>JAIGNY010000055.1:30000-575000 GCA_020152595.1 Chiridota heheva | reverse complement strand
AATTCTTGAAGCAATTCTTTGGCAAGGTTGATACTGATCTGTGTAAGCCTCTTTGAGTAAAACAACAATGAAGACATATGTTGAGTAATATAAATGGATGCACTGAAGAACAAGAGCTCAAGGTTTTTGAATATCAAGGTGAGCAAAATGGTATTGAATAAACTTTTATCGACAAGAAAATTGAGAGACATTGCATTATCAAAATAATGATATACACAAACCAGGGCAATAAGGACACCATGCAAGATATAGTAATCTTGGAATTGTTTTAAGTGCATTTACACAAATCACCAAAACCTATTAAAGGACATTCTTTAAATCATTTTAGTATCATATTCATATCTTAAACAAAGCTAGAAAGACACTTTTCTATCAGTAGAACATGCAAGGAAAGGGAGAGTTCCCTAACAATGAAAGGGGGAGTTCCTAGCAACAAAAGAGGAGTTTCCTAACAATGAAAGGGGGAGTTCCCTAACAATGAAAGGGGAGTTTCCTAACAATGAAAGGGGGAGTTTCCTATCAATGAAAGGGGGAGTTCCCTAACAATTTAAACACCCGGTAGACACACTCCAACCTAATTATTGAGGCAAAATGAATTAAATCTAATCTTTAGGCAAAAACTGAAACTAAGGCAAAATGCCAGAACTGAATCAATTTTCTTTCATTTTTTTGAGATATGTTTGTACATCAAAACTTCACTTATTTGGGATATTCTTTGGGCCATAATGTATTCATCACTACTAGTCTATGAAATGCAAATCTGGGGGCAAAACTAATTTATTATTTCCCATATACCCTTCCCATTATCTAGGAAACACCTACCAATTTTAAATTATGAATACCGACAGATGATCAGCAAAGGGAGCATTTCAATATGGCTAAAAATATCAAACAAGGAACTGGAAACACAACCAATTAGCTTTGAAGTAGGTTATCAAGGTTTTTAAACATTCTTCTATTCAAGTCATCCAAATTTTGAATTAGTTCATAAAACCCTTATGCCCAGAAATATATTACAATGATTACAAGACTCAGAATTTGATCAGAGTCCTGGTAGTAAAATTTACACTAATGGTGCTTTTGAATTAACCAGTGAGACCAGATGAGCACAATGTTGATGCAGTTTCGTGAGCTTTGGTGGGTGCTACATAATGCCCTGTTCAAAAATGATTTATCTCTTTAAAAGAAAAAAATATTTGTACTGATATGTTTAATGATGAACAAGGCCAACTACTTCAAAACAGGCAGTCTGAAACTGATGAAGCTATAAAGCTGCCGTGCAAACCACCAAAACTTTTTAGTTTAATTTCATGTACATTTCAAAATAAAATAGAACTCTTAAATATATTACACTGTACACAAAACACAACATAAAATATTAGCTAACTCCATAAAATTATTTGCCATAATTCCTGAATGGTGCAAAGCAAAAGACCTGATGACAATTATCTTAAATTCGATTTGCAACAAATTTTTCATTTTTACACTTCATACATTTTTCAATATCCTGAAAAGAAATTAATTGGATATAGAAATAAATCAGATCTTTTCAAAACAAATAACTCTTATTCTAAAATTGGCTTAGAGACCAAGTTTAATATTTCTTATATGGTTTCCATCAAAATAAAAATAAGTAAACAAATGGCATGTATCATGAAGTGCCATTTCTCTGTAAGAAAATTGAACAATTTTAATTTTTCTTGACAGGTTTATCCGAGGGGTCTTTCTAAACAACCACTTATGAGGAGTACAGACTAACCTCCCCCACATTTTGAAAACCCCAATTGTTATTTCAACTCAAAGCTTGGAAATTTTCTCACCAATTTATTATTTTGGAAAAACCTGTCATGCAAAACATGATGAAAGACATTAAATTGAACCAGTTATCAATCCTTTGGTTAGATTCCAGTCCTTGATTAAAACATATAACTTGAGTAGAGTCAAAGCCCTTCTCTTGTAAGCCATCCTTTATGTGGGTATAAATTCTTTAAGTCAACTACAGGAATTCAGAGAAGTAGCCAGAGATTTTAAAGTGCATTTAGGATATAAACAGTTTTTGACTAATGTTGGGGTGAAACGTCAGGTTAATCCATATTGTATCCTTCTTTTATAGCATGATACTGACATAATGTGATATACAAATCGGGAAGTAATCTCCCCTCCCCAGCCCCCTTCCCCCCCACACCAAAAAAAGACTGCAAAGTGGAGAGCTGAGGCTTCCTCAGCTCCTCTAGCTAAGTCTCTGAAGGAATTCCCTTTTTCTTTGCATGACAGTATAAACTTCCCATGCAACTCGCACACTACAGCAGACATATAATCTGAGCAGGATTCTGCTATTTCATTTTCAGAGATAGAATTAGTTCAAGAGAACATTCTTGAACCCTGATATGATTTCTTTGAATTACTTGTACAGAAATCCCCAGGTACACAAGTGATGCCAACTAACAGGGTGTAATGGATCTAAGCAGTGGATGAGCTATTCAGGGAATCCTTTATCAAGACAAAGCAACACTGCCCACCATTTTGTTGATCTTTTCCTCATTCTTCAAGATGTTTGCTTTGGCGGCTGCTATTGCCTCAAGTTGATCTGAAATGCTGAGGTCCAGCTCCACCAGTTGTGCACGAAGTGGTTCCAATTCAGACTCTGTTATGCTGCAAAGATTAAATAATTGAGTGATGATTTCAATACTGCTTTACCATACTTGGATGTGCTGCATATCTCAGCAAACATACCTGTTCCTACTGGATAAGATGTAAACATCATTTATGGAATAAAAAGATTATGTTTCTTTTCTGAATTCCATATATATCGCACAAACTTACACTGCTCCATAAATGAAGATTGCCACAGAGCGTACCATTAAAGTAGAATAGATAACAGCATTCTGTTTTTGTTTTTCTTCAATAGTATCAACATCAGCAGATGGAGCAACATCAAAAATCTATTAACCTCTTTAGCTAAGGCAACTAACTACCTAATTTGGAAACAAGATTGGTCAGTTTTACATAATAGCATGATAAAGATGAAAAGCAACCTTTGTCATAATATTTCAATATCAGTACCACCCACAAAATATGGCTTAAGAGAGGAGGCACCTTGTGCACAAACAAAAAGTAACCTTGAGATTCATCTGTGCTTAGGAAACCCATGACAATTCTGACATTAATTCTTAATTCAATTTTGAGGTTATGTCACTTACCTCTGTTCTGCTTTGATTGCCAAGTCATGGTCCTGGTTCTCTTTCTTCCACATCTCCAGCTCCTTCTGCATACTGTCCACATCCTCCTGAAGATAGTCCATGATCTTACCCAGAGGGTTGGCACTCCTTGTTAATGTTTGTATGCTCCCTCGTAACTTCTCCACTTCTCTCTGCACAAGTTCCCTTTGTTTCCTGTGAGCTGCATCCAAGATGACTGGTTTCTCCTGAATTGAAGAATCGAAGAGAAATACTGTGTAAGTGCCAAGTCAGATTGAAAACAGTAAATCAACCATGTCAAGTCTATAACACTGTTAATGCACATGAATCAATACCACACTGTTCATGTATTATTTTGCACCTCTCAAATGTAGGCAACATATCTCACTACCATCTTCATGTGAAATCTTTCCTTATACAAAGCATATGACAGAGATAGATAAACAAATTCTGAAATATTATTTTCAGAAATGATAAAATTTGCCCCTTTGGAGCATTCCTCACCTCCTTGTCTTCTTTATTGACACCTTCAAATTCCTTCTTGGTTTCAAGGATTTTCTTTACAAGGCCTCCATGCTCACCATCATCGTCCACTAATTCACTGGCCATGGGCTGCAAGGAGTGAAACCAGTAGTTAAAATGAGAGGATGGCAAATGTACTCACTCAACAAAAAAATGTTTATTTTAGAAAGCACAAGAATAAAGCGTTCCAGAAAACATTTCTGGGAACATCTCCCATGCTAGAGAGAAACTACAATGTTAGTATATGTACATATTGCTTATGTCAACGAATACAACCCAGATGCTTGAAATTGCTGAGTACAAACAAAAACATCCATTTTGATTTCTTTATCTTTGGACATATTTTACTTTCTTTCTTCCAAATTAATCAGAAAATACAACAGATTTAAAATAAGGAAGATTTTAAGAAGCCTATCACATCCAAGCTACAGATTGGTTTACTGCATTTGATCATAGGTGAATTCTAATATTGCATTCGATTTTGTACACCATGTAAGACCAATCTAATTCACAGTCTTGTCAAGTACCGACTTGTGTTTCCTTTTGGAAGATGGAACTTGGAAATGGTTTTAAAGGACAAAAACTCACCCCCGGTCCCTCATCCTCCAGTGGATGGGTGTCCTCCACTACAAAGGACTCGTCCTCATCTTCAGAGTTCTGACCATTGTCAACAATGACATTTGACACTTGCTTTCCACTTCCAACCCTGCGCAGTTAAGAAATACAAACAAAACAATTTTATCATCTACTGTTCCTTCAGTAATGGGATTCAATATTCATAGGCTGTGGCTGAATTATATGATGCCTAAGAGCAACAATTGTCAACAAAGTAAAAACTTAATAAGATTATCATGGATGGTGCAGAGGGAAAGAGTAGAACCAAAGTGAATGGCATTTAGATTGGTTCAAAAATAAATTAGGAGTATAATGAGAAAAGAATAATCATAACTGGATGACAGGAGGGGGATATATTAAATAAGGATTCAACCATGATCATCACCACTACAACAATTGTATTACAATTAGGCACTACCTAAAATACCAAGCAGTATAATAATAATACAGTATTTTGGTTATTACTGAAATTGTATCTATTTACAGTATCATTTACTGTCATCTTCTACCTCACATTCCACTTATTGTTTATATTTCCCAAACCCCTAATTTAAAATTCTTTAGAAGCAACACAACTTTTCCTTACTTCTTTATTCATGGCAAGACAGAGCATTTTGATTGCTATTCATGTCATGAATGTCAATATCATAACAAAACTAGAAATGTGACGTTAGTCTCCCTGCCATATATTTTTGATCTCAGGTCAAATATTTTGCAGCAAAATATATTGTTATGTAAATAACCTAATTAATATGAAAACTATTCCTTACCAGTAAGTGTAAACAATGCTCTTGTTAACCGTTTACAAAATTAATACATCATTTACACGGAAAAATCACCCAGAAAGTGCCCCTACAGTTTCCCAATGATACTTTGCATTCATTTCAAAATCAATATCTATTCACACCACAGACAAAACTTTCAATCAATAATCTTACAATTTAAACTCAACGAACGATCAACCAAGGATTTGGATTTAATCCTTTTTAATGCGGGAGTTAAATTCACACAAATCTTTCATTTTGATTCGCCAAATTTAGAGCTACTTGATGTAGGCTTAGGCCCTATTAACATTACTAACAATACAGGCTTAAGCGTGCATTTGCGTGCTGGCCATGTTCATATCCACTCCACCAGATGACATTGAAAATGCTGTGGTCAAATTTAATTATTATAGGAAAGGGTCCAAATAGAGGGGGGTATGCCTGTATTTATATATTAAAAAAAAGAAGGAATTTGCAAGCACTTTCGAATGACGGTTCAATGGTTTGGTTTGGTTTGTTGATGTTTAATGGCACCGCAACAGTCAGAGTCAAATGTGCATAAATTATGGTGTAAGAGTTGGGATAGTAAGGAGATGAAAGGTTTGTAAGGGAGATAAGAGGGAAAAGCACAGGAAAATTTTTTGCTGAAAAGAAAGGGGTATGTAAGGTTAGGTGTAGAAAGGGAGGGGGGGGGTTAAATGTGGTGAAAGAGTGTGTTGTTGCGGAGGAAGTTGATGACGTTCGAGGAAGAATTGTTTTCGAAAAGGTCCGAGATTAAGGATAGTGAGGAGAGAAGAGATCTGGAGTTTTGGTATAGGGGACAGGTTACAAAGATATGCTTGATGGAGAGATCAGTGTTACAAGTGGGGCAGAGAGAGGTCAAGGAGCCGGATAAGAGATGGGAGTGAGTGAGAGAGGAGTGGTCGAGGCGGATGTGAGTGACAAAGATGTCTTCTCTGCGGTTGCGACTGTGCAGTTCAATGAAGTATGTGGAATGTACAGTTTTGAAACATGATTTTTTTAAAGAAAAAATGGCAGAAATTCATGCAATTTTGAAGAAATTTATCCAGTACAAAAGACTGCAGGTAGGGAATTTAAAACATAGACCAGAAATCAATAATATTAAGTCTTAGGATTTGTGTGTTTGATTTTAAAACAAAAATGTTATCGTGAAGTTATTGTAAGATTTAAAAGGAAAAAAAAACCTTTTTTGGGGCAATTTTTGAGTTTTACCCTTTTTCAAGCTACTTTTTCTTAAAATTCTGTAACATGACCCCATAAAAAACTTACATTTTCTTAAAGAAATAACCGAGTACTTTAGAATGATACCAAGATTACTCCTATAGGACTTTGGTGAAGTCCAGATTTTATTTTGAGAAAAAGGTGGTTTGAAAACGATGATAATATCGCTGCGTGGTAGAGTAAGGGTTACACAAATGCACGACACCCACTTTAAATCAAGAGATACCACAGATACAAATATTTCCATTAGTATGTAAATAAGCTAATTAGTATGCACACACAGCCCCCAAGCATGCTCAACTAAGCATTACCAACACCCTCTACACTGAACCAAGTAAGAAGTTATGATCTCAGGGTAAATAATTTCTACAAAAGTTTATTGTTATGCAAATAAACTAATTAATATGCACATTACACCTCACCACTAAATGTAGACAATGCTACTTCACATAAATGATAATTTGTGTAAAAATCTCCACTCCCACTTTAATTAAAGAGATATCTTATTTACAAATATTTTCATTCTTATGCAAATAAGCTAGTTAGTATGCATACACAACCCCCGATTATGCTCATTTGAACAGTACCTATGTCCTTTACCCCTGTGCCAAGTTGCATGAATGTACACCATTCATAACTTAAGTTTTGAAAACTTTAACCAACAACTTTAACCAAACACAGATGTCAAGGGTAGTAGAATAGCTCTACTATTTTTAAATAGTCAAGCTAAAAACTATGTGAAGAGTTTGGAGATAAGCTTGATATGAATAAACACCATGAATGTACACCACTCATAACTTAAGTTATGTGTTCATTGTTATGCAAATAACCTAATTAATATGCACACTTCACCTCACCATTAAGTGTAGACAATGCTCTTCACATATATGATCATTTATGCAATCAAAATCCCCACATCCACTTTAATTTAAGATATTATGGATACAATATTTTCATTGTTATGCAAATAAGCTAAATAGTGTGCACACAATTCCTAATCATGCTTATTTGAACAGTACCCATGTCCTTTACCACTGTGCCGCTGACACCAAGGGTAGTAGAATAGCTGTACTATTCTTTTAATAGTCGAGCAAAAAAGATACAAAAGAGCAGAAAATATACAAATATGAAACATCATCAGTTGAATAGAACTCCCAATTCCTATTCAAATCCATTATATTCAATATTCTAGGAAGAAACTTCAGATTTTCTTTAACCCACTTATACCCCTTAATCAAGATCAAGAGAGGAAAAATGCTCCAGAAGTCATCAATGACTTGATTTGAAGCACACAATTACTTGCATTACATGATGATTTTCAGCATGCCTTTAACTTTTGATATATTCCACATATAAATCTTGCAAGACTCTGAAACCAAGTAAGTTGTTACAAATTCTTACGACAATTTGATAAAGTTTTTTAATCCTGGTTATACTGTCAATAAACAGGTGGAAATGAGTAACAGTTGATGGCTAGCCCCATTTCAAATCATTTATCTTTGTTTCACATCTTTCATCTTTGTTTCACATCTTTCCTACCTTGATTCATCCTTGTCCACTGATTCTTGTTTCTTGAGTCTTGGAGGAGCGGGTCTTGCACTGCTTGGGCGAGCTAGTCTTTTGCTGTCAGAGGAAAGATGCACATTAACTTGAATCACTATAAAATCTGGAGCAAATTCAACAATACATCAGTATCTTTTCTTTTGTTTTGGCAAAAGAAAAAATATTTAACCCATAGAAAAAGGGAAAACTAATTTTCAAATAGTTTGATATTGTATTTGATTAAATAAACACTTCATAGCCTATGATGTTTCACTATACACAATGCAAATGTAGGCATACTGATCTTGCATTAGGTTGAAGAGGTAAGGTCAAAACAAATAATAAAGTCAAAAATTTGAATAACTATGAAAGGAAATTGTAAAGAAAAATCACGTGCTGAAATTGACAAAAATGCATTTTATTTTTATTTCTCTAGTTTTTACAAATTTTTAGCACAGAGCTTCTTGTTACACCACCTTTGAAACATTTAGAAATCATCCACGCACCCACACTAGCTTTCTTCCTAAGCCCACCCACTCATCACTTGCTTAACCATTTATACAAAAAGCCAAGCTATTTATCTTGCTTCTCATATTACATTGAAAAGAATTGTATACAGTCAGTATTGTGTCTTACCTGGGGGTAAGAAGCGTCTGCCCAGGGTCCTCACTGGTCATCTGACCATTCATCTCTTCTCTAGTTGCCTTCGCAGAGGATTTACGACTTGGCTCAACGTCTGTAAAGACAGAAACATAAAAATGAGAAGAACTGGGTGGAGCAGGTGATTCTTCTTGGGTGTCTGGAATACTTAATACTGTTTGCAAGGCTGGCCACAATGGTAGAAAATTCAAGTATTTTTAGAGCTGTACAATCAAACCATTACACTAGGTTCGATCAAAATTTCTTTTCCATGAAAGACAACTGTAACATCCACATCAGGCAACAAGTATCTTTTGAAAATTCAAAAGACACTCTTTCAAACTATACATGAAACTGTGTACTGTGAACATCCCAACATCCTCCCTGTGGAAGTTAATATTTTGAAGCAGTAATGGATGTCTGACATTTCTATTTGAACCAACTAAACTATTTTTGAAGAATACTTGATTTTCTTTACCCTGGTGCATGCTCTGTATTAACTATCATTTGTGTTTACTGTAACTACCTTATCATTGATGACTAACTAGCCATAAACTAAACCACACATTGCTACAAAATATCAGCATTGTACTTGACTATCTACCAAACATTAAAATAAAAACTATTATTTCAATGACTAAGTTCTGTAGTAACACAGTGGCTACAAACCATGGGAATCTAGTCAACAACACAGTAATACTAAGCTGGAATATGTAGCTGGAAATACAGTGGGATGCTATTACAAATCCACAAGATAACAAATGTCTGCTAAGGTACCCAAAAATCTAAGCACACAAATATTTTCTAAAAATCTCCACAGCAACTGTTCATATGTAAGAAGAATAAATCTTTACACAACAATGATTAGAGTCATCCCAAGAAATGCTGACACATTTGACCCCACAAAGAGCTTGGGCTTATGTGACCCCCACAAAGAGCTTGGACTTATGTGACCCCCACAAAGAGCTTGGACTTATGTGACCCCCACAAAGAGCTTGGGCTTATGTGACCCCCACAAAGAGCTTGGGCTTATGTGACCCCACAAAGAGCTTGGGCTTATGTGACCCCCACAGAGCTTGGGCTTATGTGACCCCCACAAAGAGCTTGGGCTTATGTGACCCCACAAAGAGCTTGGGCTTATGTGACCACCACAAAGAGCTTGGGCTTATGCGACCCCACAAAGAGCTTAGGCTTATGCGACCCCACAAAGAGCTTGGGCTTATGCGACCCCACAAAGAGCTTGGGCTTATGTGACCCCACAAAGAGCTTGGGCTTATGTGACCCCACAAAGAGCTTGGGCTTATGAGACCCCACAAAGAGCTTGGGCTTATGTAACCCCACAAAGAGCTTGAGCTTATGCAACCCCACAAAGAGCTTGGGCTTATGCGACCCCACAAAGAGCTTGGGCTTATGTGACCCTACAAAGAGCTTGGGCTTATGTGACCCCACAAAGAGCTTGGGCTTATGTGACCCCACAAAGAGCTTGGGCTTATGAGACCCCACAAAGAGCTTGGGCTTATGTGACCCACAAAGAGCTTGGGCTTATGTGACTCCACAAAGAGCTTGGGCTTATGTGACCCCACAAAGAGCTTGGGCTTAATCATGACACGGCACTTCAGAGGCTAGTACATAAAGTTACAGTCTATATCACTGAATACCAATAGATGTTGTAATGAAACTAAATGGGTCCATTCTCCAGCCCGTAACGTGTGTGACAGTCTGCAGAATATCCCAAAGCCAAAACCTTGTCTGGTTGATATCAATCCCATTGAATATTTGAATATATGTTTCATGTTTGGGATTTTTGGCACCAATCTTTGCTGTGGTATTTATGATTATACTTGCCACAATTTTGGTACTTAATCAAATAAGTTATTTCACTGACCATGTCCAAAGTGTAATAACAAACCAGAGCTTACAGTGGATACTAAACTATTACCCACAAGTGATGAAAACTCTCATTGAAATTGCCCTGCACTATGCAGAGACAGAAAAATAAGATGAAACATTGCCCAAACTACCTTGGCTGTTAAGAATATTGTAAAAAGACAGAAATACTCTAATGGTCACAGCACAAATACTAAATTAAGAGTGTTTGATTTCATCATAAAGTCTAAACTTTAAGTTGTTCATCTTTGATTCAAATTGATCTTCATTGTTAAAAACACATCAACTATAAGACTACAAGAACAGATATAGAAAGAGTTGGTTAAAAGAATGGTGTTACAAGAATGATTCTTATTCACAACTTGCAAAACAGACTACTATTTGGAACCATAAACCAAAAGGTTTTGTGGTTCCAATGCTTTTTTTTCCTATGCTGATTGATTTGTAAGTTTCGTATTAACTGCCATGTCATTGTATATCATGAAATATTTGTTCCTGGATACTCATTCATAAGCCACGACCACCATACATGATGCAGATCAATAAAATAGACATACCTATGGACAACACTAACATGTGCACAATAATTAACAACATTGTCATAGCAAGTATAATGCAAAACAGACATACGTTTGCTCATATATCATACTTGGATAATTTTACGTTAAGCCCCACCTACTCATTAATATGCATGGGATCACCACCAAAACCAATACGGCATATCCACAGACCATGGGCTATCTGTGTATCACATATGACTTAAATCCAAATAATCATTCTTTAGATATCGTGATTACAAGCTCTTTTCAGCAAAATCATATTATGCCCCGCCCACTATGCATATTAATGAATTTCAATGTTTATATACCATGAACATGTGCATACTAGCAAACATTACAACTGTGTACCAAATCGTATATATATGGTTGTTAAAATATGAGTATTTCAAGATTTTTACATTAAGCCCCGCCTACTAATTAATATGCATGACATCGCCACCAAAAACAAAAGGGCACATCCACAGACCATGAGCTATCTGTGTATCACAACATATGACTTAAATCCAGTTTATCATTTTTTAGATATAGTGATTACAAGCTCTTTTCAGCAAAAACATATTAAGCCCCGCCCACTATGCATATTAATGAATTTCAACATTTTTATACCATGAACATGAACATACTAGTTAATATCATAACTGTACCATATGAAACAAAACAGATATGCGGTTGTTAAAATATGAGCATTTCAAGATTTTTACATTAAGCCCTGCCTACTCATTAATATGCATGACATCACCACCAAAAATAATAGGGCACATCTACAGACCATGGACTGTATGTGTCCCACATATGACATGAATCCACTGTACCGTTCTTGAGATATCATGTTGTTGAGCTGGCCGTCACATACACACATACATACACACACACGCCATAATGACCACACAGGTTCCTGATGCTATCGTATCAGAACCAAAAACTGTTACTATTTGCTTCTACATGCAAAGACCACTTATAACTTAGACTGTTATTATCATTTTAAGGCTTGTAAAAATTTGAGTCTAGAGAACAAAGACTGTTAGGACGAGCCAAGACTGCAATCCACATACAAACATACCTCCTTCAGTATCTGAATCTGAGAGAGAAAGATAAGCCAATAAATTATTGAGTGAATGACCAACCATAAAACACCAAAACATTATTGTTGGTAGCATTTATCTAAAAAACCTGAGGAACATGTTGAATTCTTTTGAAGTGAAATGGGTGCAAATGTTTTGCTGCCATGCTTATGAAATATTAACTGGCTACAATGACAAGGATTCTTGCTTGAGGATAGATCATGTGTTTTAATGTACTCCCCTATCAGCTTAACATGCTTTATATAAAAAATATGGTCACTTATTGTCCCTACATTACTTTACCACCAAATAACCCATCTGTGTACATACAAAAATGATTTCTTCATATTGAACTATACATGATAAATTTTTATCATTTACAGTAAAAGTTTATCAAGTTGGAGTTGTTCAAAAAGGATCTGACCTCGAGCACAGTCTACCTCATTTTTGTACACATAACTAGTTATTTAAATTCATGCTTTATGTATGAAGATACTGATTAAGACTACAGTGTTTTCAAAAACTGGTCTGGTCATTTAGTTTTTCAAAATGAATGACTTTTGAAGATGTTAAATCTAAGAAAGAATCCATGGATCTTACCATCACTATCCTTGGTAGGCCGTCTTCTTTGCCCTTTAGCAGATGATGGCCTTGGAATGCGATTATTGCTTGAACCATCTTCGCCCTAAATTAAGATAAATAAGGCATTTTTTCCAATCACATAATTGTTGTCTACTATCTGTGGTGTAGCGGTTATCATACATGTCTACAGAACACGAGGCTTTGGGTTCAAGCCTGGATTGGGTAGACACGCAAGTGCACCACAACTGCTTATCAAAGGCTGTTAACATTGACTTGGTTGTCGATCTTATGTCTGTTCGTACGTCGTACCTGTATTCTCGTCCAGGTCGTATTAAGCGTTTCGTGATAGCATTGTTACGACCCTGTCATTGTAATTGTGTGTTCACTTGGCATCGGCGGCAACACATAATTGTAATGTCATGCTCCTGGCAAATTATGCATCAAATTGTACAAAACAATCAAACCACAAGTGTGCTTAAATTCAATCAAATTCACCAGAAAATGTTCATGTGAACAGAATCTGCGAGACATTCAATAAGGTATATGACAATGATGAGCAATTGTCAGCTCATTAATGTTAAGTGATAAACCCAAATCAGGGAGGGATAAGTTCTCACTAAATGTATGCAATTCACATATATACTTATATTACATCAATTATATAGCATTTCAAATTGATATTGTAAAATCCTCAATCTTAAGAATTCTTACAGATTAATCAGCTTACCTCAGTAGCAGTTGGCCTCAAGTCCTGAAAAGAAAAAGAAAAACAATTTTATTTGTAAAATTTTAATGTAGGAAAATGTATGCACAAATTTTCAGTTTTTCTGTGGTTTGAAGAGACAAATTATTTAACAAGTAGCAATCTTTAAGATAATAACAACAGCAGATTTTGAAGAAAACTTACAAAGAAAATCCTATAAACATTCTAGGGGATTTTTGGCATTACCTAAACAGAGGCTAGTACCTGAAGTTTCAGACTAAATCAGTATATGATAGGTATTGTGATGAAACCAGATGTCTCACCTAAACAGTTTTGATGGTTGTCATCAATCCCACAGAGGACATGATGAAAGAATATTAACTCAGAACTGTATCACACATATTTCTAATAACTACTTTCGTACAGCATTGTAACCTTTCATTACTATGGCGTTAAAGTGCTATAATTTTCTACCAAATCTCTATCACTTACCGTCATTATTCTTAAGGCAGATAAAATATACAACTTGTTAGCATTTCAAATGTTAAACATTACTTGTCTATAGTAGCCTGTCTTCACCAGTCACTTTCATACACATACAGTTCTTACACCTTAAAGGTTCAATACCTCCTGAATCAACAAGAAGTAATTTCTTCACATAACTTTCTGTTTGTTTGATGTCCTTTATGATGCAAGATTAACACTTGACAACAGAGACCGATTCAAAAAACTAAAATAATCCTTTAACACAATTATTTTGACAGTTCATGGATCTGAAATTTGCTGCAAATCTAAACTTTCAAATTTTTATCTTCAGAGAGAAATCCCCATCGCAAAACTATTTGAAAGTTGGAAAATCCCCTTTGCTCACTCAGTACACCAAAGGATATGATTAATTAGACATCAGATTCTCAACCCTTAGGTGAACACCCAACATAATAAACAAAATACAGAAAGTGCAGGTGAGTAGGTTAAACAGATTAATCTCAAAAATAAATCTGACATTGATAAATGATGAAATTTAAGGAAAAACAGAAGATTTGACAAATGACCAGTTTACATCTAAGGCTTAGCAATATGCTTCACTTGTAAATATGACCATAACCAGTTTACATATAGGGCATAGCAATATGCTTCACATGTAAATATGACCATGACCAGTTTACATCTGAGGCATAGCAATATGCTTCACATGTAAATATGACCATGACCAGTTTACATCTGGGGTATAGCAATATGCTTCACATGTAAATATGACCTGACCAGTTTACATTTAGGGCTTCATATGTAAATATGACCATTACCAGTTTTGGACATCAATGTAAATGATAAACATCTATCAACAAAAATGTTATCTTTATTTTTTCATTTTTTCAAATTTTACTTTTAAATTTGATTCACATTACCCACACATCTACAAAATTGTGAAAATTTCTATAATTTTTCTAAAGTGCAACCGACTCGAGCAATTTGATGTTAGTATCTCTGGATCAACTTCAAACCTGTTATTGTGCATCAGTTAGTAAAAAGTGTGATACTGGTTTGTCTTCAATCGATTTTCTAAAATAAGGACCTCTCTTCAATACAGACAATCACAGTTCCAGTCTGCTCATGCGCACAAGAACGTATCGCCCTCAAGTTTCCAGTAAACAAGCCAACCAGCTTGAGCGCACAGCAAAATACACTCTTGGTTTGCATAGTATTATTGTGCATCATTTAGAAATAGGTACATTGTATACATGGCCTAAGGTTATAAAATCAGCCTGAAATTTCACTTTCTGTATTAGAATGACACAGGTTTTCCCGACAACTTAATATTACCTAGAATACTCAAAGTTACATAACATATTAAGAATAGAAAAAAAACTGAAGTGACAGACTTTAAATAAAGTGACTTAAAAATTTGTTATCGTTGCAGTCAATAGGAAAACGTGCAATTTACTTGCAACACAAAATGGTGGACGGAACTGTGAAAGGGTGTATTATTGCCCTACTAAGCAATTTGGATAGTTAATAAAAGATGTTTCCCTTTCTCCTTTAGAAGGAACCATTCTCCCTTGGAACTATTCACTAACAATATCAGCATTGAACTGATCCCTCACAGTTCTACACTTGAGTAGGGCTTAAATTACCACTATAGACAGGGAGTCGAGCAGGCATGACCTGGAGCACACTTTTTCAGATAACCTGGATCCTATATCCCCTTTTAGGGTTTTCAGGTGTGGGATACAAAGTCCCACCTTTCGTTCACCATTTATAAGGTCTGTATTCAGAAAAAAACTGCTTCTTTAATTCCCATGGTGGTGACATGACCGATTGGACATGCACTTTTCAAAAAATTATTTGTTTTCATCGATACGCTCACAGCAGTGATCCTGGTATCATTTGAAAGAGCTTAAATTGTTCTTTCAGAAAATGTAACTTTTGGATGGGGGTTGATGGGGGTTATGTTGAAAATTTAAAAAGAATATGGGTTGGGAAAAAAAAATCAAAAAATGCACAGAATTTAATGAACAACGATTTTATTTCAAAGATACTTCCAGACCTTGCTTTTGCCTGAAAACCTGTGAGGAACATACAAAGACATCAATGCATCCAATTCAGTCGCATTTTAAGTGCCCCTATCATCAATATCTTTTTTTAGCAAAAGTTGTGAAAAATGATTTTGAGCCTTTTGAGACAAGAATTGAACCTTCTGATCGCGATACAATTCACCTACGCAAAATGTAGTGTAAGAAAGGCCAATGCTTTCAATTGAAATAAAAAAGAGCAACTACCACCTCTTTATTCATGCCGATATTTAAGCATGAAAACAAATCCGCACACTAGGACATATGCAAGTGTGGGTTCGAATACCGCATCAGGTGCGCGGCATTGTTTTTCGCGAGTAATTACAGCAGTGATTTCTTTTTGTTTGTTTTTGCAGATTTTGCTTTGACAAAAAAATTCAGACTGGTATCAAGAGAAAAGAAAAAACAAACAATCTAAATCCATAAAAAAATATATATATATTTTCATCATTCACAAGAAAAAATACAAACTCAAAAAATTGGCCTAAATCTTCCCAAGTTTGGCAAATTTGCATATTTATGTTGATATTTTCTTTATTTTGCCTATTTTTAATTGAAAAGTTTATTGTCTTAGCATTCATTTAAACCAAAATTGTAGTGCAGAAAAGTTATGAAAATCAATTTGGAAAGAAGAAAAAAATCCGAAAAATTTTAGTCATGTTTTGACCCCCTGAGGCTCTTAAGTATTACAAATCTGAACCCCTCCCACTTTTAATTCTACCAGCTTTACCCGACACTTAGTAATAAATGCATTTATCCTCTGTTCTAAAAACACTTATTTTTGTCTGTGTGGAAATAACGTTAATGAACACATTCAATCCCAATTGTATTCCATCCTAAATTACAAGCAATTCAAGTTAAGGAAATGAGGTTTAACTTGTCATGGGACTCAAAAGTACAAGAAATAACTCAAATCACCATCTTCACGCCAGCTCTTTCAGGGTATAAGTTTACCGCAATGAGAGCAACATTATCTCAGCAAACAGTTTTTAGTTCATATGGTGAGTCGAATCAAAATTATATTAGGTTCTAGTTCTGTACATCACTACCAAACTTGTGGTGCAATTAAACTGCAAAAGCATTACCTCTGTATCATCACTCTATTCGATTAGGGGAATAAGAAAATAACAATTAACTCATGTGACATAGGTGAAAAGGCATATGGACATGTAGAGGCAACATGGCTAAATAGCATTAAAATCTATTAGAACCATCAAAGTAGCAAAGATTTCATCAAAATCGCTTATACATTGACCATTTTACAGGGTTTTTAAATCTCAGGCATGTATTACAGGGGGACTTTGGTATTTTCTTTTGTAAGTCCTTTGTTTTTTAAACGTGTTGTAATGAATTCTGAAAAGTTTTTTAGCAGGAATAGACTCTTCTCCATCCTTTTTAGTGACTAAAATTAAGGACAAAATTTGAAGAATTACACAAAAGATTTTGGGCTGTCTGCCCAGTCATAAATCACAAATTTTGCATGAACTTAAAAAATCAATTGTTATTTTCAAAATTCAAAAAGTGATCTGCTGAAACTTGAACACTCTCCACCAATATAGGTATTGCTACATGTCCATAGACCTTTAACGATTCATTCAGGACATGTTCCATTGTGAGAAAACTTATAACAAAATATATTCTATGAGTGCAACTAAAAGCTAAAGCTAAATCCATCCGAGCCATTAGGCTCATAGGGTCGGTGCTTATCCCCGGTTTCCATGACTCCCCCAAGATGGGACATCACTCCATCGTAGGTTAACTCCCCAGCAGTGAGTACAACTAATATGCTGATAATTGGTTATTATTAGGATATCTTTAAGCATTAATAGAGAAAAGGAAAAAAGCATTTGATGGACACTTTATTACAGATATTGCGCTTTATGACTAAAACCAACCCAAATTTCCTGCAATTAATATGCGCTGATCCCCTAACGAATATACCATAACTTAATTTGACCTGTAATATCAATAAACAATTAAAATGGAATCCAAATTACTATTTATTTATTGATGCTGCTAAAACATGTAATTTGATATTCAAACCAAATGACAAAAGTAATGAGGCTGTCTTGATACTACCAGCAACACCAATAAAAACAATCACATAGATATCAAAATATCAATACCTGGTACATAATGTAAATGGTAAAGTACAAATATGAATTATGGGTAGATTCATGCTGTCAGCCTGCAAAATCAATCTTATCCTTGTTTCATCAAACTGGAGAGGAATATGTCAGTGAGGTTTGTGAAATAAGATGTTACTCAGGGTTGAGCATAAATTAAATTCTAAACAATTTAATTTTCCTTTCTTTACTGCTTTAAAATGTCAATTTCATCCCTTGAAATTCTAGCTTACAGGTAAAAATTTGACACATCCAACAGTTTAGTCAAAATTGGTTAATCCAATATACTTCTTTAATTCCTCCCAATCCAAATGCTTGCAAATTGTCTGGATAAACTCAAAATATGTAAATAGGTGCAAAATTTTAAATTACAGACTGTTGAAAATTTTAATTAGGACTTATGCTTTCATCCCTTAACATAATCAGTACTGCACATTTTACATGATTGCAGAAAAGCTCATGTGGGTTTTATAAGATGACATTTTTTTTTAACATATGCTGTTTTTCTTTCAATTTCTTTTTTAACAAAAACATCCATTAGAACTTACAATCAGAAATTCAAGTAGCAACTTTGTGATATGTATATAATCAATATTTCAACACAATAATGGATTACCTCCATAAAGTGATCTTACCTCCCCTTCATCATCGTTATGAATATCATTTTGGAGCGGTGGCTTGCTCGATTCCTCCTCTTCTTTCCTTTTCTGTAAACAAATTGTAAATAACCCTCAGACAGCTGTGACATACTTGACCTGACCTTCCAGTGATTCAAAAACATTCTAACAAACTTAAACTAACCAATTTGCTCTCTAGTTAGCATGAAGGGCCTTCATACAAACAACACAAACCACACTTGCACAATGTAAAATTAATGAATATGAGGTGTTGTAATTCCAAGGGAAAAGAACACTTTGTAAGGAAAAAACAAGGTTTCATAATGACAAAATAAGGTTTCATAAGGATAAAATGAGGTTTCATAATGATAAAATAAGGTTTCATGATAAAATAAGATTTCATAAGGATAAAATAATGCTAAATAAGGATAAAAAATTTCATTGAAGATAAAATGCAATCTCACCTTTCTATCTCTTCTCTCCCGATCCTTATCTTTATCCTTGTCTCTGTCTTTTTCCCTTTCTTTGTTCTTGTCTCGGTCCTTACTACTTTCCCTATGACCCTCATTACCCTTTTCTTTACCTTTAGTCCTTTCTTTCTCTTTATCTTTGTCCCTACTTTTTTCCTTATTTTTATCCTTATTCCTTTCTTTATCTTTAGATCTGTCCTTTTCTTTATCTGTATCTTTGTGTCTATCCTCCTTGTCTCGATCTTTACTCCTATCTCTGTCTTTACTCCTTTCCCTGTCTTTGCTTTTTTCACTTTCTCTCTCCTTCTTGGAATCTTTCTCCTTATCTCTGCTTGAACTCCTATTTCTATTATCAGAACTACCCTTCTTGTCCTGCAAAGAAATCAGTTGAAAATTTAATGTTAAACAAAACTAGCTATTGCAAACAATAAAACAAAACAAAACAAGTCTTTGAAAACTGTTCAAAAGTTTGACTGTGTGCATCAGACTCATCAATGAGAAAGGTTATTACCTCCACCAACAAATTTGCACAGAGCTATGTTTTTACCTCTGTTTGTTTGTTTGTCATGACCATATCTTAAGAACTGATGACTGATTTTTGATTAAATTTGTTGTGTGGTTTTGTTACTGCTTAAACCCTTACTCTACCACATGGCAATATTATCACCATTTTCAAACCACCTTTTTCTAAAACTAAAATCAGGACTTTACCAAAGACCTATAGAAGTAATCTTGGCATTATTTTAAAGTACTTGGATATTTCTTTCACAAAATGTAACTTTTTTACTGGGTCATATTACAGAATTTTGAAAAAAAGTAGCTTGAAAATGGGTAAAACTCAACAATTGACAATTTTCTATTTATTTTTTCCTTTTAAATCTTACAGTAACTTTTAAGATCATATTTTTGCTCTAAAATCAATCACGCAAATCCTAAGACATGATATTATTGCTTTCTAGTCCAATTTTTATAATCCCTACCTGCAATCTTTTGTTCTGGAGAAATTTCTTCAATTTTTTACCATTTTTACCAAAACTGTACATCGCACATGCTTTGTTAAACCGCCGTTCGAAAGTGCTTGCAATTTCCTTTCATTTGATATTTAAATAAAGGCATACCCCTCTATATGGACCCTTCTCTATAATAATAAAATTTCACTACAGCATTTTCAATGACTACGTAATGTAGTGGACATGGATGCAGCCAGCACACCAGTGCAACAGGTTTGAGTTTCACCAAGACTACTGCATTAAAATTTTCTTCTGCAGTTTTAAGGGGTCATTTGACTGAAATCAGTTTTTATGTTTTTTCACCTTTCTTTCTAAAAATTCTAGATTAGCATCATTGGAAAGGCAACTTATAAAAATCAAATATGTAACACAAATCTTTTTTCAATATTGACAAGGAGTAATACTTGTGCAAAGATTGATCATTTGTTGACCAAATTTATCCAAAACTTGCTTAATTTGCATATTTTTGAGCACTTTTTCCTACTTTGGCTTTCATTACTCAAAAGATAAATATCTTAGATTCCATTCCAATCAAACTTGTAATGAAAGAAAATGAAAGGAAAGTTGCCAAAAATGCATATGAAAAAAAAGTTACGAAAATTGGATAAACATTTTTCAAAGCCCTGGTAGAGTACGGGTTAAGAAAGTTATTAAATTTTGGGACATATTGAAACAGAGGAGAGCAGAAATGGAAGGGCATAAAAACAAATCAAGTGGCTTCTGATATGAAAGAAAATATGAAAATTGGTTTGTGCCATGAATGGAAATGATGGAATGTGAATCTTGTGTAAAAGGAACTCAAACAATGAATGCTTAGCCTAAATGAAACTAAAAACAGTGATCTGACTTCAGAAGAAAACAATCACATGGTAGATGAAATGCAAGAATTAAAGTGGTCAATACCGATCAAAAGTGATGAAGAGATTCTTTGTGAAACTTGGTGGGCCTAGGTTGTATTGGGTATGGGGAATGAAGTCTAAAATACATAAGGCATGTTGGAATAGGAAAGGGGCAGAGATAAGCACTTAACTGAGTGCTGAAATTCTAGTTTATTACTGTGTTCAGTCCTCATATTTTACTTCAGAAGCAATAAGAAACTAAAAGGAAGGACAATTCTTCAAAGTTACATATGACCCTCACTTAAACTTTTGTACCTTCTAAAAAATATTCAAGGCATAATATCTGAAAATGAACAACATTTATCCATGTTATGACATATTTACTTTTGTAAAAATTGAAATAATTCATAGTTTACAAGTTATTTATAGAGATTCCAGGAACTAATACCAACTAACAAATTGAAGCAAGTTACTAACTTTAAAAGTTTCAAACTGTTAAACTCATTTTGGCACTTTCCTTCATGTTGTTAATCCAAGGGAAAAACAAAATATGTTTTTTGTGGAGAGCAGTAAAACTCAAGAAATGTCACTAAATGATAATAAATGGATTTATGATTTCAATACACTTTCAATAATTATATTCAAGTAAAATTTTCTGCACCTTTTTATCTTGATCTCTTTGTCTTTTGTCTCCACTCGTCTCTCGCTTTTTATCTGTATCTGCCTTCGGCCTTGGTGGTTTACCAGAACCAGGTTTTTCTCCATTAAGTATCCTTTTTACCTCATCTGATGAGTCAGGCTAAAAATTGTTTTTGAAGAAATTGAATTGAAAAATACAACAGTAAATAAGAATGAGTTAATAACAGCAGAATTTGTGCAAATCCAACAAGAATTTAAAGAAAGAAAATCAAAAACTTAAAAAGGACACAGAAAAATTCAAAACCTAATAATATATCTGTACTGAAAACTATTGCAAAATAGGTCTTCATTTACTGCAAAACATAGTAAATTGAACTTCTAAGTGAGCTACAGCAATGTCCTTTAAACATGCAGTGGCTCAGTGGTTAAAGCGTCATTCAAAAGGTACCGGGTTCCACTCCGTCTCAAGAGCTGCATTGTGTTCTTGAGCAAGACACTTTACTTGCTTCAGTCCACTCAGCTGTAAAACGAGTACCAGCACTGCTGGGAAGTTAATCTGCAATGGACTGGTGTCCCATATCATGTGCTCTCATCTGCAAGTGCCATGGAAACTGGGGATAAGTACCGGCCTTATGAGCCTAATGGCTCAGATGGATTTAGCTTTAGCTAGCTTTTAAAATTGAATACACATTGATTTACCAAAATGTATTATCTCAAAGAGATCTGAAATGGATATAAAGGGTTTGGGAGAGCCTGATAAGAAATAAGAGTGTGTGAGCAAGAATAGTCAAGATGTATACAGGTGATGACAATATCTTCTCTGCGGTGGTAACTGTGTAAAGGGGTATTGACTCCCAACTTTGGAGCTGATGGAATTGAGTTTGTTACCTGTCTCAATATTCCAAAGTTTTGTTGTGGTAATTGGAACTGTTGAGGCAAAAATATCTACAGTGCAGAATAGAGATAGAAGCTATTTGATTGGACAAGGCCTTATTGGCTGCTTTGTCAGCCCTTTCGTTTCCAGGGATACCAACGTAGCTAGGAATCCAGAAGAAACTGATTTTCTTCCCAGAGAAAGAGAGGTGGTAAATCTTGTTTAAGATTTGTAAGATTAGACCAGATCATGTTTAGAGCGCTTGTAAGAACCAATTTGGAGTCAGAGAAAATGAAAAGGCAAGAGCGGAGCGAGAGTTCTATGAAGTTAAGGCTAAGAGAATGGCTTTTGTCTTAGCACACAAAACTTTGTGGCATAATTTGACAAGACATGTCTAGAATAAAAAGGAATGATATCTATTCTCACCTTAGATGTCAATGCCTTGGCAATTGCTTGAAGAAATTCATTTGTTTTGTCAGCTTCACTGCCTGCAACAATCTTCGATGGTCGCACCGCTAAGGTCTTTCCTGAGACCAATGCTAGCAAAGATAGAAAAATGTGATGATATGTGTTATCCAACACAAATGTGTAAGTGGCAAATCTGGTGTATTTTTGGCTCAAATTATTACCAATTCAAATGTACTTGCAATTGAGCTATAAGGACTTTTGCATACAAACCAAAAATGTAAGACAATTCGAGTAGTTTTAAAATAAATAGTAGAAACATTTTCTGAAACAAAGAATGAAACATTGTCTTAACAATTTTCATTTGCAAGCTTTATCCACAAAAATTTGAACAGGGTAACTGCCTCTGTGATTAATATTGACAATAAATATAAGACATGCTTTGAAAGTATATAACAAAGAACAACTCCTTGCTAAAACTGAAAATAATAAATTTCATTCATGATAATCTGTTGTAAACTTTACTATAACCCAACCATTTTGATAAAAAGCGATAAATTTCATTATTTCTAAATAAGGAATAATTAATAAAACCCTCTACTAATTCAGACAAGCCTTCATTCTTAAAATTTCATACAAAAAATAATGTACTTACCAACTAAGTCTATCGCTTTCTGTAAAAATGCTATTTTCCCTTCCTTATCCTTTATTGAAAAAAAGAAACATTTTAAAATGTAAAAATAAGACTTACTTCAGATCAATTTTGAGGACAATTTATATTGCTACATTTATTTTTGGTTCCAGAAATGAAGGAAATATATGAATATGACTTTTTTGACTGATGAAACCCACCATTGTGATATTGTAACTATGTCAGCAAAATAATATGCATTGACAGGATATTAGAGCTGTGACCATTTAGCATGTACACGCTACACGCTCACAAATCTTTGTAAATGTTTACTAAATACTTCATTGTGAGTAATTATTTTTCATAGTCAGTCTTGCCGTTGAAAATCAATATGATCATTCATGATTCAAACCACACACACATTCGGCTGACAAAATTCCAATCAATGACTTTTTACAAACTGTAAACCCGATTAGCATAATCCTTTTTAAATGTGCGAATCACAAATGCGCAGTAATCACCAATGAATGGGGATTTTATGCACTTTGATTTCGCCGAAATCTGAGTAATCTAACTTGTAAAATGCACCGCGAATGTGCAGCAGTAAACAGTAAAACTAACAATAGGCCTAACGTTAGGCCATAAAGCTTCAAATCCCACGCAATCAAGGCCCGTTGTACAATCTGTTAAATCGACCAAAAAAGACTTGAATTGTGACAATCGGTACATTTACATGTTAATATTACCTGATGAGTCCAATAAATTTTGCAAGAAAGAAAAAATATTGCGTAATAAACAAACAGAAAAAGGTTTTAACAGAGCTATAATTCTGCATGCGTCACAAAGATGGCGGCCATTTTTTCTAGAGGACTGATATTTCAGAACTTCCTGGTGGTGGTGGCGTAGTTTTGAAATGTTTTACGGCAAGGTATATCATAGGCCTGGTATGCAGATTTTTACAGAAGAACTTTGAAAGCCATAGCGAATAGGACAAAAAAGTTACGCGATGTTGAGTTTTTAAATGACATTGAAAGAAAGTTATCTGTTCTTTCTAAACTTAATTTCCATGCAAATTTTTCATAGAAATAATGATTTATACTGTAGAAGTAAACTTTTTACGATTTGGAAAGCAAAACTCAGCGTCTATTTGGGCAATGGAGTCAGTACTTTTGCCATACTGGTTGCGCCAATTTTTTTACTTCGCCTTGTAGTTTTGGAGCAATTTGGGTGTATTTTTGAGAATTACGGTACTAAACGCGTGTACACGATACACGCTCGCTTTTTTGGGCATGTACACGTTTACTAAAATCCCTAAACGTTCACAGCTCTGCAGTGTATATTCCTTAAAACTAAAAAAAATTCATTTCAAATTACTGATAAAAGATGATGTTAACAAAACGTAAGTAGGGGCCTATATTATGTCTTCAAATTACCTGTTAGGCTGAAAAGAAGCTGTTAAAAATGATGATCTATACAGTTCGATCCTGCTTTAAACAGATGAAGTTATAAAATATTAGCAAGTAAATTTGCTGTGTCTTACAAACATATTGAGTGTTTTCAACCATTCTGACCCATGCTAAAAAATTTCAAAAGTACGCCCACCACCAGCATAGAAAAAAATAATTTACTTCTAAGTCTGGAAAAATGGCTGCATTCTGTGCGAAATCTCAGCAACTAAACTGTTAGTTTTATTTATTTTGCAATCTGTTTTCTTTTTTGTGCGATTTATTTGGCTCATCTTTTCATATATCTGCAGTGAACATAACAATTAAAGCTTTTTTTGTCCCTGTACTTTTAGGTCAATTTTGCAGCTTATAAAACAGGTGTTAGCCTAATGCAGATTTATGCCTAAAAATACATTGTGTAGCATTGTTTATTGGGCCTAGCCTAGGCCCATTCAGGTAGTGCTAAATTCGGCAAATAAAAGTGAAGGATTAGTGAGAATTTCAACTCCTGCATCAAAAAGGATTAAATTCTTTGTTGATCGTGAGTTAAATTTGTATTGTAATTCATTGATTGAAAGATATGTGTGTGGTGTGAATGTTAATTATTGATTTTGTGCAAAGTATTGTTGGGAAATTGAAAAGGGCACTTTTTGGACAATTTTTCCATGTAAACGATGTTTTCGATCGTGTAAACCGTAATCGGTAAACGGTCACATCCCTAACAGCAAACAAACAAAAAAAACTTTCATGGTCTCCTCTAAAAACTTTCTTTTTTATCTAAATTAGGTTTTCTGGGGGAGAGATTAAGTTTTTCTAACTTATTTTTATCTCCTTTTCCAATTATACTTTTTGACTGGCTAGAAGGCCAGGATCTTATGTTGTTTCTGAAATAATGTCTGTACTTATTATTATTATTATGACTGTATGTTTTGTTATTATTGCATAATTTGAAAATGAATGGTGATGAAATTAAATGAAATTCTCCTTTGTTTCTTCAACGACAAAAAAACATGAAAAACTTACCTTTACATTTGATGAGTCTAATTCAAAATCAGTATACAATCCCTTCATAAAGCCTGTTGTTTTTATAACCTGGAGAAAAAAATGAATTCTTGATTATTATTTAGATACAGTATTTCTGGTCATCAACACAATTCATCTGTGTGCAGTAGTTGCCACTCCTCTTTAAAATTTACTGCCTACACCTCTATTGTATGCCCTACATGAGTACTACACTCCCACAGTATGGGACCCGTACACCTCCACCAGTGGTTAAAATTCCCACTGTTCTGAAAACAGTGCTTTTTAAGCAGGAACAGTGAATTTTCATATCACTGTTCCGTGGAACAAGTGGGTTTTTTTTCTCAAACATATAGCATCAACATCTTGAAATGTATTTGTTTTCTGCTCATAAAACATGTTCTAAGAGTAAAGTCTCTGGTAACAAAAATTTTTAAATATGAAAAACCTTTTTTTCCCCGCATTTGCCAGTGCAATCGATAGCATTGTGCAAGATTCCAGTAGTCACATAAGTCCTGGTATCCCAATCCCAGTATTGCGCAATCACAACAATGTAAGGATTCATATCTACAACCGGCATTTCCGAGAGTGATAAAAAGTCTTAAAAAAAAGCTATCTTTCCTAGTTTTTTTTAAACAAAATTTAAGTGAATAAATGTTTAAAAACATTTTTTTGTCTTCTTTTTTTATAATTTAATACTAAAAAAAACTTTTTCTAACAAAATTCAAGTAAATTTTAGTATTTGGCAAGCACACAATTTATCACTTGGTTATTCAGAACTAATTTTGAACTCATGATGTATACACTAGTTCTAACACTAGGTCCTAGGCCCAAGTTCAATGTTTCACACAGCATGAAGTAACTAAAATGTGAGTTTTATCTTAATTTTGTAACAACAAAATTGCCTAGTAAATGGCAGAAAGGGCTGTGTAGAACCGCAAGTTTCAGTTTAAAAACTTCTGTGATTAATTAAACATGGCAAATTGTGGAGCTCTGAGCATGTGCACATGAATGGCAAAGGGTTTAATAATGCAAAATGTATATACGCAACATTATGTAATGTACACTGTATGTTTAGAACACTGTGCATTAGGACAAATCATTAGGGTCAAAGCAGTGTGTTGGCCTTGTACGGTAAAAAATGGGCGTGACTGAAATAAGTTTCATTGAGAAAAACTTTTTTGTGATGGGTATCCAGATTGCAAATAATGGACTGACTTGTGCAGAACTTAATTTGCATAGGCCAGGTCTGCATCATCGCTATTGCAGGGGGGTGAATCCCAATTTCTTTCAATGTAGGCCTATATGGATTCCTGGATTTATCCTCGCATGATAGGAAATTCAGAACTGTTGAGTATGAGTGAGATACGTGAAAAATGGGATTTTCAAAGGTTTGTTCTTTTAACTTTGTTCGTGAATCTAATTGTTTTTGTTTTTTTGACAAAATATGATTTCCACCACATGGTCTAATCAAATTGACTGTGTCACTCGTATAACGTCGATATCGGCTGGAAGAGGTTAGAAGTACCCATTGACCCACATATTAAAATTTATACAAACAGCTGATAACTTTTGTTGAAAGCTTTTTTTTTTGGCTCAAACATCACCATGAATTCATTTTCCCCCCTACTGCCTTTAAGTTTTTGTTTATTAGGAAAATATATTTTCCAGCACTCCTTCCCCCCCCCCCTCCTCCCTTTTCCTCCCTTCTTCTCCACATGCCATTTGCCAAAGACAAATTACTTGGTTTAAAAGTTTTGACATGTGTACAGCAGCCTTCTCACTATTATTTATTTGTTTCTCTGTATACAAATATATCTTATGACAAAAATGGTGTATATTAAGTCCAAATTAAAAATAAGGAATTTGCTTTTTTTATTGATAAAAATATTTAAACTAAAATTTGATCCGGAACAGTGTTTTTTATGAAAGCACTGTTCCATGGAACAGTGGTAATCTTTTTTTAATTTGACCCGTCCACCAACATTAACTTGCTAGAAAATGTCCAAGAAAGAGTTATTCTTCTTCTTCAAATAAAGTGCAGCTTCAAAATCTTGAAAATAAATGCACTGCAGCTGCATAGGCATGTTGAGCAAAGAAACAGCCAAAAGTAAAGGTGCCAGTATATACACATATAGTGTGACTAAAAACGAGATAAACAAGAGTCTATACAATAAAGCCACTCAACATTCCCATGAAGGCATCAGAGAGGGTGCATCTGCTGGGTTAAAGGAGAGGTTATTCCAGTCTCTGCAGGTGTGAGGGAAGAAGGATAAAGCAAATACCTGGTTGGTACAGGATGGGGCAAATAACTTAGTCCTCTGGTACAAGATGAAATGTTGGTGAGATAAGAGTGCCAATCGATGTCCACAAGGTTGTAGTATATCTGGTAGATCATGGCAAGACAGCTATGAAGGCATCTAATTTGAAATGTTGGCCACTGAAGGTCATTCAGATGGCAGTGACACTACTGGTGCAATTGTAATTACCAGTAACATAGCAAGCACTTCTGCATTGTACCATTTCAATATTGCTGATGTTGCATTTAGTGTGGTGTGTAAGTGGTAAAGGTAGCTTGTTTGACCTATTCTTTTTATCACCAACAACTACAAATGGGAACTACAATCCTATCTTGACCTCCAAACCTTACAGAAATGTGGGACAAAATCCAAACTAATTATAGCCAATAAGATTATTCACAACATCAATTATTAAAATTCCTGCTTCTCCCTATTTTACTTACTCCCGCACCCGAAGTAAACACAACTTTAATCTTAAAAGGTATTCTCCCAGAACCAAAACTTTTAAATATTATTTTTTCCCATTATAACAGCCTGGAACAACCTACCTAATTCTATTTCTAATGCCCATAGCCTTAACAACTTCCAAGGACTTCTCTACATGCACTAATTTTTTCTTGCTCTCTTATACTCCCAGTCCACTTTATATCTCTTCATTTCTTTTTCTCATCTCCCACTCACACCATTCTAGGTGGTTCTTCGAGCACTATCAGTCACAGTCAAAGTAGAGGATTCCAGTCCCATGGAATCCGGGTATTTGATGACAAAAACAATGATGAGAATGAATTTCATATGCGGCAATTAGAGCTGTGACCGTTTAGTGTGTACACGCTACACGCTCGCAAATCCTTGTAAATGTTTACTTAATACTTCAATGCGAGTAATCGCTTTTTATAGTCAGTCTTGCCGTTGAAAATCAATATGATCATTCATGATTCAAATCACACACACATTCGGCTGACAAAATTCCAATCAATGACTTTTTACAAACTGTAAACCCGATTAGCATAATCCTTTTTAAATGTGCGAATCACAAATGCGCAGTAATCACCAAAGAATGGGATTACTATGCACTTTGATTTTGCCGAAATCTGAGTAAGCTAACTTGTAAAATGCACCACGAGCTTTAATCCCACGCAATCAAGGCCCGTTTTACAAGCTGTTAAATCGACCAAAAAACACTTGCAAAATACTTGAATCATGACAATCAGTACATTTACATGTATATATTACCTGATGAGTCAAATAAATTTTGCAAGAAAGAACAAATATTGCAAAATAAACATAGAGAAAAAGGTTTTAACAGAGCTGAAATTCTGCATGCGTTGCAAAGATGACGGCCATTTTTTCGATAAGACTGATATTTCAGAACTTCCGAGTAGTGGCTTGGGTATCATGGCCTAGTATGCAAGATTTTCAAGTGGAACTTTGAAGGCCGTAGCGAATAGGACAAAAAAGTTACGCAATGTTGAGTTTAAATGATATTGAAAGGAAGTTATCTGTTCTTTCAAGACTGAATTTCCATGCATATTTTCCTTAAAAATGATGATTTATACTGTAGAAGTAAACTTTTTATGATTTGGAAAGCAAAACAAGGTGGGGCCGGAAAAGGTGGGGCCGGAGAAGGTGGGGGCGGAGAAGGTGTGCATTTTCGTTCGTACGAATAATAACTTCCACTTCTTTAGCTGGTACTCCAATTTTGTATAATTTGTTACAAGCATCTATCAACCAAAGTTTATCAAAACACTTCTGTGCATCTGCTAGCAGGATGTATAGGTTATTATTCAAATATCTATCATAGTCAATAGTAGCTTGTAAGGTGAATAAATGGTCTATACTTCCTTTTTCTTGCATGCTCCCACACTGGTACTCAGTGATTTCTTTCCTTATTGTATTTTTATTCCTTGTGTTCTGGATTTTTTCCATCAGTTTACTAAGAATACTGGTTTTGAAGAGACCTCTTTGGTTTTTCATCTCTTTCCTGCTTCCTTTATTTTTATATATTGTTTAATTTTCATGTGTTCCCAGTCTTTAGGTACTTCTCCAGTTTTTACTGCCTCATTTAGCATCATGAATATAGTTTTATCTAGATCAGGTCCAGCTTTTTCAAAATATTCAGTTTTCCATCTGCTCAAGACAGCTGCTTTTTACACCTTGAGTTTTTTCTATGCATCCTAATATTCTCTCCAGGTTATTGGCTTAGCACTTTTATTAGTAGCAATCAGTCTTCTAGCTTTATTGCAGTGTTCTACAATCCATTCCACTTCTTTTTCTCTTTAATTATTTGCTTTTCTGTGTCAAAAGGTTCTCATAATGTTCAATATATACTTTCTTTTTCCTTCTGAATCTTCTATGGTTGCTCCACAATTTTCCTTCATTGCTGTTATTTCTTCCCTTTTTCTTCCTTCCATCTGTTTGATAAAATCCCAGAAGCTTATAGAGTTAACTCCTTCCTGTTTAATTTTATCAGCAACTTTAAGGTGGCTTTTGCATTTTCCCCATTATCATGTTTTTGGATGCATTGATTAATAAACTTCAGTTCCTTGATTAGAACTCCTCTTTTTGTTGAACATTTTTCTTGTAGAAGTTCTTTCTTAGTTTCTCTTCTAGCTTTCCTTAGTAATCTTGTGGTTTTCTTTTGTTTTTTCTTGCTCCTATTCATCGTATAGGCTATATGTTATTTGCAATACTTTTGTGTTCTAATTACTGTACTTGTACTGCATAGTTTTCTTAGTTCCCATATTTGAGTCAATTCTGCTTCTTTCATTGCTGTTTTGAACTTCTGGTGAATTTTGTTACTGAACAATTTCTTTCTTGCACTTGTTTACGATTCCTTAACTGTCCAATCAAAGTAAGCTGTCATTAACATATGATCTGAGTATATCACTTTACCTTGGTCGTCATTCTCTATGATTTTGTAAGGTGCCCAAATCCTATCTTCATCAATATTAATTTGGCAAACATTGTTGGTATCACTTTCCTATATTAACATATAATCTAGTTTTCATTGTCTTGTATTCTAGTACAAGTCCCTGTGCATTTCTCATTAGTATTCATCACATGTAGCTTATATTCCTTTATTAACTCAAGCAGGATTTTGCCTCCTTTGGTTATCTTCTTGTCATTTCCTTTAAAATGTTTCCAATTTTGCAATTGAAATCTCCTACAATTAAAACTTGCTGATTATCATCTTTTGACTTCTTAATTTGCTTTCTTATTTTCCCATTAGTTTTGTTTTCTTGCGGAAAGTAGACCTACTCCAATTCTTAATTCAAAATGATTATTATTAATTTCTTTCCATAACATTTCTGCATTTTCTTCCTCTTCCTCTACTTTAAACACAATGTTTTTAATAATCTTTTAGAGCATTCAGAACTCCACCACCATGTCTTTTCCTATTCAGTTTATAAATCTGGTATCCATGAAGTTCAGGCGCATCTTCTTCTTCTAACTAGGTTTTAGCTAAACAAATAATTGTTGGAAAAAAATCCGGTCTAACGTAAGTTAGGCTATGTAGACTCTTAAATTGTTACTGTTATTTCTTACATCTCTTTTTTGTATGCCATTTAAATTAGGCCTGTACAATTAATCTCACGTTGGACAAGTCTTTGATGTTGTCCAATGAACGCATAAAAAATTGTACTTTGCAGAGCCAGTATTTAACATTAGGCTTAGGCCTATCCTAACACGCTGAAAGGTACGTATACTCGCCTGTGTTATGATATCATGAAGAAAACGAAACGGTGGTTTTGTTAGTAGTTTTTCTGTCATTGGAGGTTTCTTTATGATTTTACCCAGAGTGTTCTGAGTCTCTTTTATATATTGCTCTCCCATTATTTCGGTGAGTGAGCTTGATTTACGAAAAATCACTCAAAATACAATGACAACTTCTCCGGTAAACACATCGTTTCGGTAGCAACCAGACGCCAATCTGGGGAATTCGATCCCATGTTGCAACATTCTTAAAATTTACTCAGCAAACCATGGCGGTGGCGCCCTTGCACTCGTGTTAAAAAAAATGTATAAAAACAATAGGTTACTGTGATGTGGCCCTGCCGCGATCTATTCTTGCCCCGAAAATCCCCTATATTCATCGTATAGCGAATCTAAATGATAATTAATTATGCTGTTTGAATTAGGTCTAGATAACTACAAAACCCATCCTTGGAATTTTATTTTTTTACAGAGAGGGTAGCAAAGTATTCTCGTGAAAAAATAATATTGACCATCACAATAAAGTTCACTGTATGGTTTCCTGCTCATCACCCAGCCTGAACTTAGCAATCCCTATAACATCAATTGGTTTCTAGTACTTTTATTAGTTTTCGCCTGCCCTGGTTCCTACACAATTGGTTTGAGCATAGGCGGGATTTGTAGGGAGCAAAGGGTCCTTGCCCCACCCCACTTTTTCTTCCAAATGTATATATTTTTGTATGGTGATTATTATTTTTAAAAATTTGTATCTTAAAATGATTTCGTAATTTCCCCACCCTCTCCTCCCACTTTTCCCCAACTTTCGCCGGTAGGCAAATCCCGCCTATGGGTTTATGATTCGGAAGCCAGGACCAATATTGACAATTGCCTATCAGGTGAATAGTTAAAAGGCCTACTTTGGAAAAATTATTGCTTTGACAATTAATTACTGGGGCGATGCACTCCTTTCACCATCGCCCTTGGTGTCGGGCCCCTGATAAATGGCATGCTGGTAAATAAATACTAAATGTGTGTTACATCTTCAATGTAATATGTAGGATTTGTGAGTGAGTGGATATTTGTTTTCAAGTTTCAAGAATGATACATAAATTCATGTAACTTTCAAAGGGCACCTCCTGCCCCGGTGCGCCCTCAACTTTCAAAAGGTCACCCCTTCCTCGTTACCCCATCTTTCAAAAGGGCACCGGCTGCTCTCTTATTCTAGAGCAAGGGGAAAGTTGCTTCCTTGCCCCCATGGTTCAGACATCACTGCTCCTTTACATTTTCAGTAAAGTTTTTGATTGTCTAGCCTGTGGTGGTGATTTGCAATAAAAGAGAAGATAGCATGATGAAGGTAATTGATGTCAAGTATCCCATTTTTTGAAATAATGTGCAATGTTTTTACTGAGAAGATATTGATCTGTTGATTGTTTGTAGTTGAGAGCTTTTTAATGCAATTCTTTATATTTCTGTCCTAAATTTCATTCACCGAAAATCATCAAACTGCTATACTTTGATTCAGCTAGCATATATGATGGAGTCAAGTTCAAAACCTCTTTTTTTCATATTCAACTGCTCCCATTCAAATAACATTGGTGGAGATTTAAAAAACAATAAGTTAGCAACTTAACATGAGGAGATTGATAGGTTTTATGGTTGTTATGTCACAGAATTATATAAAATTTCCATTGTTATTACAGCAAGGCCTAAAAAAAAAAAAAAAAAAAAATGTAAATTGGTCAATTTTTCACCAATTTTGATGAAAATGTGTCCTCTTTCATGTTTTGTAGCATAATTTGTTCCAGTAAAGCTCAGGTCAAATCAAGCTCAATCTATCCTGGAGTAACATTACATTTACATCTAATCATGCATACATGAGAAGCGCTGATGGGAAAAGGTATTTTCCCAGGATAAGATTATGTCAGACTTATGGACAGTAATGGCTTATTTGCATCTATTTACAATATTTGCCATATAGATTTTTCATTTTCTATGAAAGTTTCATACAAAGTTGCACTTGCAATTGAACAAGAATAAGTATCATTACTGGAAACAATATCTATTGAGATAAGGAATTTAAAGAATTCACAAATATTGTAGGCCTGATATCTATTCATGCATGATGGGCAATTTGATCATAAAAGCTGGTTAATTATCTGATGTCTTTTCATGCACGATGGGCAGTTTGATCATAAAAGCTAGTTAATTACCTGATGTCTATTCATGCATGATGGGCAGTTTGATCATGAAAAGAAAATGCCTGAGGGTAGCTTGTGTGAAACATGACGCCATAGAATTTCTCAGTCTCTAAAAGTATGAAACAATGGCTCTTTTTTTAACCAAAATACAAAATTACAATGATTTACACCTAACAAGATGCAAGGATTAGAATTGACTAAAACATCTTCTATGAGCCAAATTTGAAGACCAGAGGTTTGAAAACACAAAAGTTTAAACATTTTAATGCCAAAAAGTGAAATTCTTGTACGATTTTTTAACCTCAACACAACTCTTCAGCTTGTGTTGCTTAAGCTAAAAAATCACCACACAAAAAAGTATAGATTTGGAAAATAGTGGAGGGAGGGGGAACCAAGGGCAGCGATTTCTTTTCAACATTGGGGGACAAACTCAGACAAAATTATGTGATCCAGATAGGCTTTTGGCCTATATAAGACTTCATTTTTTAGGGAGGGGTTAGGGTATTTTTTAGGGAGGGGGTAGGGGGACATAAGCATATTCGCAGGCCTCCAACAAAATTATTGGGGAACATGTCTCCCAATCCCCTCGGGTTTGCCAAGTATGGGTGGGTCAAGTTCAATTTTGGGGAAATTAGATCAAACTTTTTGGAATCCCTTTTAATTTTTCGTAGAATTTCCTTCATTTGGGGGCAATTTTTCTTCAATTTTCTGACAAAATTTCTTTTTCCGTAAATTTCCTTCAATGTTTGAGAAATATCTTTCAATTTTCGGCAATGTCCTTCATTCTCGTCTAATTTTCCTCAATTTTGGAAGAGTTTATTTTAATTTGGGGCATAATTTTCGGTAAAGTTTCTTTACTTTTTGGTAAACTTCATCATTTAATGCTTGGGAAAGTTCCTTCATCATGATTTTGGGATGTTTCTTTGATTTTCGGACAATTTTTGTTAAATTTCATTCAATGTTTGGGAAATTTCTTTCATTTTGGGGCAATTCTTCAATTGATGGTAGATTTTCTTCAGATTTCTGGATATTTTATTCAATCCTCGCTACAAATATTTTCCCCACAAGAACCTCCATTTTGGCAGGTATTTAGACTCTACTAGAAGCAAATAAGGAACAAACCACAGATAGTTCAGTGATTTTACGCATTTATAATTACACTCCCAATCATCTATATGCACACAATGGAACTTATTGTGAAGAGCCAGGTATGTGGATTTGGTTACTGCAGGGTCAAGTCATGCATGTAATGTGGGGCTGAGGATTCATTTTGACTTTTAAAAGGATGTTTTAATCAGTGAGTTTTAAACACTCTGGTGAATTTGGATGCATTGGACTGAAAATTTATAGCCAGAGTTATTCAGCATGAATATTCAGGAAATGATCACTTTCAATCTTTCAGAAATTTCCTTCATTCTCGTGTATTGCCCCAAAAGTTCCTTTTGGGGCAATTTTTCTTCAAATTTCTGTCAATTTTCTTCAATTTTAAGAACATTTCCTTCACTATTTACATATTCTTTCAACAGTTCAATGTTGGGAAATTTCTTTCATTCTTGTGTAATTTTTGGGATATTTCTTTTATTTTAAAGAAATTCTTCTTTGATTTACGGTAATCTTTTTTTTAAATTTCGGTAAATTTCCTTCAATGTTTGGGAAATATATTTCAAATTTAGGTAATTTATTTCATACTCTTGAAAATTTCTTCCATTTTTCTTCATTTTGGCAGCAATTTTTCTTTTGACTTTTGGGTAATTTTCATCAATTATCGGAAAATGTTGCCAAATGTTACCAAAGTCCTAATGATTTTACCCAAATTTCCTTCAATTTTGTGTCAATAATTTCCCAATCAAATGAAAACCTTTCAGGAGTATCTTTCTCTCAGCTCCCTATTTAAAAGAAACACCTGTATAATGCCTAAGCTGCTGTGAACCATTGATTGGCTCATGAGGACATTTGAAATAGTGTCTTGTACCTACACTTGTGTTTGACCTTGTCTTACCTCATGTGCTATTGTTCACCTAGCTTTGTCTCAATGTTCTATCAATTATGACAAAGCTGCTCATAAAACATGTTAGCACATCATCCCTGGTTTGGTTTGGCTTCACCCCCCACTCCCTTTCTCCTCCCTGACATTTTATCCTGACTCCGCCTCTGCCACACTCATGTGGCGGTGCCAGGATTTTGATGAGGGGGCAGCTTGGTCTCATGGGAGGCAAAAGACACTCCTACATCATACTCATTCATGATATCACCACCACAGAAAGTAGACAATCTACAGATCCCATGGTATCTGTGTACCATATACTATAAACTGTAACAAGAGCTTGCCGTAGGTCCCTTTACTATCACAGTATAAAATTCAAAATAATTGAAATAACTTTGTGAAAACATTAATCTACTACCCTCTCTAGTGGTATTCAGCATTTATAAACGAGGCAGATTCATTTTGAGCGGTGGGTTGATTGGTAGCCTTCTCGAACTCTTTTAACCTCTTTTAAACCAAAAATCCAAAGTTATTGTGAAATATCCATGTAAAAGTAAGAGCTGCCCTATTGAAGTTAATTTGCTGTCAAAATGGTAACCTTCTTGGATTTAAATTTGGCATAGGAATATATAAACCATGAATTTTTTTCTAAAAGCATTTTGGGCATGTATGGCACACTTTAAAGACCCAGCTACATAGTGTGCTGGTTGCTACATAGTTCAATTGATTCCCTTATATTTCTATCGTTAAGGCAATCAAAATGGACATATATAAAGGCAACATTAGTTAAATTGCATTAAAATCTATGAGAAACCTTCCAAGTGGTAAAAACTGTTTGGTTTGGTTTGCTGATGTTTAACGGCACTGCGACAGTCAGAGTCAAATGTGCCAAGAGGGTGTTAAAAACTAAGGTGCTTGAGTTAGGACAGAGAGAGAAAAGAGGTGGAATAGAGGGAAGGAGGGAGAGAAGGTGGATAAGGGAAAGAAATTAAGGTAATAAAGGAAGGTGGAGAAGGTAAGGCAAAGAAAAGAAGGAAAGGGAGGTTTAGATTAAGTGGAATTGACTGCTGTTGCAGGAGCAAGGTGATGAAGTTGGAGGTAGGATTATTCTTGAAAAGATCGAAAATTGAGATGGAGGGGGAGAGGTGTGATCTGGAGTTCAGTTATAAGGCACAGGTTAAGAGGATATGCTTGATAGAGAGATTGGTGTTGCATGTAGGGCAGTGAGGAGCAGGGGAGTATGTGAGAAAGGTGTGGCCGAGGCGGATGCGGGTGATAACAACATCCTCCCTGCCTGCGGTTGCGACTGTGCAGGGGGACATTGGTCCCTGCTTTTGGTTTGATGGTGTGAAGTTTGTTACTGATCTCGAGATTTCAGGAGTCTTGTAAGGTCTTACTGAGGTAGCTGGAAGTAGAGATACAGAGGTCTGAGTGTGGGATAGGAAAAGGAGAGATGTGATTCGACAGAGCGGTTAAAAAGAGCAAGTAAAAAATGTCATTAAATTCAGTTAATCATTTACCATTCTAAAGTGTTTTTGAATCTCAGGTTTCAATTTGCGACCAATAGGGGCAACCTTCGTATCTCCTTTTCTTTTTATGAATTCATTCTTTGAAGTGGTGCAGCAATTTGTGGTGCAGCAATTTAGGATCAAAGGTTTTTTAATCATTGCCATTCCCACAATCACATTATAACAGGAATAAACTCATATCATTTTCAGTGACTAAGATTTAAGAAAAAATCTAAAGAATTTCATAAAGATTTTGTGCTGTCAGCCCACTCATACATCACAAATTTTGTATGAATTAAAATCTGATTAAACTTTGACTGGATCAGCCATAACTCTAAAAGTTCTTTTTCAAAAAATTCAAAGACTGATCTGCTAAGATTTTAATACTCTTTCAAACAGTTTCAGTTGCTAACAATGCCAGATCTAGGAAAATCTCTCTTTCCTCTCTAGGTGGCGAGTCTGGAACAGACATTGGCGATCATAGCCCTCCAGTGACATCTGTTTAGAGCTAAATGCATACACTTATTGTTACTTAGGCTGTTGTTGGTTGCCCACTTGTTTAAGCTTTGGACATATTTCACTCACTGCCTTCCTCTGCTTCTTTTGCCCTCAATTTTCCCACATACTGCAAGCTGTTCCAACCCACCCTTCCGATAAACATGCCCAAAAAATTCCATCTAGGGACCTGTCCATGCCTGAAACTATCAGGACATCATCATTTGTTTTCCTTTCTGTCCAATATATTTTCAACATTCTCCTAATAAACCACATTTCCGTAGCTTCTAATCTTTTCTTGATGTCACTGGTAATTGTCCAGCATTCACAGCCATAGAGAAGAGTAGACCATACCTATGCCTTCAAGACATGGACTTTCGTGTACATTTCAATATTTCTATTCTTCAGAATAGGATTTATTTTTGTAAACATGTCTTTGGCAATTGCAATGCGTTTTCTAACTTTCTTAATGCACCACTATCTGATGTTAGTGTGTAGCCCAAGTCTTTTCACTTTCCTCTACAATTTTATCCAGGAGAGACTGCAGTTTTTCTTCTGACTCTGCTATAAGTACCGTGTCATATGCATATTAGATTTATTTGCATAATTTCCAACAAAACAAATTCTTAGAATTTTAGAAGTCCAGGATCACATCAGTTAACAAACCAATAGTAGGGAAGTCACCTCACAGTTTTCTCTCAATCTTCAATAAACATTCCTACAATTTTCATCAGTTTAAGACACTATTTACAGAGCGCTTCAAAATAAAATAAATAAATTACATTGCATCCTACTATCTTTTCAATAATATCTAAAACAACAAAACATTCAACAGAAATCCTCAACATTAAGCATTTCCTTCCTTTACCATATCCAATTTATCCTTCAACTAATGTATATGATTTTTAAACTTGTTTCAGTGATTTAATGCAACTAAACCTGGCTTCCTAAACACTTTAAGTATGGATATTCTTCAAACATTTTGCGTGAATTGATAAACAATGTGTCCATTACCAAGAAAGAGCTCGGTCAGTCAAAACAAAGTGTGAGCAAAGACAAGGTACTCTCATTTCATTAATTTATGCTGAATTCACTTTTTAAGGAGGCAGCATATAATAAATATTTGTACTTCTTACATAGGTAGCACTTTTCTAGGCAAGTATGGATACTCAAAGCACTTTACAAAGGTAAGTTCCAAGCAACTTTAAACACATTTCCAAATAGATATTTTGATAAATCATTCATCTATTTCATCATAAACATGGCTTTGGTGTATTCCTCTGCTAATAAAACATCGCTATTCCTTTCAATCTTAAATAAATACATAAATGCATCTCTTTGAAATCGCATGGATAGTCAAAGAAGTATCACAATTAAAGAAAACTTAACCCCTCCATGCTGCAAGAACTGCCAGTATAAACAGCACGGAAACAGCTACCAAGGACATAGTGGACATGGTATTAAACATATAGTGGTATTGCCATCTTAAGTACCAGACAAATCCAAGAGTACAGGCAAACAAGGGTACCATAAACTGGCCTAGATCCAGGTCAGGCTGTTCTTGTTGTTGTGTTGTTTGTTGGGGACTTTGCTGGTTTTGAGAAATATGACAATGAAGCACACAGTCCGTCACAACATTGTATGATGCCAGGGTTCGAGTTTCTTCCCTTAAAAACTGACCGTTAAAGATGAGATGGACAGCTCTGCCTTCTTGAGCCTCAGCTGTAAAATTTACTCTGTTTAAGAAGAGAAAAAAAATGTGCAAATGTTTTTAAAAACTTTTTGGTTATAATATAATCACTTTTCCATGCTTAGTGTTTATAGGTGGTAGGTCCAGTTTTAAAAGAGTTGTCAGATTTAGCTGCTTTCCGTCGAATTACCGTGACAAGGGTTTACAAAATGATGAATTTACAGTAGTGAATAAAGAAATTTTTCTCCCTCAAAAGTTGAATATTTTCTTCAATAATTAGTATTAGAAGTTTAAAGAGCTGTAAAATGTTAAATCTGAGAAAGATTTTGTCATGCTTTCTTTGGGGTTTTTTCTTACTTTCAGTGTATTCTAATATAAGTCAATATCGATAAGCTGCCCCTGGGTGTCAATAACCCTTTCAAATCATTGCAGTAGCATGATGCAACTTGAATTGAACCTGTTTGACTAAATATGACAGGGTTTGGTTTTACAGTTTTAATTACATTTTAGTTTTAAGGGAAAGTTGTACCTAAATATGTGATATCTCATTGCTATAGAAGGGAGGGAAGGGGAGGGGGAGGGTTACAGTACAAAGTAAACTTCTCTGAAATGTTTTACGTCCATCCAAGATTTTGACCCAAGAAGATTTCAAATTAATAACACTATTCACTGCTAAATCTATGGACTTTTCTTGCAACCCAGCACAACAAACAATTTGCATAAAATTGATTGATGATACAATAGCAACTTTCCTACCTTTTAAATTCTCCCACTGTGTCATGAGAAACTGCCCGAACTAATCTCTCAGTCTCATTCAAAAACTTGATCTTTAGATTGAGCTCCTGTGCTTGTCTGGGCTGTGAAGTGTCTGAGTGGTCTCCGATAGACTGGCTTGATTTTGTCTCCACATGGGTACTAGCATAAACACTAGCATCATTAGAAGAAGCACCTGAAGTAACTGGTTCCGAGTCACTTGTGATTTCTCCTCTTCTCCTTCTTACTCCTGTGTCATCTAATGGAGTGTCAGGCACTGGAAACAAATCTGCTTCTTCCTCTGGTAATGTATGTACAGATTCAACTGAAAGAGATGCATTTGATTCTTCCTTTTGAATGGTTTTGCTTTCATTTATTGCACTTTGAGTTGAGGAATTTAACTCAGAAGCAGAAGATGAGTCTTCCACTAAATCAGAATTTACATTGTTTTGTGGGAGTTCCTGCAAATTTCTCTCAGGTAAACTATTATTTGTTTCTTGATTTGCAGCAATATTCCCATCTGAGTTTAAAGTAGCATCTACCTCACCCTCGAGATGATTGGAGGGATCAGAATCTGACCGAGTAGCTGCCAGATCATTCTGTCTCATGCGATTTATCCGTACATGAAGTCCACCCAACTGCGCACCTGTTAGAATATTTTCTGACACCCTCGTTGACAGCCATGCTACAATAATAGTTGCAAGTAGCATAAAAATTGACAAGGTTATCGTGACTTCATCTCCAAATCCTTCTATCAGGGTCATTTTGAAATCTCTAGAAGATAAAGAATAATGTAAAACAAATGTTATCTTTAAAATTAGAAATTAGTAGCAATTTTAAAATATAGAATATGTTCTCTAAATGTAAAATACATACAAAAAGAAAAATCTATACAAAATTAAAACACCACAGAACAACAACAAATGTTACATAGCCAAATTTCCAAAATTTGTATTTAAGAAAACTGCAGAGATATTGCAATGAATGGAATGGGCCCTGGAAAAGACCAAGCTGACAGAGAAGAGGCTCTTTTGTAAATTGACTCTATAAAGTAATTCAGAAATAGCTTCATGGGATATATGAATGTTCCTGGTAGTAACACAGACTATGACGCTGACTCAAAGCCTTTCAAAGCTCATCTCATCTTCTTATAAACAGACCATAAACTTTGACAAAATGAAGTCCATCTTTAGAACACTGGCAATTGTACAAGAGCTCTAATCATTTTTATCAACCTTCCTTCAACTTTCTCTAGGGCCTATGTCACCTTTTTTTTTTTATAATGAGAAATGTATGCCACATTTTGTCAAACTGGTTAAGCTTAACGCTGAAGATCTAGGGCCTAACCCACATATGTCATACTTTTCAGAATGGAGTTTGGGAGATAAAGTGGTACAAATGCCATTGACCTTCTCGAGATTACAGGGGCTATGGTGCAAACTTTGAGAATAGATCTTGAACTCGAAGACTGTTTGAGAGAGAAGGGCTACCTTAAATAGTAACATGTAGTGACACTTAGTTTGAGATTCCTCTTGATGAAGTTGATAAAAATAATATCCTTCAGTATTGCTTTCATTTTAAATTGACACCATCCATAGCTAGGTGTTATAAGAAAATATCACAGCTCACTTATACATTCTAAAACACATGTATTTCTTTTATTTATTTCGATAACAGAGATTTATCTTATATAAGACGAATATTCTTTCAACTCAATTTTACCTTAAAACGGACATTTTTGCCAAAAACCTAGGGCAACCTGTAAGAAACTTGTTTAATGAAATAATTAACCATTTTGAAGAAAGACTTAATTTGAACAAAACGGAATCTTTTAGAAACTATGTAATTTCGAAATAGACTCACATTGTTGATGAATTAATTTCACATTAGTTGCAAAGATGTATATTCAAAACTTATATACTGTATGGCATTGAAAACAGGGTTCACGTTAAAGACAAATTTGTCTTATATTACACTATGGAAAATTTCTTACGACACATGTTGTACCTGCATTGTAAGATTTAGATATAGCATGTGAAATTTTACGCCAGTTTTTCATTAACTTAAATGATAATTATGAACATCTTACCTCTCTAATGCAATTGAAAGTTTTATTTCACACAAAAAATGATTTTGAATTACTCATAAATAAAAGAAAAATGAAACAACTACAAGACTAATGGCCGAATAATTAAACATGCCCGTACAAGTACTGTACATAAACACATATAGGCTAATACATAGGCCCTATATACGATGTACATACACTGTACAGTGTACATGAAAGTTTTGATGTTGTTTTTAATGCAGGCTCTCAATTGTCAATGATATTATTAGCTAGGATTCTACTTTCCTCCTGTATTGTATTGATCGTGTATCTGTGAAGTGATCACAATCTGCAAGTCAAGTTACTATACTGTAAAGAAATAGGCATGTTCGAGACTCGACAATTGGTCAAAGTTCACTAAAACCCCCTGAAAGTTTGGATATGAAAAACAAAAGTATTTTTCTATTCTATTTTAGATTGTTAACCCAAATTTCATGATTCAACAATCAACATTACAAGGAATGGGTAAGAATCTTTTGTTAATATTTTTTATGATAATAATAGTCCAATTTTTTAAATGTTTTTGGTATTTTAAGCACAATTTGTATTCACTTTAGCAGGGCAGGCCTACACAAGTGTGTGTGTGTGTTTAACAATACTTGCAAGCTTCGCTAGCGCACAGTGCCCTGTACATTATGCAGTGCACTGTACATTAAACAATGCCCTGTACATACAATGGCAAATTGACAAAATATGCCAAAAATCAAGGGCTTGTCGTAACCAAATACCATAGGCATTGTATCAACTTTTGTGGTTCCTGATTGGTTATTGTCACAATACATTTTTGACGTGTTTTGACAAACTGTGTTGTGTACGATTACTTACAAAAACTTCTCAGAACTTTATGAGGAGAAATGACAAAATGCCTTGAAGGAAATATCCTTCCAACAATATGTTGACCATTACTTAGTCATTTATTGATTAATATCTCAATGAATTTGATGAAGGCTGCAAAAAAAAAAAACATTATTTAAGTCTAACATAGCTTTCAGAATAGCTTCAAATTTGCCCTGATTTTGCACCTAAAAAGGAATGTTTTTGAACATCTTTTTGCAGGGATTGGATTGCTCTGAAACTTATCTTGCCATTTCTAACAATTTCATGACCAAAGATGCAAAGTTTTTAAATGAAAATAAAAATTCAACAGAATTTGAAGTTTTTCCTATGCAGCCTAACACTAATAACCCTTATAGTTGCCATTTCAGTGTGGCCTTAGTGACACCTGCAGACACAGACAACAATCTATGTTCACCCAGTTATCTTAAAAACGGTCTTAGAAGTAAACAAGCAAAACAAACTAGTCTCCTGATAATAACTAGCTACTTTAATACTTGCTAGCCGTTATGTAGATTGCCAGTTAGCATAGTTTACACCAGTTTAATAAGCTCCGGTTTAATAAGCTCCAGTTTTTGTGTTAGTGTAGTATATGAGTCTCAATATTAGAGCTTGCCCTATTGAGAAGCAGCTCTTTTACTGTTCTTCTCCTTTCAGATGCACCAATGATATTAAACTGAGGTGGTTTCAGTATAAGTTAATGTACTTCACCGCATTCTTCCAACAAATATATTATTATACAAGTCGGGCTTTTACTTGCTTCTTTTGTAAGTCTCATGTTGAGTCATTGCAACATTTATTTTTTGATTGTTTAGTGGTTAGTCCATTATTTGACAATTTTTTATACAGAAAGTAGCATTTGTTTCACATTAATGTCTACAGAGTTAATCATACTTGGGCTTGGTATTGATGGAGATAAGTTGCTAAGCCTAAATATGATTATAATTCTAATTACTTTATTCACACAAAATTAAAAGGTAAAATACCTTCAGTTGTTGGAATGTACAAATATTGGGTGATACTAAAACGAATGCCAACTGAATGCCCATTGAAACACACACAGAAAATCTAATGTCTATTGAGTTTACTGCATGTACAAACTTAGTCAGATAACATATGACTGTGTGCTGTACACAGTCAGAAGTTGTTGTCCAAATTACAATGTTGAAAACGTTTACATTGACTCAAAATAATAACCGAATATTGATGAACGGCCTAAAATAGGCCTTTCCGCAACAAATTTGTGGCTGTTGCCTTTTGTCATTGAAAGTTCACAAATTCATCCTACTACAGTATGTAAAAATAGCATGAACATACTAAAAAAGACTTAATCTTGATGGGCACCTACGTTTTAAACCTCAATGGCTGTTGTATATTGGTTAAAATATAAAATCATTTCACTGATCCTTCTCCGCAATGGTTCACTGTACAAAGCGTTGAAGTGTCTGTACCTAATTAATTGAAAATACTGGGAACATCCAAGCATCAAAAGAATCCGTGGGCGTACACCACTAAATCAACCAACTAGCGTGCTTACCAATAATATCAAAACTTAGATGTTGAAAATTTGAACGAGATTGACAACAATATGTAACATATACCACATGGTGAATGTAAACAAGAATATCTTCTTGAGGGTGCAAAAACTGAGATACAGGTTCATCCTACATCTTACGGAAAAAGTGTAAGTTTCTTTATGGCATCATTGCTGAATGTGTATAAATCCGGGGCTTGACTGGGGTATATTTCCCCCACTTTTGGCTGGTGGGATAGTACAGACAATCAAAGCCCCATCCCCTCCCATCCACATGTGCACTTTTTTTGAACCTATGTTATACCCCAAATTGACATGCATGAAAACAGTTTTCTGGAAACTCTATTTTGTTATCAAGAAATTGAATCTTAAATAGTTCAGATAGAACAGCATCGTGTGTATTGCTTACTCCACACACATATTATCCCTCTTTCAAAGGTTTTGCTTCCCAGTAAAAATTTGGGTATATTCCCGATACTTAAAAGTCATTTCGAAGAAAAAGATTTCAGGGGTTCAGAGACAAGGGCACCTCCTAAAAATAAATACTGTAATATAAATCCAAAGCATTCCAGCCACAAGCGGAACATTTTCCAACATTTTTTCCAACATTGATGTTTAGTCATATTTGCTTGAAATCTCTTACAAACTGCTAGGGCTTTGTCTTCAGAAATTGAACGTTTTCTTAATTTCCCATTTTTTCAAACTATAGTACCCAATTTCATCTCCCAAATGGAAAGAGAATAATATAAGCCAACTACGTAAATGTAAAATCCTTTAACTATAAGCGGAGCAGTTTTCTCTGTTCAGGACCAAGGCAGCTATAAGTCAGAATACATTTTGGGAAACCTTTGTCTGCCATGTTCATGGTGCCCCTCCACCCACCCCACACTTTTGAAGGAGAACTGAACTTAAGTCATGCACTATGCTTACACTATTCACAGGCGACGGAACCTGGGCTGGGAGATTCAGCCTTAATAATTTTAGGCGCACATGTGTTATCATGTTACAAAACCTCATTTTTATCACATGTCATTTGACTTCATTAACACCCCCCCCTTCCTTCCCCTCGCAAATATGTTGAAACTCCGCTGTCAAAACATTTCTTCCATATCGCAATATTCAATTTTCCACAGTGTGTAATTCAATTTTCATAACGTGCTTGATATGATTTTGTACCAATATGAAGACGTCAGTGGTTGAATTTAATTTTGTGTCAAGTGACCATGATGCCATTAAACTGCTTAACCATACCTGTCACCGTTGTTCATGTACATAGGCGTGATTGAGAGGGAAATTTAAAGGAAGGCGCTCCCACCCTCCCCTCCCATCCCCTCTCCTCTACCCACCTCCTACCCACCCACCCCTACCCACCCACCCCTCCCCAACCCCACTCTTTCCGAATTTGTACCTTTTGTAAGATTATTTTTTGCATCTTAGCATGATTTTGTCCCACAAAACTTTTGACCTTGCTCCACTTTCAGTAGGAAAATTCTGCCCATTTTTTATGCTTGGTATGTGTCATGAGGCTGAATTGGCCCAGGGTAAGGAGTATGGAAATTACCCAAAATATATGAATTTTGTTTGAACGAAATATTTTGTTACAGGTCTACAATTTTATTGACAAAACAGATATTGTCTTCATTTTATTTCTATTTAATTAAATGAAGATTACCCCCTTCCCCCCAGTAGATAGAATCTCTGAGCCCAAGCAGCATTCATTTTGAAAAAGAACTTTTGTAATATTTGTTTCAAAGTGTCCGCAAATTCCACCACAAATTCTAGCACGAGGTACACTTTTTATTTTCAAAAGGGGCACTTTATTCATTTCTTGTGTGGGGCACGTTATCCTTGCCTTCCTTGTTCCTACACTTATCTATTGAGCATCACGACATGGACATGAAATTTATAAAAACAAATATGCAAGAATTGCCTGAAGAACAATTATTGACTAAGCTAGACTTTCTTTTAGCCGTATATAGGCCTATATTCTTTTCCAAAATATCTTTTGACCGTTTTGCCACATATATTTTATTTCGTTCAAATGATATTTTATTGAATATCAAACATGCTCCTCCATCGTGTAATATGTGATATAAACTTCTTCTTGCACTGTCGTCTTGTTGTCTCTCGAGGAAGATCGTAAATGCAAATATCTGAAAACTAACACTCGCCAGCGTTATCTGGTCTGAGAGCTGTGTGTTACTTGTGTATGCCCATCGCGAGTCAGTATTATTCTTAATGGCTTTGCCATCATAGTTTGTAAAAGTGTTGGTAGTATGAAAATGAAAATCCCAATGGAAGTTTGTGTTAGGTTGTCTCACTCAGTATTGCAAGCAGTGTGTAGCATGTAGGGCATACTGAGTGAGATGTTATCTCACTAGTATATACTGTGCATACTGCGAATACCTATTGAGTAACGCGAACAGTTTAATGTCCATACAATGAATGCCTATTGAGATGCACGCTATAGGTTAACAGACCCCTAGCTTTGCTATTTCACAGGGGAGGCCTTCCCCGCCCCTTCGTGGGTCCGCCCTGCCCCCCTGGGGATTTGCCCTGCCCCTCATAAGAAATATATATATATATATATAAAGAAAATGTATATATATATCTTTTTTAACTTAATGATCTTAATTAGCCTCATAAATGAAATACCTTACATGGATACAGAACACAGAATGATAGCATAGTAAGCAATTGTCCTGTTTGGCTATTGACTGGTCCGTTTCATTCAGAATAGCTTCATTCTGAGATGCATGATTGTAGCTAAAATCCCAGAGCTTCTTCACCAGGGGATTGAGCCTTAAAGGGGCCTCGTGATTCCACGCCTAAAATACACAGTGCTTGACACACGCATTAATGTGCCCCTCAACAAGTCTAGCACCCTGCCTATTTCTAAATCAAGCTAGGGGTCTGAGGTATAAGTGCCATAACATGACAAACTTTAACAGTAACAAATCGATATTACTATGGACTACCGTACAGCATACAGTAAGTGCCATAGGCCTAACACAAAACTTTTACAGTACACTGGTAGGAATTGGCATTCATGTTTAAATAAGCATTCAGTTTTTAGTGTGTGAGTCAAATAGTATTCGCTTTAGTATTACTCCAAATATTTAAAAGATTTTTTTATTGCAAAATTATGGTTACCTAGGTTTGATTTGATCTGTAAGAATTCTGGTCAAATTCTAGTATAGTGATAAATTTCTATATAAGATTTTTAAGGAGTTTTGCTTTTTTTTTAATTTTGGTTTTATTCCATTGTATTTATGTTTTTAACTATTTTTTTTTTTAGATTTGGGTCTTTTAAGTAGAAACTAAGCTAAATTTGTTTAAGAAAGAGGATAAATTCTTATGTTTTAGCTTTCCGATTAAAACTTTTACTCGTCAGTGTGTATACTATTAGCCTACTATTGTACTGATGAGTGTGCAAGCCGTTTTTTCATTTAAACTGAAATTCCACTCATTAATAACTCTTTGTAAAAAGCTAAAATGCCAAATATCTATCCGTGAGAACTGTTTGGTCAACTTCAAACTGTTACCACGTGTCACATGAGGATTAGCTGAAAAATACAAGAAATTACAGGAAGTCACAGCATCACTACCAGATAGGAATTAAAACACCTGAATCATATCGCCACATACTTTTCTCAAGTCAAGCGTGGTCAAACCAAGAATTCGCAACCTAGATTCATAAGAGAGATTTCTTACTTCGGGAATAAGTCTAGTGGCTCTTCGCTGAACCTGTTCCAAAATAAACTTATCCTTCTCATTAGAGGGACTTCCAAGCCTGAATAGCATACTCAGGGTGAGGCCTGACTAACTGATTATACAAATTAAGAACAACCTCTCTACCAAGAAAACAAAAGTCTCTTCTATTCAAACCAAGCATCCTATTTGCCCTTGTAGCTATTAAACCACACTGTTTAGAAGGCTTCAGATTGCTAGTAATGATAACACCTGGATCCCTTTCTTGATCAACACAACCAAGATTTGAACCATTCATGCAGTAATCAAAAGCCAAATTGCTCTAACCAAAATGAATAAACTTTGCATTTATCAACACTAAATGACATCTGCCATGTTTGGGATCAAGAAACTAATTATCCAGATCAGTTTGCAAAAGTGAAGAATCAGTAGCAAGAATCACCAGCATTATCAACAATCCTATACAGCTTAGTGTCATCAGCAAATTTACAAATCTTGGAGCCAAGGAAAATTAGCAATTCTCCAATCACTAGAAACAACACCAACATCAAAGCACTTTGAAAAACAATAATCAGGGGAACAGAAAGAACATGAACATCAGAATACTCAAGTAAGACAGCAGGATGTACTGTATGCCATCTGGTCAGGGTGCTTTATTTGAGTTCAAATCCTTTAACTTCTTTAGACACAACATCAACTGAAAAATCAACATTTTTAACGGATACTGGAGAATGCACACTAAGATAATCCACAACATCGTCAGCAAGGGATGCCCAGTAAAAACAGACACAAAGAAGTCTTTCAAAACCTCAGCCATATCCTTACCACTATTGATAGTAGCACCATCATTACCCTGAAGGGGACCAACAACCTCCTTGGTTTTTTGCTTTGGGTGAACATAAGAATGAAACAACTTAGGATTAATCTTAACCTCTTTGGACAAAAGTTTTTCAAAAAGCACTTTTATCTTTAGTATCTCTTATCAAACCCTTTGTGACCTTTTCATGATCCTTATACCTAGCAAGCTCTGCATGACACCCACTGTGTTTATAACAACACCACAACTTCTTCGTTTTCCGAAGAGCCTGCAAAACCTCCTGAAACATCCACACGCAGTCGACAGAATCTTCAACCGGGTGTCTTTTTATGACGTCATAGCATTGATGACGCTTTTAGAACAATGGCGTAATTTTCAATATACTCATAATATTGAACCAGGCACTCGCGCGGCTTGTAAACACACGTGGGTCTGTGGTCAATTGCGAGACGACTACAAGAGGTGAATTAGTGTAGAACGGAACTAATTATTCTCAATATTGAAAGCTACGATGAAAGAGTTAAGTTCGGGGTCCTTTTTGTACCAGAATGTTATAGATTTAGGATATTTTGTAATGTTTTTCAAAAAATACCATCTAATATCTCTTGAATAAGGGTACTTTCAATAGGGGGTCACCAGCGGTTTTGGCCCTTTTTTTTTTTAGGCCTAAGTAAAGAGGTGTTGTACATAAGGACATTCTAATAATTTCATTAATGCCATCAGTGTCCCCCTCCCCTAACTCACTATAATAATTGTCCTTCCCTCCCCCTCCCCATTTAATCTTAGATATTGTTACTATTTTTCCTGGAAATGACGTTAAGGAAGGAATAAATTCAACATTGAAAGGGGGATAGGGGGGTTACAATTCTCGGAAAAATATTAAAGAAACATAACACTATAACATATGAAGTTCTCAAAAAGCTGAAGTGTTCCAGCAGTTTTGTCCAAGATTGTAGGCCTAATAAAAATATATCCCATAACATTTTCTTAAATTTAAGATGATCTGCAAAGATTTAAACTTCAGTCACAAATGCTAAATTATCTCTGTTCACCTAAGAATAGGTTAACGTTAGACCTCAGATAGTCCTTGAGTACTTGGTTAACCTACTTCCCTTCAACAACTTGGAAGTTTCAAGCCCTTGTATGACACTATAATAAGGCTTGATTTCTGATGAAATCATTCAGTGCTGTCATACAAAATAAATTATACCCTGTCCATTTAATAGTGTACCTCAGATTTCATAACAATCAGTGTAACAAACGCTATTTAGAACTAGCTATCAGTTACAGTTTTATAGTTAGCTACCTGTCTATGGATACAACTAACTGACTAACGTAGTGTTACTATTAAGTACTTTAAGTGCGTGGGACCCAGGTAATAAACATTCAGACATTAACAAAGTCAAAGGTTTGAGGTTTTCCGCGGGAAATTTTAGGAAACCTTAGTCAGGTGATGTGTCACATGAGCATCATAGTGGCGTTATCGCCATGTGACGAGCTATTTGCGACTTCAGTATGACATCATTATGTGTAAGTTGCCATAACGAGAAATGAGGCCATAAAGCCAGAACAAGAAATGATGTCAAAAAACGACACCCGGTTGAAGATTCTTTTGATTGCTATCCACACTGGCCAATTACGCCTACAGATTTTCTTTTATGGGACAAACTAGGCTAGGCTAAACTTAACAAACATGTTTCCTTATCTATTTCATCTTTGCATTGGTCACAACAAAATGTTTGTTATTTGTTTTTCTTTATATTTAGGTTTGCTTTTTTGTAACTGATTGAAAAAAGAGAGAACAAAAATATGGACGAAAAAAGTTATGTAAGCCCTAGGCCCTACTGTGCGTAACCTAGGCCTACATGACGTATTTTTCTTTCGCGGAATAGGTAGCTATAAGTGTACAAGTATGCTTCATACAGCTTATGCTATTTTGTAAAATCTGGATTCTAAAACGGACAGTAAAATATTGTTGCTTGAATAGTAACTCTCTCTTCTTCCCGCAAAATGATTTTTACCTAACGTTAGATTTACAAAGAAGTAGGCTATATACTTACGTTTTAGCATAACGTCAGGACCTTAAACGCGTTTGACACGATCTTCACCGGCCGGTACACCGGTATGGTCTTTTTTATGACGACGTCTATACTACGTCTTACATTAGGTTAGGTTTAGGTTTAGGTACGTTAGGTTTAGGTTAGTTGAGGTTTAAGTTATGTTTTAGGTTTGGTTTGGGTTAAGGTAGACGTCATACAAAGGACACAAGATCCTACCTGCTGTAGATTTCTTGGACGCTGCCAAGTTGAAATACAATTTTATATCAAATTATTTATAAAGTTAAATAGCACCAGCTATTTCGTAACTTTTTTTTTGGGTTTGTTTTTAATTTTTTGTAATGAAATTTACAATTGACCCAGCTAATTACTGACCAGTCTCTCTTACCTGCGTGTGTAGTAAAATCCTTGAGCATATAATCCTCTCACATGTGATGAAATTCCTTGATAAGCATAGTATCTTAACTGATTTCCAATATGGCTTTCGAGCAAAAAGATCAACTAAAACAAAACTTCTCTTAACAATAAATTATATTTCTAAACAAATTGACCAAAACAGTACCATCTCTATGGCTATACTCGACTTCTCAAAAGCGTTCGATAAAGTCCCACACCAAAGTCTGTTATCCAAACTTTCCGCATATGGCATTGATGGAAATCTACTGGCCTAGTTTGCATCCTTCCTCGGCAACCGCATTCATCGTATTGACTGTTTTGGCGAAATCTCAAATCCTATACAACTTATATCTGGTGTACCACAAGATACCGTTTTACGTCATTTACTCTTCCTTTTATATGTCAATGACATCCCTGATAATATAAACAGCACGATTAGACTGTTTGCTGATAATTTTTGTGTATAGAACAACTGATAAACCCTCTGACCAACAAATCCTCCAAGATGATCTACATAAACTTGAACAATGGCAAAATAAATGGCAAATGAATTTCAACCCCTCTAAATGCCACATCCTCTCAATATCTTGTAAAAATGCTATAAATCACCAGCTTATACCTTGTGCAACCAGACGCTAAACATGTCAAATCCCACCCGTACCTAGATGCTGAAATTGATAATAAACTCAGATGGGATAAACATATAAACAACATCACCAACAAAGCAAACTCTGTACTTGGCCTATTAAGACGTAACCTCTCAAACTGTCCCACTGACGTTGAAACCACTGCATATAAAGCTCCAGTTAGGCCAGTACTCGAGTATGCATCAGCAGTTTAGGACCCCGTCACCAGTGCGATGTCGATAAGCTTGAATCAATTCAACGGAGAGCAGCAAGTTCTGTATGGCAGACTACTCTTATAAATCCAGTGTCACTAGCATGCTTCATAAATTAGATTGGCCCCTGCTAATAACAAGAAGAAGGAACACCCGTCTAAAAATGCTATATAAAATCAATAACAGTCTTGTCGCCATTAATAATGATAACCTGATCCCAAACGCAAGAATTAATGCAAGAAATAACCATGACCTGAATTTCCACGTTCCTTATGCTAAAAAGAATGTTTATAAATACTCCTTCTTTCCTCAAACACTAAAAGATTGGATGCTTTACCATCAGACATTGTACATGCACCAAGTCTAAACTGTTTCAAAGCTAAACTTGCTAAGCTTGAATTGATTTCTTTTAAAGAATGTATGGCCTAAAAAATGAAGATTTTTATCCAAATTTTACCCCCAACTTTTGGTCTACACTTGAAGGTTTTTGGTCTCATGCATTTCAAGGTCCACCCTTCGCACCACGGGCACTGGCAAGCATAGCACCATCCAAGGTCATTTTTTCTAAAGGTACCGTTTCTATCATCTGTCTATTGTGTAACGTTGTGTAATTAATTGTATTTAAAGCCATACAGATGTGTTAAACTTTACTTTACGAGGGCTAGTCAGTTTGTCACCTTATTATTCATACCAGGGGTTGATAGCCCAATAGGCTGCATAGGCGTAAGCCTAAGGTCCGGTATCTTACGGAAGGGGGGGTGGGAGGGGGTAGGGGGGGTAGGTGTACAAAATAAAATGCATGCTCTGAAAAGCATCTTTGAAAAAGAGAAGTAAAAAGAAGTGAACTTTATAGTGTTATCAGATCATGAGATCAGTGTTTTCAGTAACCTAAATCAAAAGAGCCCGATCATACAGACTCAGCCTAAGGCCCATAAAACTTAATCCACTCCTGCTTCATACAATGGATAAAATTCCGCAATCCGCGAAAACCAAAATCAAGTGTGACTACAGGCTGAAAGGGGGTAACTTGAAATGCAAACTTGAAGAGTTTGGGTCCAAACTTTTAGATTTTTGGTCCACAACTGAGGATTTTGGGTCCAAAATTGATGGTGTTTGGTCCAAAATTGAGGGCTTCTGGTGCAAACTGGAACTTCAAGTTGCTGTGCAAAACTTATATTAATTCAGTCGATACAAATGATAATTACAACATCCTTCTTTTATATGATTCATTTAATATTTCACTTAATTATACTTGTGGCTTTGATGAAAAATAAAATAAAATGGGGCTACAGCATTTTTAAGGGGTTAGCCTTCAGACATGCCACTGTACTTCTTCTTATACATGTTATTGGCTACATAGAAAGTGATCTAATCTAACTGACGTCTTCATATCAACAAAATATGTTTCAAGAAACATAAACAATTTGTGAATAAAATGTAAGCAATTTTACTATACTGCAATTAGTCGAATTCAGATCGCTCAATTAGCAGTTTAGAAAATCACTCGACAAAAGATGATATAGAACAGTAAAAACAACAATAATGAGAGACTTAGTTCAATCCAGCCATGAGGACACAATACAAACTTTTCCGACAATTTGTTTTGTAAATCAGTTTTAAAATAAGTTTTATCGTTTTAGAGCGATACTTCTCGACAAAACCGAACGAACAAGAATCTACCAGACGGGCGAAAACCTGGATGGACCGTCTCCTCCCCTTCCTTTTTTGAAGCCCCTGAATCTAAGTCATTTTGGTTACATATAGACATGATAGATCGCGCTCACAAAATAAAAGCATTAGATCGTCCAAACGGTCATCTGATGTTGTACTTTGTAAAGCGTTTTGCTGAGTTTTATTTTGCATACTTTTGCATACAATTCAACACAATCCTGATCAAACGGAATTTTACTGTGTAATGGTACTAATAATTCGAATTCATTTCCTTCCCGACAAACCGGGCGACCACAAGTTACAACCTAGATGGATCATCTCCCCCATCAAGACGTACTTTTTACCTGTATACGTTGAACTTCCAGAAATGTGTGAGAATTTTCCAGACAAACGGCATGATTTTCCCCGACAGCAAATAATTTTTGGGGGGTTGCACCCTCCCCACACCTCCCACAGGGACCGCGGAGATGGGGATGGGGAAGGGGAGGCTATAGCCCCACCATTTTTTGCTAGACCTAAAAGAAATAATAATGATAATAATAATAATGATAATAATAATTTGGGCTGAGAAGATTTTAGCTTTGAATCTGTTTTTCCTGTTTGGGAGCTAAAATTGGGAAATTATTAACATAAAATTGATACAATTGATAAAAGTATATGAAAGCAGTAGTCAAATTTGTCAATAAATTTCTTGAAAATTTACCCAATTTTCCTCAAAATTGATGCCTTACAAATGAACACAATTTCCTAAAAAAATCAAAATTGAACAAAATTTTCCTAACATTGACAAATAGTTTCCCAAAATAATAAGGAAAGTGCCATAAATGAACGAAATTTTCCTAAAATCAAAGAACATTTTCCCAAAATAAAGGCTGAAAGGTAAAATAGAAAAAAAATTGGGTATCATTATATAAGATTTTGGTCGAACTTGTCTACAAATTTCCGAAAATTGACAAAAGTTTCTCAAAATTCAAACAAATTGTCTAAAAATGAAGAAATTTTGTCAAAATAAAAAAAAATGGCCCAAAAATGATAACTATTTCCCAAATAATAAAGAAAAATGGCCCGACAATAAAGGAAATATCATTGAAATTGCCTTAAAATGAACAAAATTGCATGGGTCGCCGAGTAGAGGGGCCGGGGCACGTGCCACCACGCCCACCCCCACTTTTTCGCAAATCATAAAAAGGATGACCTACAATTTTGTAATAATTACTGTTGCAAAAGATATGTACGGATCATGTACACTAAAATCTGATCCCATCTAATTAGGGCGTGATTATTTCTAAAAGAAGTAAAGGCCACGATAACTGAAAACGTGAATAACGTTGGAAAAATATTTGGTTAAATTACTACAATTCAACGTCATTTTAAGCTCTAAACTAACAAAGACAACTCTAGACTAACAAAGAAACCGGACGAGCCAGGGTAAGTCCCCCCCCCTCCCTCCCCCCCCCCTCCTCGCTCCATAATTTTATTGGAGGAAAGTACCAATTTGACCACCCAATAAATAAAGGTTTATCAAATTGATTCTAAAGAAGAGTCAGATTACATGTATGGAATTTTTCTGCCGGAAATCTTCAGTTTTCGGGAAATCTCCTTCAATTTTCGTGAAACTTCATCCATTTTCATGGAATTGGCTTTAATTTTCGTAAAATTTCCTACATTTTCGTGAGATGTGTTTCACTTTTTTATAAAATTTTCTTCATTTCCTTCCTAATGTCAAATATCTTCCTACGCCGACGATGTAGTCACATAAATTTGTTTGTCATGTTTTATAACAATTGAACAATATATACATTTGTAGCAATATCACGTCGAATCCATCTTCTTCTTCTTTTTTTGATGAGGGTGGGGTGAGAGGTTTAGTGAGGATGGAACCGAAGAGAATAATGATTTACCAATTCACTCATTTTGCATTTTCCATCTTTCAGATGAATCGTTTCAAACGAGGGTACCCCTCTACTTGAAATACTGTTCCGCGGCCCATCAATTGTGCTAAAATTGTCGATAAATTCTGAGGAAAGTGCTCGAGATTTCCCGAAAATCGAAGAAAATTGCACAAAATGAACGAAATTTCCTTTACATTGACAAGCATTTCAACGAATTATTAAAATAAGTGCCCAAAAATTTTCCGGAAATGAAGGAAATTTTCCCCAAATTAAAGATAATCCGATTATCAGCAGCATCAGTGACAAAATTTAAATGACCCCCACCCCCTCGAGAGGTGACTCTTCCTATGCTCATGTCTACCAATATGATTGGGACTTAGTGTTTATATAAATATGATTATAATGATGCTTTTCATTCTCGACATTTACTTCTCCCCCTCCCTTTACTTTAAAAAATGCTCTGCGTTCCCTGTCCAAGCCCTTATCTGTACTGTTTCATATTGCTCAGGCCCTGTAGCTGTGTGTAAGACCGGTCCTCGGACTGAACAGGCTACCCTGCATGGTAAAATAACTGATAAATAAATTGATATACCGTACCTGGGGCTGTAAAAAGTCACTTGTACATTCATCAGCATCTGAGAATTGTTCGACTGTATAGTCTTCCAATGTTCGGGATTATGTTATCCGTGTGTTGTAACATGGTTTGTCAAATTAAATACTGAAAAAAGCCAAGTTGTAACTCACATCACGCTTATCACCTTTGTCAGTTTTAGCAGTAAACTTTGACAGATTTAATAATAACTGTACATTCTAAAACACAAAATACGCAAATGATGCAATCCTATAACTTAATGTTCTTTAATCTTTCTGTGTATTGTATAATTTAAATTCGTGACTTCCTTCAGAATATTTCATTACGATCCCATTCCATTTCCTTTATCGTATTGTCTCGCAGATTTAGGCACACGCATGAACGTGTCTGATTCATTGTGAGTAAAACGGGTTCCGCGGATACGCAAGATCTGTTTTAAATCATCTAGATGTTATTTGACATTTGTTAATATCTGCATATCTGCCTTCCACCATTACACAGTTGGATGAATGGATCCTGCTTGTTTTTATTGAAAACAAAAAACAGAAACAAAAATGATTTACCTTGTTATTGCAACTTTATTTAAAAGGCAACATTGCAAGAAGGCAATATTACACACCGGGTTTTTAAAAGACTTTAAAAAAGAAAAGATTTAAGAAAGAACAAGTTTCAGAGACCATGATGCGATTAGCTTTATAATGAATTTCACGAAATGATTTCGGAAGAATTGATATTTCATATTTCTGGCAATCAATTTGTTTATATTTTTTTTTGTCTTCAAAAAGTTCAAAGGACCGGTTTATACTGTTTTCCAGCATTAATAATGTTTGTTAAGGACGGAAAAGACGATGAAAGTATCGTCGTCATGATCACATTTTTTAGGTTTCTTGCATTTCTAACATTCTCAAGTGAGTCTAACCCTGGTCTAACTACGGCCGGGTTTGTGAGGAAGGTCCAACCTTAAGTTTTGATGTTAAATACTTAAATGTGTGTGTGTGTGGGAAGAGAGGGGAGGGGGGGGGGGGCAGCGTGCGCATAACGGCGTGGGGTCTGAAGATTTCCCATTTTTAATGTCACCAAATGGCTTAAAATCAAACACTTAATTTCAAAATTCAGTACTTGCGGCGGAAGAAAAGAAGAAAAGTTTAGATTCTAACGCCAAAATAAAGTCAGAAGATTAGCATTTTTGTTAATAAACAGACAGAAAATGAATGTCACTTGAAAGTTGAGAAAATTCGGGCAAAAACATGGCGTCCATGGACGAAGCACCTGAAGCTCGGAAGATTTCTTGTTTTTGATGCCCCCAAAATGGCTGAGAATCAAGCACGGGAAAGTTATGGACAAAATTCGGGCAAAACCTGGCGAAGTCTCCGGAAGCTCTACAAATTTCCAAGGCTTTTTTGATGCATGCACCAAAATTACTGAAATGGTTTAAAAACTGAAGACACATGCAAAAAATTCAAAATTCAAACGATAATATTAACTCAGATGAAGCATTTAGGTTGCCATTACTAAAAAGGTATATAAAAGAAATTTCCTCCGTCTAAAAATTAAGAAAATCCGGGCAAAACTTATTGCATATTTGAGTCAAGAAAGATATTTGAGATGAAAAGGTCGAAAAACGTGCAAAGTAACAAACAATGTCGCCGCGACATAGCCTGGTAATTTGCCGCCAATTTTCTTAACAAAATTGAATGAAGATCCGTCTAAATTTTGCATGAAAATGAAAATCTTATTAAATAAAAACACTCTTTTCCCTCTTGCAAATATTGGGCCCTTAGATGCGGGTCAATTTTCGTCCAAAGTTGAATTAAAATCCAATACAATTTCACACAGGAGTTTTTTCGCCATTTCACAGAAATTTTTCGGCCTTTTCTCTCTTGTTGGGCACGTATATATATACATATGTGTGCTTAGAAGAAAAAAATACGAGGGATCTTAATACCAATGCATAAAATCACGGTGCCTCTGTAAATTTCTGGTAATTTTTTGCAATAAATGGGGGAATCTGAAAGTAAAAATTCAAATGAAACTTTATCAAAGAAAAATTATTAAAAAATTAAAAATTCATTAAAAAATTAACAAAAATTTCAGTTTTCTTTTAAAAAAAATATTTAAAAAAATTAGAACATGATATACTGCAGGGTCTATAATGTAAGGATGGTAGGAAATAACCGAAAGTATTTGAAATCGAAGTCTTCTGTGAAATTTGTTAATTTTGGTTTTTCATTTAAGGGTGAGGCAAGGGCACGCGCCGGCGCCACTGGTGGGGCGCAAGGGACCTATACCAATATACATACCTTCATAAAGTTATTTCTGGAAAAAGTGGGTGGGGAGTCTGACCCTTCCATGCCCACCGTGATTACGCCACTGGATCTGATTAAATTACTGTATTATACATTTAAATAGCTGTCTGATCCAATTCTTACTATACGGACCTCTTATTCATAAGGGCATTTTGGCACCCCGGGCAAAAACCAGCTCATAAGAGTAAAACGTTGGACATATAGACCTAAACTGTCATGCACCAAGCATAGGCGTAGGAAGAGGGTCAAACTGCTACTCCCTCCCCGATTAGGAAGTAAAATTAGGAAATTATTACCAAAAATTAGAAAAATTGAAAAAATATTGGAATTTTGACAACGGTTTGTCAACATTTCCCAAAAGTTGAAGAAATTTTCCGAAAGTATATGAAATTTGATCAAAAATTTAAGAAATTGTCCCGAAAATGAAGGTAATTATATAAGAATTAAAGCAACTTTCCCAAACATTGAAAAAATCTTCCGAGAATTATGTAACATTTCCCGAAAATCAAGGGAATTTTCCTGAAAATTGAAGAAAACTTCCCAAAATTGAAGAAAATTTTCCGAAAATTTAAAGATCTTTAGCAAAAATTCAAGGAGATTTCTCGATTAGCAGCAAGATTTGATGAAAAATCATAATATGTTTGTTGCCGCTTGTAATCAAAAATTATTTGGGTTCTTGTCCCCCACCCCAAGAGGTGACCCTTCTTAATACGTCCCTGGCATGTTGTGGCAGATGAGTTTATTAATTAGTTGACGGCCTACAAAACATAGGCCTAAGGGGTATATGTTTATTGATACCAGAGATAGGCCTATGTTACTAAAGTATACATATCCCTGATATAACTAATTTACCATATCATGTACTGCACCGTCTACACAGCGCGACAGTGGGGAGGGGGCATAAATAAGATCCAAGCATGCCAGGAGAGAAGCCCCACAAGAGAATCCTGCGTTTTTCGTAGTTTTGATAGCAGAATTGTTAAAATCATACTAAGATACACACTAAAATATACAATCTGACAATACAGAGGATATATATAATTTGAAATAAATGTTATATTGACTACAAGCTGTGTTTTTGCATGGTTGCGGTCCATGGATGCTTTTTATGTTTTTGATGTAAGAATAAAGTTTTGAGAGAAACGATAATAACAATGAATGAAAGGAGGTCGAACTTATGCACATATGTGTTGTTTTTTTCAGCTCATACCGTGAAATTATAGTATATGTGCCTCCCAGTACTATTGTATCTTTCCTTTTAAGCTGTTAAGCATTTAAATGTGTTCACCATACCAGCTGTGTTCAATCAAATTGTCTGCCCTTTATGGCAGAGGCAGATATCAAATATTGCCAACAAGATATAAGATGTTGTCATCGGGTACTGTCCGAGCGTGAAATTAAGTGGAGCGCTCTAGCACCCATGGTGGGGTTGAGGGGCGAAATCCCTGGAAAGTTTGGCCTTTTCTGGGGAACAATCATGCGCTTTTGGACTACTGTAATAAGTAGGAAGACTTTTTGATAAGAAATTAGCAAATATATTTATAAAAAGAAGTTATGGGAAAACCTGTATTGTTGGAGATCACAACACATAATCAAAGTTATTGATCAAGACATAAATTTTTCCCTTAAAAAACATGTTCTCAGGATGATTCTGGCGCAACTTTGAGCACTCTAACCCCTCTCAGGAAGTTTCACGGGGTCCCTGCCATCACGCCACTGCTCTTAACAGCTTCTGTAGATAATTTGTTAATTTGAAAAACAAAATAAAAACAACAAAAACATTATAGCGCCCTCTTAATCCCTCCTTACCTCTTCGGCTGTATCGGAGAACATTGATATGACGTCATCGAGGTAATGCTTTGGGTCTTTCAGCCCATAATTATAAGCCCTATTATTTGATGGGGTATTAGCACCAGAAATCGATCCTATCATACCTGCACACCACTGCAGTCAATGTACATGAGGATGCACGGGGTTAATTTGTTGGTCAATAATTTGTGGCCCTTCCAGCGGCGTAGAAATACGAGCCTCTTATATCCCAAAACTATTTGTAATGTGTGTGTGGGTGGGTGTGTGTGTGTGTGGGGGAGGGGATTTGTTTGTGGAAAAAGTATTGGAAATTCGGGGGAAATGAAAACAGAAAATTTTCCGAAAATTGAAAAATATTTTCCAAAAATGAAAGAAATGTCTCGAAAATTAAAGGAAATTTCTTGAAAATCGATACAAATTTTACAAAATTTCCCAAAAATTATCTCTTTGGAATAATAAAAATGTGAAGGGAATATAACTCTTTAAAATCAGTTTGTCAGACCTTCATAATTGATGGAGGGGGTTGGGGGGGGGGGAGGGGGCGAAAGTCATACTTGGCCCCCAACAAAATGATTGGAGCTTGCCCCTACCCTACGATTTAAGCTTTAATTACAATTATTTTGAATTTTCTTCTAGGCAATTTTTCCCCAATGCTATTTGACGTAATACTACAATAAAACAAGTCAAAAACTTTCCTTATAAAACTTGTTTGAATGAGCTACCAAAATATTTTAACCCTTATTTAAAAAAAAAAAAAATTTTGAATAAGGTGACAAAGTATCAGAACCACAGATAGATAGTCTGATAGTGAAGTGATTTACAGTGGCGTCAGCAGATATTTTGGTATGGTGGCACAATAAATACGGTGGTTGGGTGGAGAGATGATATAGGGCATGTATAACAAATCAGAAAAACAAAACAAAAAGAACATGTGCCACCAAAAGAGGCACGGAACACATATCTAATATAACGTAGATTTTTTTTACCAAGTTTACCCAAAATTGGACAAAATTTGTCAAGAAATACACTTGCCCTCAAGAAATTTGTTGGGCCTGTACCCTTGTGTATTGCATATGAGAACAAATCTAGATTGTGAGGTTCCTTAATATTGTACATAACCAGGGGCGTAGCTAGGGTGCTATGGTTAAACAGGGGTGGGGGAAGTGGTTGAAATTTCTTACAAATTGTATGTGTTAGCTGGCGCCAGTGGCGTCAGTGCGAGCGGTATCGCGAAGCCTAGTGGTGTGGGTTTTAGGGCCCTTAGTGGGTCCAAGGGCGAAACTCCGGTGAGAGATCTTGGGGGAGAAGCCCCTGGAAGCTCTGCGATTTTAGATAATTAGGAGGGTAAATTTCGATCAGAAATAGTATAGAATGTTTTTTCTTGAGTTTTCTTGGTGGAAAGAACTATACCCATCTCTTATACAGGGGATCATTGAAGTTCAACTGCATATCACCGACGTAGGAAGATATTTGACTTTGGCAGATTTATATCTTTAAATTGTGGATAGGTGATAATAAAATAATCCTTTATTTTATTTTGGGGGTAACAATTTAGTTCATGATATTTTATTGCCTCAGTATAACGACTTTAATTCATTTACATAAAAATCTTTTAAATGTTGAAAATTTTGCAATTAAGTTGTCAAGCGAATTATCCCCTGTAAATGGAAGACCCTCCAAAATTTCCCGACAGATATGTCGTTATTATTACTAGCAATCTGAATCCTTCTAAACAGCGTGCTTTAAGCAGCTGCAAGGGCAAATAAGATGCTTGGTTTAATTAGAATAATTTTTTGTTTTCTATAAGTTCTTTACTAACTCTGGGCGTCTTTGATTTTTTTGTGTGTGGTGGTAGTGGTGTTAGCTTTGGCTGTTTATGGGGTGATTCACCCTTCTTACCCCATCATCTTTTTATGTTATGCTATGTTATATCAAAATTGGATAGGGTGTGACTCCCCCTTCCCCCTCCTCCTGTCGCTACGCCCCTGAACATGGATAATTATGAACTGTTTTGAATGTTATTATTATTATTATTATTATTATTATTATTATTATTATTATTATTATTATATTATTATTATTATTATTATTATTATTATTATTATTATTATTATTATTATTATTATTATTATTATTATTATTATTATTATTATTATTATTATTATTATTATTATTATTATTATTATTATTATTATTATTATTATTATTTCTATCATTATTATTATTATTATTATTATTATTATTATTATTATTATTATTATTATTATTATTATTATTATTATTATTATTATTATTATTATTATTATTATTATTATTATTATTATTATTATTATTATTATTATTATTATTATTATTATTATTATTATTATTATATTATTATTATTATTATTATTATTATTATTATTATTATTATTATTATCATTAATATCATTATTATTATTATTATTATTATCATTAATATTATTATTATCATCATTACTATTATCATTACTATTATCATCATTATACATTTATAGTGCGCTTGATCTTAAAAAGTTTTAAGCGCATTACATAATAAACACCATATGCATGGACATAAAGAAATGAACTCTCTCATTTGATTGAGATTTCTTTAACACCCATAAAATCTGAATCTAAATCTGAATCGGTCAAGTCGGCAAAAATCCTTCAAGAGGACATGAACACCAACCGAGCGTAAAAAGTATGAGTAAAAATAATTAAAAAAACTTTAAAAAAAAAACTAGTTAGCAATACAAGTATTAGTAAATCATCCAGAGTCACAACTAACCAGAAGTCACAACTTACATTCAACACTGTCAATATGCAATAGAAAATCCATGACATTTCAAAAAGTCATATTTTATTTTGGGGGATATGGAAAATATGTTAGGACCGGGACAGACTGACAGTGACAGGACACGTTTCCTTGCTAAAAAAAAAAAAAATGAAAAAGGACAAAAAGAAATCACTGAAATATTTTTTCACGCATTGTTTCTGTAGCGCGTGCATATTGAGCAGTTTGTTAATAGTAATAATCTGTGACCACTGGATTTGACAGTTGGTTGAGCTGAGTCTAGTTTTGTACTCGATATCACATCATATGACTGTACTGCTGCCACACTAGTGTATGCTTGTTGCGCTGGATGTACGTTCTGCAAAATCAAACATAACCGTGTTAAGACTGAGTGCAGGAGACTTGATTTTGATTGTGAGCAAGTGAGGTACGACTAGGCCAGCCAACGCGAAAAGAAACAAAAAAAGTTTCCCGAACTCGCCTTGTATTTCCTTGTGTTGTGACACAAAACAAACTATCTGTGAATTGTTATCATAAAGTGTGACAGTGGACGTGGGAATGCTAGTTGTAACTCTGGATGATTTTATGAGTGTTAAAGAAATCTCAATCAAATGAGAGAGTTCAAGTTTAAGAAGAAATCCATGCCGTCTGAGATGGAGTTAGAACGAGAATCCCTTCGCGGGAAATCGGTAAAATTAACAGAGGGAATGGTACTTGCGAAAGCAAGGTCCTCGGATCTTGAAAACGTAAAGAAACTTAACTGTTGGTGAGTGAAAATTTTACTGTACCATGGCATCATGCAGTCACGTCATCATTGTTATTTGTATCATTGTCATCATTTGTTTGACCAAAAGTCTCACACTCACAACTGACATATTTTAAGTAGGCTTACTTTTATTTAGGCCTAGACATGTAACTTAGTGTTAGCCTAGGCCTTATCCCCGATACACTTCTCTTTCCTTCCTTTTAATCTTGACTTTTGTGTTGTGCACTGTGGCACTGGCAACCAGGCACTGCTAGCCTTCCCTTTTAAAATCTTGAGACAAAAACTTCCGACAAAGCAAAGGAGGGTAGCCTATGCTAAATAAAGGGAAAAGCCCCCATAAAAAAATATAAACAAAATAAATAAATAATCATTTATTAGCTTATTAATGACACCCTCGCAATCGCATGTAACGTTTGATAGGCCTAGCCTATTTTGCCTGATGTGGCTCACCTGATCTGAAAAGCAGCCCGCAAATAGCCAAAATAAAAATAAAAATGGCTTTGAAAAAAAATGCTTGTTGCATCACTTTTCCGACTGGGTTTATGTTAGTGATAAGCTAATTATTTTATTAAGGGCCTAGGCCAAGGCCTAATCGAGTTGGCACAGAACCTTCTTGTGTTGCACACATTTTTTTGTACTAAGTTCATACATTACCAACTCAGCAGTGCCAGCACAAAAGAACATTTAAAAAAGTATGTGTATAGAAGCTGGGGGTGGGTGAGTACATGTAGGCCTATGGTGTGGGTGTTGAGTAATGCGATTTAGGATTGGGATTTTTTTTTTTGGGGGGAAGGGTTATGATTAAGATTTGGTGGGTGGGGTAATTAAGGTTGATGGGATATTAGTGGGATTGGTATCTGAGGAGAGTATCAGTGGGATTAGGAAATAGGGGGCTGGAGGTTACTAAGCTTCGGCAATATATCATATTTTAATATTGACCCATATAGATATGGCCGATATTGAGTTCAAGGGTTATATCGATATATAGATATGATATCCTTCAATGGTATACATGTATGTTAGCATGCAGTGCATCAGTATAACACAACACAACGGCAGGCACCATAGACAGCAAACAAATAAAATACCGGTACACACATCAGCATGCAGTACAAGTACAACCAGGGAGGTGGCAGAGAACACAACACAACGGAAGGCAACGTAGACAACAGCCAGTTATTTATTTTAACATTGCGAAAATGTTCATTCTTCTATTTCTGAAAAGAACAAAGGTTGCCACTGGAAAAAACAATGAAGTTTTTGATATGGATTTAAAAGTTATATGGTTGGAAAGAGCTCTTTAAAAGAAACTTAAAACAACAACAAATGAGTGAAATTGGTTAAAGGAATCAAAAGTTATGGTCCTTCAAATTTTATTGATATGCACAATTGTTGCCATGACTAAATAAAATGCATTTTTTAAAAGGCCTGCATTTTTATTTGATAATAAGCCAGTTCATGGTAACGATGATATGTATTGTGCAGTGCAGGTCAAGAGGTCAATTGAGCCTGTCTTGCCGTAGGCATCACTGACACTCATTGAATAACACCGTTACTTCCTGATTTTTTTCGTTTAATATTTGAGTGGATTTGGTGCCATACATGTATGTATTTGTGCTTTCGAAATGGATGTTCCTTCCATTAGGGACATCGGGTGGGATGCTATGTGGGACAACTGGGTTGGATGCCATGTGGGACAAGGTTGGGATGCCATTTGGGACATACATTAGGGTGGGATTCCATGTGAAACATAGCAAAGTTTGGGCGATATTGAGCATTATGCAATGTCGATATATCGCCAGAAAAATATCGATATTATTAAAATATTGATATGCAAATCATATGACGTTTTACTTTAGTAGTATGTACTGTTCTGTGCAAGGTTATCTCATCTCTGCTTAAAAAAGTCAAAATAAAACTTTTTGTATAAATTCACTGCAAAATATCAACATAAATCCTCAAATAAACACCCACTATGCTTAAAATTATTTTTTACATGGTTTCTATCTCAAAAGATCAAGCACAGAAACATTGAAGAAGTTTAGGCCTCGGCATATTCTTACAAATTTTTGTTGTTGTTTGGAACTGGTGCTAGGCCTACATTGTATGCCTTACAAAAATTGGCTCCAATTCTTTTTAAAATATCATATCTCACTTACTTATCAATGTTTACTGAAAAGGTATTATTTTGGTAGCATTTTGTGGACTTCTAGACATTCGGAAGGCCATAATATAACACACAATATTCAATTTCTAGTCTGCTTCAATCATCGTACGAGTGTTGTCACTTAGTAGAAATGGTGGTAGATGTGTGTACATAACGTTAATAAAGTACTGTTTAGTGATACTGTGTTTTAGTTAACTGCACTATACAGTGTACAGTATCTGATCGATCTGGCAAGACCAGTCCTGTCACTTTTAGATTTTCTGTATGAACAAAATAATGAGAAAAACCTCATAGTTTTGTCAGTAATTTGTCAATTAATGACTGTTTGATATGAAAATTCAGATTCAGTATTCCTTTTGAGAAACTTACACAATGTTTAAGGATTCAACATCTTATAATTTTTGTTGTCTAAACACCATAAGCCATCAATAAAGTTAAGTATTGTGCAATACCTCTGTACTTTGTGAGTCAAGTTGTGTTTTTGTTCATGAAAGTATTTTGGGGTAATTGTCATCACAATATTGTTGTTTTAATAAAGTTTTATCATAACTGACTGACTGAAAAACTTTGATATAAATTAAATTTATTAACTTTTTGTAGCTGTTTAATTAAAATACTTGGATGTTTGATAGTCATGTTTAGCTTTTTAATAGTTCATGTATTGTGTATTATCATTGAAAACATAATATTGATATATCGATATGAACCTTGAACTCAATATCGGCCATATCGATATGGGTCAATATCAAAATATATCGAAATATTGATATATCGCCCAAGCTTTTATGAACATAGGATGGGATGGCATTTGAGACATATGGATGGAAGCCATGTAGGATATAAGGATATGCCATGTGGGTCATAGGAAGCAGAGATCGCGTTAACGAAAAATTTGTCGTATATTACACCATGGCTGAAATTTCTTACGACACAGGTTGTACCTGCGTCGTAAGATTAAGATATAGCATGTGGAATTTTACGCCACAGCTTTTCATTAACATAAATGAAAATCATTAACATTTTCCTCTGTGGTGCGATTCAAAGTTTTATTTCACACAAAAATGATTTTGAATTACTCATGAATAAAAAAAAAATGACACAACCACGAGACTAACAGCCGAATGATTCAACATGCCCGTAGTTGCTGTCATAAACACATTTAGGCTAATACATAGACCCTATGCATGATGTACATACACTGTACAGTGTACTTGAAAGTTGTTATATTGTTTTGAAAGCAGGATGTCAATTGTCAACGATATTATTAGCTAGGATTCAACTTTTCTCCTGTATTGTGTTGATCGTGTATCTGTGAAGTGATCACAATCTGCAAGTCAAGTTACTATACTGTAAGGAAGTAGGCGTGTTCAAGATTTGAATAGTATGTTATTGTTGACAATTGGTCAAAGTTCACTATAACCTCATGAAAGTTTGGATAGGATAAACAAAAGTATTTTCTAGTTTATTTTGGGATTGTTAACCCAAATTTCATGATTCAACAATCAACATTATACAAGGATTGGGTATGAACTTTTCCTTAATATTTTTATGATAATAATAGTCCGATTTTTTAATGTTTTTGGTATTTTAAGCACAATTTTCATTCACTTTAGCGAGGCAGACCCACACAAGTGTGTGTGTTAACAATTACTTGCATGCTTTGCTAGCGCGCAATGCCCTGTACATCACGCAATGGCGTGTACTGTACATACGACGGCAAATTTACATAATAGGCCAAACTTTAAGGGCTTGTCGTAACCAAATACGCCAGGCAAAAAATTCTAACGCAACCTCTGATAGGGAGCGATGCCATGTGGCACATAGCGAGGAACGCCATGTGTAACAAAGGGTGGGATATCATGTGAGACATAGATATGGATGCCATATGGAGCATCTAGGAGAACAAGATGCCATGTTAGAGATAGGAAAGAGCAAAATTTGGGAAATAGGGAGGAATTACATGTGGGACATAGGGTGGGATGCCACATGTATAAAACAATATTAAATTAAACTAGAACGATAAATACCGTCACGGTTTGCATACTGATTCAAATTGACACACATATCACAAGTCCAATTATAAAACATTTTACTATCCACCCCACCCATGTCCCATCTGACATCCCACCCTACATGTATATCTCACATATCATCCCACCTCTGCTTCACATAACATCTCACCCGTGCTCCACATAACATCCATCGCTATGTCCCACATGGCATCGCTACCCATGTGCCACATGTCATTCCTCCTTATGCCCGACATGGAATTCTTCCCTTTGTTCCACATGACATTCTTCACTCTCCTATGTTCCACATGGCATTCTTCTCTATGTCCCACATGGCGTATCATCCTAAAGATGTACCAAATGACATCCCACTCAGATGTCCCATATGCCATCACACCCTATGTACCACACGGTATCCTTCCCTGTGCCTTACATGGTATCCATCCCTATATCCCACATGACATCCATCTCTGTCTCACATGACATCCCTACTCATGTGCCACATGTCATTCACCCTATGCTCTACATGGAATCTGTCCCTCTTCCACAAAGCATCCCTCTCCATGGCATCTCTCTCCATGTCCCACCCTCCGATGTTCCACATGACATCCATCTCTATGTCCCACATGGCATTTCATCCTAAAGATGTACCAAATGGCATCCCATGCACTCATATGTCCCATATACCATCCCACCATATGCACCACACAGCATCATTCCCTGTGCCCACATGGCATCCATTGATGACATCCCTCTCTATGTCCCACATAGCATCTCTACCCATATGCCACATGTCATTCCTCCATATGCCCACATGGAATCCCTCCCTCTGTACCACACGGCATCCCTCTCCATGTCCCGCATTCATAAGTTCCACATGCCATCCATCCCCATGTCCCGCATGGCATCCATCTTTAGGTTTGAAATGGCATGTCACAATGCTATCCTGTGGTAGAATTAACACAGAGAAAGCTTTGGTTTACATATGATCGGACCGTACCGCGTTGATTGTTAATATCACTTGACCTGACACCACGATCAGTTCCAGGAATGCGCGTATGTTATCATGAACTGGCTTATTCAGAATATGGGCAAACTTGCCCATCCAGCAGAATGGGCAACGTTCTCCCCAAAAATCAAACTTTACCAACATAAATATCTAAATTTTTACACTAGTTCCAATATTGGAAAATACACGTTAATTACATATGTCACATTTTGACCTACAGTATTTGACCTAATTAAGTGGAAACCTGCATTTTCAATCATCTATAACTTCGTAATTTAATACTCCATCAGCTTGAATTTTTAAGAGGTTGAAAACTACCCCGTTCTAGGCTAAAATAAAAATTCAACAAAAATAATGATTTATTAAGAAATTATGAGCTAATGAAATAAGCAATTTCTCTAACGAACTAGATATCCATCGAAAGTCGAGAATGGCAACTGACATATGTTCCAAAAAATCATAACAGGTGTACAATGATACATCATTATAATGTCCACTTCTTATACTATTAAAATGTAGAACAAGGTTAATTTGGTCACTTTTAATTAAATTAACCAATAAATTGCACACTAAATCCCAATGACAAGTATATACAGTATGTCATACTTGGTTTACATACAAAATTACAAGACATTCAAAAATTTATGTTTAAACTCAAAAGGATGATGTAGCTGATGATTAGTAATGCACTTTGCAGGTAGTAGTAGTTGATTATTTGCATAGAACATTTGTTAAAGCTTGAAAACAGAAGCATGCACAAATCGTTGCAATGTTTTCACCGACAAATGGTCATGGATATACACATCAGGGACCTGCTATTTCGAAATATAGCAGGTCCCTACACACATGTAGCCTACAACAAAATGCCAAGATAAATGAATAATAAAAAATATATCATACATCATGTATATTAATGTACATTAATCATTAATATACCTTTGGGTAACTATGTAACTGCACTAGTCAATAACCACAAACTATTAATAAAAATGCTTAGGTCTAATAATAATAATTATAAATATAAATGTTGTATGCCTAGCAGGCTTAAGTTATGTTATTTTACATGATAACATCTGATAGGACGTTACTGTCTACTTAATAGTAGCTTACGTTTCAATTCATATGATACACTGTAGGACTAACGTTAGTAGTAACGTTAGTATTAAGTATAACCTATGGTCAAATCTCTTACGGCCAAAAATTTTAAAGTAAGTTTTTTGCTTATTTGATTGATCAAAATTAAGCTTTTATCAAAATATAACATCATAACTAAGAGTTAATACTTAACACATAAATACAATAACCTAATTGCACTAAACGTTTGCTTTGTGCGAGCTACAGCAGTAACCTACAGCATGGAGCTATTAACTGAGAGCTCCATGCGTACAGATACAAACGATGTCTTAATCGAAGAAGAAATAATTAGGCTTGCTAATAGTTAGTTTCTTCAGATATCCTTATTGAAGGTGAGAATTTCCTCACAAAATCTTTAAGTTTTTTAGAGACACTTAAGACAAGATTGAAGAATAGTTTCCTTAAAAAGTCTACAAAACATTTAATATTTCCTTAAAAATAACTGTAAAATGATATAATTTTCCAATATTCTTCAGAGATCCTCAAACGTCTCTCTTGTAGCACTGGAGATTTAAAATCTTTAAAATTCTGCAAAATATTTGGGCACCAACGATTATATCAGGCATGATTATTAAACTCCGCCTTTATTATTGTGTTCATTTGCATAAAGTTGCTACAATATATAAACTGACCAGACTTTTTTAAATTTAGTATGCTCATTTAGGGAGTGATAGGATGTGACTGCATATGGACATAGGGAGGGATGCCTTGTGGGACATGGATAGGGCCCATGCGGGACATACGATATAATATACACCATGTGGTATACACCAAGGGCTTTATCTTGCATAATTATTTGACTCCGCCTTTTTTCTTATTTAAGAGGTCATTTGCATATAAGTTATTATATGAACTGACACTTTCATACATGGTATGCTCAATAAGGGACTGATAGCTAGGATGAGACTTCTTATGGAGCCTATGGGATGCCATGTGGGACAAGACTTCTTATGGAGCCTATGGAATGCCATGTGGGACATGGGGTGGGATGCCATGTGGGACATGGGGTGGGATACCATGTGGAACAGAGTGGGAATGGAATGGGATGTCATGTGGGACATATGGGTGGAATGCATGTCATGGAATGGGATGTCATGGGATGTCATGGGGACATGGGATGTCATGTCATGGGGTGGGATGTCATGGGGATGTCATGTGGGACATGGGATGTCATGTGGGACATGGGATGTCATGTGGGACATGGGGTGGGATGCCATGTGGGACATGGTGTGGGATGCACGAGTAACACAGAGTGTGACATAGGTTGGGATGCCATGTGTGACATAGGGTAGGAGGCTATGTGGGACATAGGGTAGGAGGCCATGGGGACATGGGATGTGATGCCATGTGGAACATAAAGTAGGATGTTATTGGGACATTGGGAGGGATACCATGTGGAACATATGATGGGATCCAATGAGGGACATAAGGTGGGACATCGGGTGGGAAGCCACTGATGCGGGACATACGGTGGGATGCCATGGGGGACATAGGAGAGATGCCATGTGGGACATTTGGTGGAATGCCATGTGGGATATATGGTGGAATGCCATATAAGACATACTGTATGGTGGAATGCCATGTGGGAGATGTGGTGGAATTCCATGTGGGGCATGGGATGGGATGTCATTTGGCACATGGGATGGGATCCATGTGGTACATGGGGTGGGATGCCATGTGGGACAGGGAGTGGGATACCATGTGGAACAGGGGGTGGGATACCATGTGGAACAGGGTGGAATGCCATGTAGGATATATGGTGGAATGCTATGCAGGACTTAGGGTGGAATGGGATGGGATGTCATGTGGAACATGGGATGTCATGTGAAACATGGGATGGGATGTCATGTGGGACATGGGGTGGGATGCCATATGGGAGATATGGTGGAATGCCATGTGGGAAAAGGGATGGGATGTCATGTGGGACATGTGTGGGATACCATGTGGGACATGAGATGCCATGTGGGACTTAGTGTGAGATGCCATTTTTATAATTGGCTGGGTCATACGATATGGGTGTCAATTTGCTGGGCATGTGAACCATAATGGTATTTACTGTTCTAGTTTTTGTATAGGAATGTAGATTGAGCACACAGTGATTACATCACATGCTTTCCACAGCAAATTGCATACCACAGTGCGTTTTAACAATAGATCTATATAAGCCACTACACAACTAGTGAGTGACTCAGAACACAAGCTACGGAAATCTCAAAAATGTACTTCAATGTAGCGAGAAAAGGAGCCTAAGCTATAAGAAATATACAAATTGATAATTTATTTTTCCATAAAGGTAATTATTGTAAGGAAAGAATGTATATTTTATTTATATTTTGTGTCCGAAAACTGTTTTTTTCTCAAAATCCATGGACATTTTGGTCGTTAGAATAGAGGGCGTACCAACACAGAAGTGAAAACTTGCATTGTGTCTTTTGAACAGCGGTGACAATAGCAATGTTACTGAAGTACGGTATAGTGCTATTTTGCATATCGATATTTCAATAATATCAATATTTTTCAGATGATATATCGATACTGCATAATGATCAATATTGCCCAGGCTTAGAAGTACAGTATCTGAAGCTTTGAAGGGATGTCACAGACCCCACTGAGCCTGTAGACATATTTGTAAGAATCGCTCAATATATACCATATATGTTTTGGTGACCAAATTGGCACCAAAAATGTAGCAAATTTTTCAGCTCACTTCCATTATCAAGGTTGGCATGATATCAGCAAAGGGTAAAAACGATAAAGAAATATTTTCTGGTTGTATCAAAATCACGGAGCTGTTAAACAAACAAACCAAACCAAACATATCAAAATCTCTGTTAGCAGTACAAATTAAATGAAATTATGGTGTGGGAACTTGCTTTGCCCTGTAAAGACCAGCCAAAGTTGATACCATTATAACAGGTCCATGTTGTCATTTTCTGGAGTAGTTAAAAAAAACCTTAATATGTTAGTTTGATATGTGCTCAGTGTAAAGTTTTAACTTCCCACCTTCTGTGGAACACATTTACAACTACCACCATTAAATCCTATACATTTAATAAAACTGAAAGATTTTGTTGAAATCTAGCAGTTAAAATGGAAGACCTCACAGAAATTGTTATTTCATTTCCTGAATCTGAACCATGTATCCAAAAAACCTGTCAAAATGTCAAAAAATAATAAAGAGGTATTGAAATATTGGCCGATATATGAGTTAATTTTTCTTGTATCAGAATTAGAACTTTAGAAAAATAAAAAAGTCCAGTATTTACATTTCAAGTACTGTATCTTTTATTATTAAAATGTTACTGTGGAGTACAGTAAGTATATCTGAAAAGCAGGTGAATAATCATCTGGAATGCATACTGATATGTACAGAAAATGTGTCTTTATATTTTGTTGTTTAACTGAACCATGTTTCTATTATATTTATTAGAGTATACAATACAGTAAGTCAATTTGATGAAAAAATGTGGGTATTAACAGATGAGATGTATTTTACACTGACAAAATAATTTGTGTCTATCAATAGGCTTTCTCAGTTTCTCTGAGATTCTCTCTCTGAATTGATTTTCACTTATGCTTAGCTTAAAGTGGCCAAAATTATCAACAGTTCATATATTAAACAAGTCTCGAAATGTTTACTGTGTACTGTATGATGATAAACAAGTAGCAACCCTATCACATGTTATCAAGTATAATTTGAATTGGTCACATCACAAACTTTTGTTGAAGTGTTTGACAAATTTTAAAGAATTGTTGTTCCTAAAACTTATTATCGCGATTTGTGGGGTTTTCACTGTCCTTAAGTTGTTAAGATACAGTATCTTGTCCTTACATTGTTAAGATACAGTATCTTGTCCTTACATTGCTAAGATACAGTATCTTTTCCTTACATTGTTAAGATACAGTATCTTGTCCTTACATTGTAAAGATACAGTATCTTGTCCTTACATTGTTATGATACAGTATCTTGTCCTTACATTGTTAAGATACAGTATCTTGTCCTTACATTGTTAAGATACAGTATCTTGTCCTTACATTGTAAAGATACAGTATCTTGTCCTTACATTGTAAAGATACAGTATCTTGTCCTTACATTGTTAGGATACAGTATCCTGTCCTTACATTGTCATGATACAGTATCTTGTCCTTACATTGTTAAGATACAGTATCTTGTCCTTACATCGTTAAGATACAGTATCCTGTCCTTACATTGTTAAGATACAGTATCTTGTCCTTACATTGTTAAGATACAGTATCTTGTCCTAATTGTTAAGATACAGTATCTTGTCCTTACATTGTTAAGATACAGTATCCTGTCCTTACATTGTTAAGATACAGTATCTTGTCCTTACATTGTTAAGATACAGTATCTTGTCCTTACATTGTTAAGGTACAGTATCCTGTCCTTACATTGTTAAGATACAGTATCTTGTCCTTACATTGTTAAGATACAGTATCTTGTCCTTACATTGTTAAGATACAGTATCTTTCCTTACATTGTTAAGATACAGTATCTTGTCCTTACATTGTTAAGATACAGTATCTTGTCCTTACATTGTTAAGATACAGTATCTTGTCCTTACATTGTTAAGATACAGTATCCTGTCCTTACATTGTTAAGATACAGTTACATTGTTAAGATACAGTATCTTGTCCTTACATTGTTAAGATACAGTATTTTGTCCTTACATTGTTAAGGTACAGTATCTTGTCCTTACATTGTTAAGATACAGTATCTTGTCCTTACATTGTTAAGATACAGTATTTTGTCCTTACATTATTAAGATACAGTATCCTGTCCTTACATTGTTATGATACAGTATCTTGTCCTTACATTGTTAAGATACAGTATCCTGTCCTTACATTGTTAAGATACAGTATCTTGTCCTTACATTGTTAAGATACAGTATCTTGTCCTTACATTGTTAAGATACAGTATCCTGTCCTTACATTGTTAAGATACAGTATCTTGTCCTTACATTGTTAAGATACAGTATTTTGTCCTTACATTATTAAGATACAGTATCTTGTCCTTACATTGTTAAGATACAGTATTTTGTCCTTACATTGTTAAGGTACAGTATCTTGTCCTTACATTGTTAATATACAGTATCTTGTCCTTACATTGTTAAGATACAGTATCTTGTCCTTACATTGTTAAGATACAGTATCTTGTCCTTACATTGTTAAGATACAGTATCTTGTCCTTACATTGTTAAGATAAAGTATCTTGTCCTTACATTATTAAGATACAGTATCTTGTCCTTACATTGTTAAGATACAGTATCCTGTCCTTACATTGTTAAGATACAGTATCTTGTCCTTACATTGTTAAGATACAGTATCTTGTCCTTACATTGTTAAGATACAGTATCCTGTCCTTACATTGTTAAGATACAGTATCTTGTTCTTACATTGTTAAGATACAGTATTTTGTCCTTACATTATTAAGATACAGTATCTTGTCCTTACATTGTTAAGATACAGTATTTTGTCCTTACATTGTTAAGGTACAGTATCTTGTCCTTACATTGTTAATATACAGTATCTTGTCCTTACATTGTTAAGATACAGTATCTTGTCCTTACATTGTTAAGATACAGTATCTTGTCCTTACATTGTTAAGATACAGTATCTTGTCCTTACATTGTTAAGATAAAGTATCTTGTCCTTACATTATTAAGATACAGTATCTTGATTTTTTATACTCCTGCATAGATCTAAGCATACTGTATTCTCTACAGTAATAGACTTTAGTTCGCATCTTTGTAATAGCTGATCCGTTGTACATGGAATTCTTGAAACAATGATTTGGTACACACAAGATAGTAATGTCTTTACATAAATCAAGTCCAGCAGTTGCTTGACTCTGGCATGCCAGTAATGCAATTATGGAACTGACCAATAGTTGGGGAAAAAAAAAAAAATTGGAAGGTACTCCTGCATCCCCTTGAACTCTCCTTCAACTGAAGCCTCAGTGCAATTTATAGTAGAGCTTGAGGATCAAAATCCATACTGTAGAGAATAATTCTTTTGATCTGACCACATCATCCTGTCATAAATTAGAGATACACTTCATTTGAAGTAATTAATTGAAAAAAACTCTCTTCTCATAACTCACTCCATATATAATCTTCCTTTTGTTCAGCAAAATGATAAAAGCCTGTAGGTTTTTACTGTACATTTATTTACAATATGCAGCATTGACAGTATGATACAGTAATCATGTTTAGTTAAGTAGTGACAGGAAGACAAGTGATGCTCATGTACATGTAGCCCAAAGTGAATTTCTCATTGATTGTCGCTTTAGAACCTTAATGGTTTGCATTTTCTATGAATGCTGCTCCATGTGTCATTGACTGTCCCTTTAGAGTCTTAATGGTTTGCATTTTCAAAGAACGCTGCTCATGTGTTTTGGGGACATGGCAGTGACACATTTTTTGATGTGCAGTTGATATAAATTTGCTCTCACAGTTTGGTGTGTCTGCGGGTGCTTTGAATGTGAAGAATAGATTTCTACATTGTTTTCAAATTCTCAGTGGTTCCGCATTTCAGGACTTGTCTTTTTATTATGTATCATGCAGTATGGTCGGTTGACAGATAATGGAAAGTACCTGTACAGGAGGCAGCTTCCATTATCCAGCTCAAGTGCATCCAAATCTGTAAGTTTGTTGATATGTTGCTTATTTCCTTATCACTGGCACTTGATAGATGGAGTCCTTGAACTTATTGGTGGTTCAGTGGTTGTAAGGTGTTGCTTTGTACCAATACATTTTATTACATTATAAGTTAATAAACAAGAACAAAAATATAAATTGTTATTCCAAAACATGGAAAAACAACCTGCTGTTATGTTGAAATAGAGGTGTCACATTTAGTTTAAGTTGAAAAGGTCACAAATGAGGATGAGAAATGATGGCAGTAACTTAATGTGTGGAACAAACTTTGACTGTGTTTACACTAGAGAGCAAACAAGTGAATGCTCTGCTGATTCTCTGCATGGAATTCCGCTGCTATTGAAAATACTGTAGCAAGGACTGAGCAGAGATTTGCTATTTAGTCTTAAAAAGGAACAGTCGATCTATTATGTAAATGATAGATGAAAATGAGGCAGAGCAAGCAAAAACCCTTCATCTCTAATTATTAAGTTGACTTCATAAATGTAGCATCAAGTTATTTCCTTAAAACTAATTACCAAGAGAATTCTTAATGTGACCCATGACCTAGAGATTTGAGAACCAGGGTTTGCATTAGCAGCGCGATTGCATGAATCGTGTAATCAGTTCTCACAATCCTGCACAAAATTAGAAGCAATGCAGGATGGTCGCGCACAGCTACCAGGAGCTACTGTCTAAGACAAGTGTTCAAATCTGTGCTAAGCATTCAATGATAACATTAGGCCACTAGTAAACAATATGAATGTTAGCGATTAGACATGAAATGTTTATATGATTTATGGAAATAAATATAATGTAAGAAAATTTTGTTTGAGTACAAATAAAAGTAAAAGGATATTTTTATCGGTAAAATAATTCTTACAGCCTGGCAAAGTTATGAACGGATCCCGTACGTAATTAAATGTATACAATGAAACATGACCGAGGCCTCAATGTAGGTGGCGAAATTTGTAACTAGTCTCCAACTACAGTCATTTTCTGTATATACAATATCCAGCACTATATGCAATTAATATATTCTGAAATTTATAGAGCGACTGTAATTTTAGTGAATTTTTATAAATGAACATCTTGCAGAGGCCAGGAGGTTACGTTTATTGACAAATTGTGTCCCAAAAGTAAACACAGAAATTCTCCACCAAAATTCTGAAATTCCCTAAAAATTATAAAATCCCTATTAAGTATTTTTGAAAAAGGAATTTCCTTCCCAAAAATTCTAAGCTAGAGCAAACCCTGTTGAGAACTGGGTGAAGGTCATTTATTCATGCTTTCAAGGTTAAAAGTTTCCAGAGTTGTATTGCAGTTAATTTTTGTTCCTAAAAAAAATTCTTAATGTGATAATATGAGATGTGGGTTGAGGTTAACACAAAAGTCATTAATGGAAAGCTTAGTGCAATCCTTTGCTCTTTCCTCTGTGTAAACAAAATTCTAAGCTAGAGCAAACCCTGTTGAGAACTGGGTGAAGGTCATTTATTCATGCTTTCAAGGTTAAAAGTTTCCAGAGTTGTATTGCAGTTAATTTTCGTTCCTAAAAAAATTCTTAATGTGATAATATGAGATGTGGGTTGAGGTTAACACAAAAGTCATTAATGGAAAGCTTAGTGCAATCAGATAATTTTTGTTCCTAAAAAAATTCTTAATGTGATAATATGAGATGTGGGTTGAGGTTAACACAAAAGTCATTAATGGAAAGCTTAGTGCAATCCTTTGCTCTTTCCTCTGTGTAAACAGCAGCCTGCTCCAGTAAGACCATGACCCCACGTGGGAAGGAGGATATCAGAAATATAGGTCAGAAGAGTCTGACATTGTGCTGCATGAAATATTAGATCATGTTTATTTCACAATGTTTCCAGCAGGATCAAATGACAGGCACACCTGTTTTTTGCTCAAGTTCATGGTTTCCCATTCTCTTATTTAAGAGAATGTGGTGGAATATTATGGGGAGCATTTTTGGTTTTGAGGTATTGTAGAAATGCATCATTAAAGCATAGTCTGTGGAGCAGTTGGTGTTATTTAAATTGCCATATCGATCTGACATATAGAGAAAACTTGTTGTGGTCTGTATTTCATAATGGTTGTCTATGCTTTTGACAAGTTTGGATAGAAACAAACTTTCAATGTTAGTGATCATTTTTCAAGAAACAGTTGAATTAAATAAAAACATTTAAGTTATCTGCAAAAGTGGATGGTTTTCTTTAAAAAAATTGTCTCCCTACCAACCACATTCTTATTGCAAATTCCACTGTCTAATTGCAAATTCCACTGCCTAATTGCAAATCACCTGTTATTAATATTTTTCTCCAATGTCACACATTTAATTTTGTAATCACAGAGATAAATGCAATGGTGCTTTGATAAACTGTTGTGTGCACTTCTTAAAAACAATCAAACTCTCATGCAATATAAAAAAAGAAAATCAATTTTGTGCTCCTGGCAGATCAATTGTCATGACCATGGTTAAACTTTTCTGCTAAATGTGCTCTAGCATAAGATTGTTCCAAATTCCTGTTTTGATGTGTCCTTTATTTGATTTTAAACTGGAACTTGAACATTTGAGTATTGCCCATGCTGGCCTCAACCACTCTAGCAAACACATCTCAATTCCTTACAGCAGCTGCTGCCTCTCCATTAATATCTACCGCTTCTTCTCCTTGGTTAAACATCTCAACTTTACAGTTGCAGAAAAGGAGCTAATTTTAGGCAGCATTCCTCTAATTAAATTCATGCATCTGGGACAGACTTTTCCCTTCCCGTTAGCAGTTTTGGAACACTTAAGAAAATAAATGTCACCAGGGTCTATGAGATCTTTTTAAGGAGAAATTTAATGGAAGTTTGACGTAATATTCCAACAGTCAACAAATTTACCCTTTGTAGCATGAAAAACGATGAAGAATTTATTTTATTGCCAGTCTTTAATATTTGAACAGAGAAAACCAAAGAATATTAGATTTTATACTTCAGAACACGTCTTTTTAAAATGACTTATTAAAGTGAGCTTCAAGTGGGCACTAGGTTTTAAATGATAATACAAAAATTTTCTAGATGACAATGATAATGATAGATGAAGCAGAAGGTAAGTGGTGCAGTTAATATTTAATATGCAATGATATTCATTTGGAATATTGTATTAAACACAGGCTTTCATGTTCCATTCATCCTTGTATAGTATGCATACATACATGTATATACCCATTCTTTACAAGCTACATATTGTGATAAAAAATACCAGCATTTTATTTTTGTTAAATGCCTTTAAGAAAGTTCTAATTTAGTCTGTTTGTTCATTATATTTAGTAACTTTAAAGAAATATTCCCATGGATTTTCATTTTTGTATATATGACAGAGGAAATTTTGTAGAAACAAAGTGGTGGAAAAAACTATGTTAATTTTTTTTTCCATTGAGAAGTTGTAACAATTTAAAGAGTAGAAAAATGTTCTTAAAAATACCTTGTACAGTATATGTCCTTCAGCTTGGTGATGTCATCAAGGCAATTCCAGCACAGTTCTTATGTATTTCTTATATATTTAATCACACTTTTTTTTTAGCTCCACCCATTACACAGAGTGTAATGAATAGCTCCACTCATTACACAGAGTGTAATGATTAGCTCCACCCATAACACAGAGTGTAATGAGTGGAGCTTGTCAAATCATACGTGAGTTCCCATATGTATGTACCTGTACAAAGTTTTGTGTTAAAATGCATCTCCTCCTACAGGTTTTAACAGTTTTGCTCTCGAGATTCTGGCTCAAGCGAGATTTTTGTATGCTTCTTAAAGTTTGTATTTTAATAAGAGATATTCCATGTAGTTTTTTAATTAAAGCTCCCGAAAGGTAAAATTTTTGTCTACAAAAGTGTCAAATTTCAATATGTAATGGTGCTAAAAATAGCTCTTTTAGCTGTAGTCAGTTGGTATGGAGGTCCTATATTCACGTGCAGGTATATTAGTTACATGTACAAAAATGTATGTGTCTTGTTGTTAATTATATCACAGTATTTTCCATTCAGAATTCGGACATTCTTTTATGAATATGCAAATTCTCAGCATCTTATTTAGACCACGCTGTATCATATTTTATCGGATTGGAGTACGAGTTCTGAATAGGTCATGACATAACCCAGAAGAAGATGTGAAGTTGTTTGTTCGATCATTTTCGCTTGTCGTACAGTATATCTTAAGTGTCAATAAATCTAATTGTGCTACATTGCATTGTAGGGGCTAGAACATTATACCAAAGATTGTGTGGAGGCTCTTTGGTTATACTTTAATGCATTATCTATCAGGGGGGTGAGAATTTTAAGTTTAAATGCACTATCCAAGGCAGGATCTATGGATAAAGTTTTGTTGGGTTTACAGTAAATGCATGTTGCATTGCGTAAGCCTGTGCCGTATGGGCAGCAGATTGCCAGGAATAAAGTTTGCTTCCAAACTTGTTTACAGTGTTCATGGATACGTGGAAGAATCATCGCTGGGTATAGTATTCACCCAGGCAGGGGGGGGAAGACCCCTAGCTTTGCTGTTTTACAGGGCCGGCCTATCCTGCCCCTCCGTGGGCCCACCCTTCCCCCGGGGGTCTTCCCTGTCCCTGGGGTCTTCCCTGCCCTCTGGGGGTCCACCCTGCCCCAGGGGTCTACCCTGCCCTGCCCCCTGTGGTCTACCCTGCTCTGCCCCTGGGGGTCCGCCTGACCCCCTGGGGTCCGCCCTGCCCCTGGGGTTCTGCCCTTTCTCCACGGGGTCCGCCCCTTCCCCCTGGGGTTTGCCCTTCCCCCCTGGGGTTCGCCCTGTCCCTTTTTTTATTTTTATAGATTTTTTATTTTTTTAACTTAATAATCTAAATTAACCTCATGAATACCTTACATGAATACAGAACACAAAATGATAGCATAGTGAGCAATTGTCCTGTTTGGCTCATGAATATCAATATCAGTCAGAATAGTTTCATTCTGAGGTATGATTATAGCTAAAATTCCAGAGCTTCTTCACTATGGGATTGAGCCTTAAGGAAGGGGCACCAGAACTCCATGCCGAAAAGACGCAGAGCTTCGCGCACGCATTAATGTGCTCCTCAACAAGTCTAGCACCCTGCCCCCTTTTAAATCGAGCTAGGGGTCTGGGCAGGGGCACTTTATACTAAAAGTGGCAGGGGTGTGCAGCCCACCAAACAAAAAACATACATGCAGTATGACAAATAATTTGGTAACTGCAGTATGAAATTATACAATTTGATACCTGCAGTATGAAAGAAGTCAATTTTGATACCTGCAGTATGATTATTCAACAAAAATATTGTAAAAATGGATTATTAGTACAAAATTAACACAGTAAAACCTTATTTTTAGGACCTGCACTACGAAAATGATGAATAAAAGACTAATTTATTTCACTAAAAAAAAAAACATTTTTTAGTACAATTATTTTTTTGTTTTTTGTTTATAGTAAAAAAAGACACCTGCACTACGAAAATGGTACAAAAAAGGCACCTGCTCATAACACATACCTCACCTATGGAAGGCCCCCCCCCACTCCCCGGAGTATTCAATGGGGCATCCCAGGGCTGTTAGTAAGGTTGTGACGGTTATCCATTTAACTGTTTGTCTATTATCTGTTTAGGAAATCATGCTTTGTGTAAACAAATGTTATTTATAATTTTTATGTTTGTTTTTTAAAGTTTGCATAAATTCACGAAACCATCTAACCAACCTTCTTCTCGTGTCAATCTTTACCTACTAGAGTTATTAGCTTCACATTTTACCTGGGGTCCATATGCATAGCACTAAACATTTCCATGTTACCTGGGATCAGATGCATGGAATGCAGCTAGCTTGTGCTCATGAAAGTGCTAGGCCCAGGCTAGCCCTCATTAAGATAACCCATCAAATACACACGCAAGAAATTTCCGCCCATATCCATTCATTATTGAATCACAGTATATAATCTCCCAACCAGTGACCGGCCCACATGCAAATCGTGCATGTGAACAGGGATTTTATTCAGACAGTGTTCGGAATTAGCATAAATCCGACAGTACAAGGCTAGCTAAAACAGCGATTGGACTAGTGGAATTTAAGTCCTGAATGCCTGTTGGGCTAGTTAAAAAATCAGATATAATGATCTAGAATTATGACAGAAATAGACAAGACAGCATACCTACAGTACAAGTTCTGACTTTAAATGTTGATATTTACGCTATAATGTTTGCAATATTCCGATTTAAATCCTATTGAGTCCGTGTACCATGTTTTCATTATGTAAGTTTTCTGATCATGCATACACCTACACATTTCTGTGTACATATTCACAGACTGTTAGTGTTAGATGTAACAAGAATGTATACACTCATGGAAAAACAGGAAAATCTCAGTTTTAGGATCTTTGTAAAATGAAACCATTTTACCCTTTTTTCACCCACAATGCTTATTCATTATGTTTAAAACCCATCCATGTCTTCAAAAATTGTTTTTACGATGATTTTAGTTACTTTTATCGAAGTATTTACTGGGCTACTTTTCACTCTGTAAAATCATCTGACGAGCTCCCCAAAGTATGGCCAAAGTTCAAAACACTGCATTTTAGTGGGGGTATTATGTTTTAGATTATTTGAGAAAAACTTTTTCAGTACCAGCCAAATGAGATTAACTTAACATTTATGAAGATTAATGTGTAAATGTTAGAAATTTTGTTATCTTTACAAAATGTATTTTCTAAACATAGTTGTGGTGGACTTGACCTTTGTTCTCGCCAATGTCAGTAATGGAGTGAGACATGATGACACCATGCATTGAATGTCACATAGCTTTTGTTAGAAGCATAATTTTTTAGGCATCTGGCAGTCATTCACAATTAACCTTGTTTGGCCCAAATGACCTGACTGTTAAGGTGCCATTAAATCCAAACAAATAAACTGAATACAACTTATACAGGAAAGTTGAAACTCTTAGATTTATAACATGATGAATAATTGCCCAAAATGGAATAGACTTCAAATAAAACTTTTAAAAAACAAAAATATTAGATAAAAGCAACCATTGTTCTTGCATTGTTATGGGTTGAGCTTTAACATCATTGATGTCTAGTTACATTATTAAACAACATTTTTGGTTCATTATAGAGATAGGGTGGAATATATAATTTACAAGAAAACATTTTTTTTTTTTGGTTATATCACATTTATTATGAGAAAAAAAAAAATATTAGATAAAAGCAATCCATTGTTCTTGCATTGTTATAGGTTGAGCTATAACATCATTGATGTCTAGTTACATTATTAAACAACATTTTTGGTTCATTATAGAGATAGGGTGAAATATATAATTTACAAGAAAACATTGTTTTTTTTTCTTGGTTATATCACATTTATAATGAGAAAAAAAACCCAAATCATTTTTAAAGAAATATAAAAGGCGTTTTGTTGAAATTGTCTCTATGACATCACAGATGTTGCCAATCAGTCACTTTTGTCCAAATTCAAAAATTCTTAAATATTTTAACTTAAAAATGGGCATAAAGATATTGGTTAGTTTTTCACCACTTTGTTTCTAAAAATTTCTCTATCATATATGAAAAAATTAAAATCCATGGGAATATTTCTTTAATAAATAGTAACTGTCCATGGTCAATGTTTGTTTATAAAAACGTTTCTACTGTAGGTTTGCAGTGTTGTGGCCTTATGGTAGAGCCTTTAATTCAAGCAATCTTCATGTTTCTGGTTGTTGAGGTTTAAAGAGTATTTGAACTATAGCACATCAACATATATCAAAATACCTACAATGTTTTGTACTTTTTTAAAGGACTGGTGATGTTTTAGCAATTTTGGTAACAACTGAAGTATATTTTTAAATTTGGAACAACTTCTAATACATATGTAGTTTGAAAAATGTCTGTCTTTACAATTGTAGAAAACCTTTTTTTGCTGCTCATATACAACTTAACTTCCTATTCTAATTTCTATTGTTAAAATTTTGTGATGTGTCAAGTTGGACTGTGGTATCACTGATCTCCGGCTGGCCGTGCATATGCCTATCCTGTACACATACAATGCATAGCCTACGTGTATTATGTGTATTTATCCAGTTGTCCAGTTGTGGGCCTAAGCTTTTAGCTTTCTTTTGGTGATTTCTACGTAATAAATTGCATGATGGTATAGCTTATACAAGAAGGAGAGAATGGTATAAACCAGTGCATGTACCGGATGAAACAGAGGCACTAATTATTTCCAAAATGTATTTGTAAGTTACCTTAAATCTGTGGTGTTGTGACGGCATTCGGGAAGGGTTTGTTGAACTTCGCTTTTAGCCGGCTCAGAGTGGCTAACTTCCCCTATTAATATCTCAAACATTTATGGTTGGATTGCATCTTCAGGTATACTATGGGGGGGTCTAATATCTCCGTCAAGTTCTTAAAAGGAATCTTCTGTATCTAAGGTATCAGAGGATGTAATTTCCTAACTGTTTGCTGACAACATTTTAAGGTCTGTAATTACTTTGTATGCATTTACATAGGCAGTTCTGCAGGGAGGGGTGGGGGGAAGGGGGTCTACTGAACAACTTACAATGTCACACATTTAAATAAATTTGTGGATGCCACAGAAAGTGGTTATTCTAAACTTCAAAATAATGCAATTTTTACACTTTACTAATGATTATTTTGGAGAAATATGGGTTAGTAAGTATTCAGTGCATGTCAAACATCAGTTTAAACCAAACTTGCTTCTACATGTCACCAGTCGTTTAACTAACACTTTTTAAAGGTTTTATGGGAAAAAATAAGATTTTTTTTTCTTCATGTTTATTATGGCAATTTAAGATTAAGTACTGTAGTCTGATATGAGAATGTTTTCATTTGCATGGGACCTGCCCACTTCTCTAATGGTTTGGTCATCTTCTCTGGTCAAGCTTATTGTTCCTAACAAAAAGATCACCTGCTGAATACTTCTGGTCCCATTTAAAGAAGAGTAAAAACTTAGCTAGGCTCTTTCAGTACCAGGGGAAATATTTAGGGTTGTTATGAAAAGGATTGAGTGAAAGTATTGAATTATCCCATGAATAGTTGATGGTGGCTTTACAAATGTGCAGTCTCTGTTCATCAGTGAGTTAGATCTAGGGTTCAGTTAGATATTGATTTCATCACAGGTGCCATTGAAATCCACTTTTAATGGCTCCATATAGGAGATTCTTTTCTCAAATCTTGTCAATTGCCATTTGTAACTTTTGCTTGGTAACAGTATTTATGTAGAGCTTGTTTCAGGGACTGCTTGAACAAAAACATCAGAGAAAAAAATCCATAATAGAAGAAGGCAACACCAAACCTACTTAATGGTTATTTATAGAGTGGGAAACTAAATGGGTTGCTGGTGGTTGTATAGGAGTGTGACATGAGTATGTACACTGAGCCATAATCCAAGGACAGTATTTCAATCCAGTATTGCTAAAGAATGGGAATGTTTCACATGACTTCATTAAATGGCCAGTTTAGATGGTTAGTCATCAGGCAGACTGCTTTATCAACTTATGAAAAACCTCTTTAAGTGCCTGCCCCAATTCTTTAAAGGAAAGCAATGAAATTTTATACAGTAGACGGTTTTAACTAGACTGTAATCAAAAGCAGGTGTACCATGAATAGATAAAACAATCATTTTTAATCCTGAAATGTAGGAAAGAAATTCGAATTTACATCAAGATTTTGAGCCACCATCCCAATAATATGTGTCACAATCAGGCATAATTTGGCCAGCTTTTGAGTTCCAGTACTCTAATCAGGTCCCTTCAGTGAGTTTTGAACTGTTCTGAAATGAACTAGAAACATATTTTAGTAGTAACCTACATTTTCACATACGGTATTCCTTCCTTCAACCAGTCATGTCAAATATTGTTTTCAATATCTTGACTAAAACTGCCAAGCTCATGTAGTTTTCACAGATGATCTCTATGTGCCATACCCATGTGAAAGTGTGTTTTGGGATTTCTTTGATGTGAATACTATGAATCTCTCAGGTTAATCATGAGTTGCTCTGGTTGTGATTGATTTGGTATTCCCTCTAGCAGCCATTATCGATATTTCCACTTTTCTCCTCAAAAGATTGATTTGTAGATTTTGCAAGTCAATACAAACCGATTCTGAGGATCTCATTTCAATTTTTCCAAATTAAAAAGTGAATGAATGTATAACCTCTGAAGACGTGACTGAGCATCACACCTAGACCCTAAATTTAGATGTATGGGAATAAAAATACCTTCATGAAATTTGAAGTAATTCTCACAGGCACAATTCAAACAAATTGGCAGTTTGTTCTACTGTACCTGCCATATCTTTATATTTTACTTGATATCTATTTATAAGAAATCCCCTTAGCGTATTCTAAAGCTAGAGACAAGTATTTTACCTCTGCTAATCTGCAAAAAACTGAGATGCAAGGTTCTTGTAGAATTAGGTTGATGTTCCTTAAAGGGTTTCGAGGTAATTGATTAAAATAACCTACAAGTTAGATCCTTAGTTCATATGCACATTCTGATAATGCCATCAATATGGTCAATATTATGCCTACTATAGGTTTGTATGGATATTTCTATACCTTTGTGCGCTTTTTGGCCTATATTTTCCATGATATTTTCATAGAAAATATATAACGGTATGAACATAAAGATGTGCAAGATTATATATTTCATTACTGTATTCCACACAACAAGCACCCATTCTCTTATAAGCTTTAATGCAACCCATTTTCTGAATTTGATAGGCTTTATGTACATAAGTTTGTTCGCATTGTCCCAGTTGTCCCAGTCAATGATTAGTAGCCAGGACCTTTCACGAGGGGGTACAAGTAAATCAAGAGGGGGCACTTCTGCAGACTCTCTATATACCCCCTTGTGTTATATTTTTTGCAAGGTGGGGGAAACAGATCTTCGAAAGGGGTCACAGCTCTCTGTGCTATGGGTGTGTGAACGATCCATGTAAGCCAACTGAACTTAGCCCTTTATAAGCTTGTGAACATATACATCGTACTCTTAGACAATTCTCCAGTTAACCCTTCATTTCCCAATCGGTCGTGTGACGACCGATATGACATGCACTTTTCAAAAAAAAAATTTTACTTTGTCAAAAATAGGCCCACAGCAGTGATCCTGGTAGCATTTGAAAGAGCTTGAATAGTTCCTTAGGAAAATGTAAGTTTTTGACCAGAGATATGTTAAAAATGATTGAAAAAAGATGGGTTGAAATAGAGAAAATTTTAAAAATGCATAAAATGTAACAAAATTTGTTTTCTTCAAAGACTTACTTGCAATGCTGTACTTTCAGACTTTGCTTTTGCCTGAAAACCCATGATGAACTTACAGAGACATCAATCAATACATCCAATTCAACTCAAATTTTATCACCAATTTGTTTTTGGCAAAAGTTGTGAAAAATATGTAGATTTTTATTCTTGTTGAGACCATAATTTGGAAAAAGTTACCCATGTGAAATATACTGTAAGAAACATCAATTCACATATTTTCGATGAAATAAGAAAGGGCAAGTACCCCCTCTTTATTCATTCCGATATTTAAGTATGAAAACAATCCCACTCACTACATCATCACAGCGGTTAGTGTTCGGGAAGTTCACGTGGAAGCCTTGGGTTCAAGTACCACACTGGATACGCGGCATTGTTTTTCACGAGTAATTACATCAGTGATTATTTTAATTTTATTTTTTCATTGTTTTTGCAGGTTTCACTTTGAGATTTTTTTTAACACTGGTATTATTTGAAAGGAAATTTTACAAACAATCTAAATATATACAAAAAATCCTCCATTTTTATTATTCACAAGAAAAAATACAAGCTAAAATGATTGGCCTAATTTTGCCTAAAATTTGCAAATTTATGTTGATATTTTCTTTATATGAACTTTTTTGTTGAAAAATGTATTGTCTTAGCATTCATATAAACCAAACTTGTAGTGATACAAAACGAAAGGAAAATTTTGAAAATAGATTTTGAAGAAAAAAGTTCTGAAAATTTTCAGTCACGTTTTGGACCCCTTGGGACTTTTAAGGCTTAATGAGCAGAAGAAGAAATTGGCCAACCTAAGTGTTTGTCTGCAAACGAAACCACTTTTCATCTATACAGTAGGAGATTTAGGTTGGGAATTTTCCACATTACAGCTCAAAAATTGTAGGCCTGAGTCAGGTAGCAAAAAATGGGAACTGGGTACCCGCTACTGTTAGTTATCTGGTTCCAATCCAGGTACCTAGATTTTAAAAAAAGCTCTTTTTCGCGAAACTGGTATCCTATTAGGCTAACACTAAAATCATGGTGTATATACTATCTTAACAACTCCCTGCTCGTTCCAAATTTTTTTTAGAACTATCCTATAGCTTATTTTTGGTCTGAATTAAGGAAAATGCCGTAATTTTAGTGGTAAGTTTAATAACATAACATAACATCTCTGTGAAATTTGTACAGCTAAGAAAGCAGTTTTTTTTTTTTTAGATCTTTTTTTTTTTCTTTTTTGGATACCCGTGCCCAATATATCTCTGACTCAGTCTTAAAAAATTGTATGGTTGTCAGCTGCGCATGGATACAATTTACAAGCTTTTTTATTTTGACAGTATGTCAAACATGGGGATGTGTATTTTGTGGTATATATCTTCTGGATGATGCAGCAATACATAGATATTGGTCAAAAAGCGATATTGACCGTAGAGCCTGCTGAAGCTACAGTATTATTAAATTGAAAGTGAGTATGATGTATACACTTGATGGGAGCTAGGGGAAGGAACTAAAGATACAGTAACCAGGGAGATCTCCCTGTATCAATTATGTTATAGAAGTGTGGAGAAAGGATAAAGATAAAATTAAATGAAAGCCCTTTGTTACTCATTGAAAAGTCTGTCAGCCTGCAGTTCAGAAAAGACTCCAAAGCTAATGTCTCTCTAGGTGTTCATTACTGTATGGAGCCGTGCCTGAGTTTCAGGCAATTCATTCCTTGAATAAGGATAAAGCTAATGATATAGACAAATCAATTTCTCTCAAAGCCTTGATTGACAAGTCTTTTCTGAGGGAAGAGGTTTAGCTTTCAACAAAGCTTTGGATGAGACACTGGCGCACAGAGATACTTGGATGTGCATTCTTACTGTCAATGGTAATCTGTTTGGGTTCTTAGGAAGAATAGTGGTTAACTGTAATTAAGACTGCTGTATTAAAAGTTGCATTTCAATTGTCAATGTCACTCAATGGATAGGAATTGTGTGATGCAGATAATGATATCCACTCATTGATTGTCCATTTCTGCAGCTCTCCAGTGTTTAAATCCTTCACATGTAGCTGCATGCTGGCATTGAGTCATCAAGTAATTTGGACTTAAATTTAAGATTCAATGGCACCCAGCAATAAGTAAAGTATGAGAAGAATTTAGAAATCATGGGCAAACTACAAGCATATACAGTATTATATGTCTAAATCAATACAACTTTCCATGCTTTACGGTGTCTCAATTTGTATGAATTTGACAGATATCAGCATCCAGATTGGGTTTCAGGCTGTTTTACCTACTAGTTGGAATTGTTTGATATTAGGATCTGTAAACCCAATTCCCATCCTTTACAGAATTTGGAAATATTTGCCCTAAACTGTTGACTTCAAAGCAGTGCTCTTGTCATGAAAAAATAGCCACCTCTTGCTGCTTCAGTTTTGTCCTTCACAACAGTGGTGTAAATAGGGTCAACTCAGGAGGAAATTTCCCCCAACCAAGCCTCGGAAAGGGATTTGTCAGAAAATTGTATACATGCGAAATGCCATAAAATTTGGCCGACTTAAGATTCCAAATTATAAAAAAATTCCAAATCAAAAATCAAAATGTCTCATTTTGCTGATTTGTGAAAATGTACTGTATATGACTTATTGACTCATGATCTGTCTAAAGTCAAATCTGACACAAATTGTTTGATTGAATTATTAAAACCCCACTGAGGGTTTTAACTTGGACCAGTTTGTCAGAAAGTTTGGTCCTCCCCTCCCCTCTCCCCCTATCATCACCAAATATTGCTAGAGCTTTATCCATGCTTCATGCAAATTGATTTTGATTTAGAATGCTGTTGACAAAATATGGAAATATAAGTGCATTGCAATTGTCATTGTATGAAGAGTTATAACACGATGCATTTGATTATGTGAGAATTTTCAAACTAGAGAGGAAGATTTTGCACAAAAGATGACATTAAGATTTTGCACAAATGATGACAGTTATACTGGGAATATAAAAGCCTTTTTTACAGGCAATTAAATTGAAAAATTGGATGTCTCACAACACTTGTACTGAAGGTTATGTGGATGATTAATTAAAGGTTGTCAGAAAGAAAATGCAGAAATATGCCATGATCTTGCTTCTTCAAATTTTTTCGAAGATTTCGTTTTAGTGGGAAAAAGTGAGTGGCAAAAAATCAGTGTGGTGATAGAGCTGACATCTGTGGTGCTCTTGTATTTCATTGTGGGTGGAATACAATTTGTGATCAGTCAGGCAAGGTCAGATTGTATTTCAGTAGTGTTGTACTTTGTTTTACTGTACTCAGTCTAGTGCATGGTACTGAAGCTTCTTACTTCCTACAGCGTTGTAAGTGACATTCTACGGTACCTTTAAAGTGTCAAATTAAAGCAATAAATTTTTAAGTCTTCCTTGCCATTTGTTCATCAGGTGTAGTACAAATCACTGGACCAGCTCGTTTGTGGTGATGGCAATTACATCTGGTCAAAGGAAACCAGCTTGTTTTAATATGAAAACAAATAAAAATGATGAGATTATTTATGAGCCAAGTATTTTGGTTTAGCTAGAAGAAGAAAACCAGACCTTTGAAATTTCAAATATGCAATTTGTTTGGGGTCCTAAGAGATTCAGGTGATGGTATTGGATTAAGAATTTAAGATGAATTCCATCTTAAATCTTGAGGCACAATACAGGTAGAGGAGCTAACAGGAAGTCTACCTAATTTGATGGAGAGTGGAAATAGATTAGCTTAAAACCACAAGCTAATTTATTACTCTGTTGCATTGCTCTAATTATATTTGAATATGCTCATCATTTCAAAGGTATGCAGAAGTAAATAAGCCAATTCATGGTTACGAACTACGCATGCCCGGAACTAATTGTGGGGTCAGGTCAAGTGATATTAACAATCACCGCGGTACGGTCCAATCATATGTAAACCAAAGCTTTCTCTGTGTTAATTCTACCACAGGATGGCTTTGTGACATACCATGTGGGACATCAACAGAGATCGCGTTAATAACAAATTTGTTGTATATTATGCCGTGGCTGAAATTTCTTACGATGCAGGTACAACCTGCGTTGTAAGATTTAGATATACAGTAGTAGCATGTGAAATTTTACACCAGTTTTCATTAATATAAATGAAAATCATCAACATCTTACCTTCTGATACAATTCAAAGTTTTATTTCACACAAAAATGATTTTGAATTACTCATACAGTAAATAAAAGAAAAAAGACACAACTACTGTACGAGACTAACAGCCGAATGATTCAACATGCCCGTAGTACTGTACATAAACACATATACGCTAGTACATAGGCCCCATGCATGATGTATCTACACTGTACAGTGTACTTGAAAGTTTTGATGTTATTTTGAATGTAGGCTGTCAATTGTCAGTAATATTATCAGCTAGGATTCTACTTTCCTCCTGTATTGTGTTGATCGTGTATCTGTAAAGTGATCACAATCTGCAAGTCAAGTTACTATACTGTAAAGGAGTAGGCGTGTTCGAGATCTGAATAGTAAAGTTAGTTAATTATGGTTGACAATTGGTCAAAATTCACTAAAACCTCATGAAAGTTTGGATACGATAAACAAAAGTATTTTCTAGTTTATTTTGGGATTGTCACCCCAAATTTCTTGATTCAACAATCATCATTATACAAGGATTGGGAATGAACTTTTTCCTAATATTTTTAATGATAATAATAGTCCGATTTTTTAATGTTTTTGGTATTTTAAGCGCAATTTTCATTCACTTTATTTAGCGAGGCAGGCCTACACAAGTGTGTGTGTTAACAATTACTTGCAAGCTTCGCTAGCGCGCAGTGCCCTGTTCATTACGCAGTGCCCTGTTCATTACGCAGTGCCCTGTTCATTACGCAGTGCCCTGTTCATTACGCAGTGCCCTGTACATTACGCAGTGCCCTGTACATTACGCAGTGCCCTGTACATTACGCAGTGCCCTGTACATTTCGCAGTGCCCTGTACATTACGCAGTGCCCTGTACATTACGCAGTGCCCTGTACATTACGCAGTGCCCTGTACATTACGCAGTGCCCTGTACATTACGCAGTGCCCTGTACATTACGCAGTGCCCTGTACATTACGCAGTGCCCTGTACATTACGCAGTGCCCTGTACATTACGCAGTGCCCTGTACATTACGCAGTGCCCTGTACATTACGCAGTGCCCTGTACATTACGCAGTGCCCTGTACATTACGCAGTGCCCTGTACATTACGCAGTGTCCTGTACATAATGCAGTGCCCTGTACATTACGCAGTGCCCTGTACATTACGCAGAGCCCTCTACAATACGTAGTTCCCTGTACATACGACGGCAAATTTACAAAATACGACGGCAAATTTACAAAATACGCCAAAATTTAAGGGCTTGTTGTAACCAAATACGCCAGACAAAAAATTAACCTTTGGACATCAAATCAAGATGGATGCCATTCGGGACATAGCGGTGGATGCCATATGGAACATAGGAATGTGGGACATGAAGAGGGATGCCATGTGGGACAGAGGGAGGGATTCCTTGTGGGCATATGGGAGAATGACATGTGGCACATGGGTAGAGATGCCATGTGGGGCATAGAGATGGATGTGATGTGGGACATAGCGATAAATGCCATATGGGCACAGGGAAGGATACCGTGTGGTACATAGGGTGGGATGGCATATGGGACATATGAGTGCATGGGATGCCATTTGGTACATCTTAAGGATGAGATGCCATGTGGGACATAGAGATGGATGTCATGTGAAACATAGGAGTGTGGGGCATGGAGAGGGATGTTATGTGGGACAGAGGAATTCCATGTAGGGCATAGGGAGGAATGACATGTGGCACATGGGTAGGGATGCCATGTGGGACAGAGATGGATATCATGTGGGATATAGGGATGGATACCAGGTGGAGCACGGGAAGGATACCGTGTGGTACATAGGGTGTAATGACATATGGGACATCTGAGTGGGATGCCATTTGGTAGATCTTTAGGATGAGACACCTTGTGGGCCGTAAAGATGGATGCCGTGTGGAATATAGGAGGGTGAGGCATTGTGAGGGATGTCATGTGGGACAAAGGGAAGGCTTCCATGTGGGGCATTAGGAGGAATGACATGTGGCACATGGGTAAGGATGTCATGTGGGACATAGTGATGGATGTCATGTGGGACAGGGTGGATTAGGGTGGGATTTCTGATGGGACATGGGTGGGGTGGATAGTGGGATGTTTTTATAATTGGATTTGTGATATGTGTGTCAATTGAATCAGTATGTGAGCCACGGCGATATTTATTGTTCTAGTTTAATTTAATAGTGTTATATACATGTGGCATCCCACCCTATGTCCCACATGTCATCCCTCGTTATGTCACACATAGCATCCCTCCCTATTTCCCACATGTCATCTTTCCCTATGTCCTAAATTTTGCTCCTTTCTATCTCCAACATGGCATCCGGTTCTTTTAGATTCTCCATATGGCATCCATATCTATGTCTCACATTATATCCCACCCTTTAATACACATGGCTTTCCTCCCTATGTGCCACATGGTATCCCTCCCTTTGACCCACATGGCATATCTTAATATCCTACATGACTTCCATCCATATGTCTCAAATGTCATCCCCACCCTATGTTCATATCTATGTCCCACATGGAATCCCACCCTAATCTATGTCCAACATGACATCCCAACCTTGTCTCACATGACATCCAAACTTGTTCCCCATGGCATCCAACCCAGTTGTCCCACATGACATTCAACCCAGTTGTCCCACATGGCATCCAACCCAGTTGCTCCACATGGCATCAAACCCAGATGTCCCACATGGCATCAAACCCACTTGTCCCACATAGCATCCCACACGATGTCCCTAATTGAAGGAACATCTACTTCGAAAGCACAAATACATACATATAAGGCAACCAATCCACTCAAATATTAAACAAACAAAAACTGGGAAGTAACGCTGGGAAGTAAGGGTGATATTTAATGCGTGTCAGTGATGCTTATGGCAAGACATTCTCAATTGACCTCTTGACCTGCATTGTGCAATACATATTATCGTTACTGTGAACTGGCTTTATTAATGTGATTCAATTTCTGGAAAATTGATTGAATGATAAATTTATGTCAATGTGCAAGTGACAGTGGATGGATCATTTTGCAACAAAAAGTCATCGAAAATTGGAGTTTATATTGTTGAAAATTATTTTTCCTAAGATGCTCTTGTAACTTCCACAAAAGGTTTCATTTAAGAAGCAGAATATGATAGTTTTATCATGACCAATATAGGGAACCTTTACATATTTTATATCATCCAATTAGGTATTGTTAATATTACAATACAATACAATTTATTACAGTGCTCTAGACCATCTGGCCTTTGTCACAAACATAAACGATAAATCAAATGGTACATGATTGAGGTTCTTACAATAATCAAAGAGAAAGAAAAAAACATCTTACTTCCATTGTGTGTAAACTAAAGTGTGATAACTGCAAAATAATTATTTAGAGCTAGCTGATAATAGAATATTGCATTTTGATCCAGTTGCGGGTTGAAAGAAATTGGAATAAATTCAACTGCAGATTTTAGAAAGGAATGGACAAATTAAGAGAAAATGATATTCATCTCCAACTTCTTTTATATTGTAAACCTGACAGAACATCTGTTCATAAGTAATATTGCAATAACGGCCTTCGTTGACTTTAATTTCAAGGCAGGCACATTTGAATGTGGAAACCAACTTTTTAAGTTTAAAAACATTAAATAATTGGTATGGCTCTGTATAACTTTCTGTTTTAAATTGTGCATAACAATGCAAAGAACTTCTATAATTAATATCACTCAACCAGTTCTGTCTATGTTACAAACTTGCTGCTTGAAATTTTCATAAAAATGTGTAGTGATAACTTCTCCCTGCCCTTTGCAAACATTGCCAAACCCTGTTTCATACAAATATTTTCAACACACAGTCCCCATGATGGTACTCCTTTGTTACACAATACTATTTGTTCTACATAACAATGAGTCTGATACCTGTCTTTATCAAGAGTATGAAGTGTTAACCAATAAGTTATTTGCTTTAGTTTTGTTTGACTTTTAAAGGAAAAGTGACCAAGCTCTCCTAGAGCTAGAATATTTATGGTATTCGGTGGTAAACCTAGTACATATTTATGAAACGCATTGTAAACTCTTATTGTACTTTCATGGGGAATGATAACCATATGTTAATTCTGTTAAAATAGGCATTATCTTATGATAAAAAATTGAAGGTTATCATTGGAGGTAAATCAATTACAGGTAAATCAATAGTTCTAGACAAAATCTTCTTAAAAATTTAACAAAGCAACCTTTGTCTTTGAACTCTGTTGAACTTGTGATTTTGACCATTCTCCTTTTGACGTAAAATTTAATTCTAAGTAATTGTAGTTATTTAGTCTCAATAATCTTGCCTTTGAAATAAAAAAGATCATTTCTTGCAATGTGTCCACCCTTTCAAAAAACCATTACCTTTATTTTTTTCTGAATTTACAGTCAAATCATTCTCTTCACAATAATCTTGAAAAACATTCAATTAACTTTGTAAGGAATAACTTTTGCTGAAATGATAACAAGGTCTGCATAAAGAAGACAAAATATATTATTGTTATTTATAAGATTTCCGCAGGTGTTTGTGGACTTCAATATTGCTCTTCAATATCAAAGTGAAAATTAGTACGGGGATAAATTACAACCTTGTCTTAGACCTCTCGCACAATTAAATTTTGGGGAAAGACCAGCCTTTGTATTCACACAACTCAATATTACTATACATTGATATAAGTATATCGTAGAATTTACCCCTCATTCTCATATTATAAAGTTTCTTGAATAAACTACTGTGATTAATGTTATCAAATGCAGCTTTAAAATTTACAAAATTGGCGTAAAGTTTACCACATGGTTTACTCAATGCTTTAAAATGACAGTGTGAAGTACAAAGGAAGTATCAATTGTAGAGAACCCTGCTCGAAAACCTGCCTGAGCAAGAGAAAGGATATTATGATCCAAGAGCCAATCACATAGTCTACTACATAAAAGTTTTGTAAATACTTTGCCTAAAGCACACAGTAATGAAATAGGCGATAACTACTCCTTAAGTTTTTATCCCCTTTCTTGAATAGAGGACAAATTATTCCAACTTGCCAAGCAAGCACTGGGAAATTTGCCAATAGAAAGAAATCTGTCAAACAATGCATGCCTCAGCGCTTTAGGTGAATTTTTGATGATTTCATTTTGAACATTATGATACCACAAGCTTTGCCTTGTTTTTGTGAATTAATTGCTGTCTCAACTTCATCAACTGAATGTCGGACATCCAAAATATCATCAGAAACTTCCAATGGAGAATATTAAATACCAAAAAGTACTGTAGATTCGTTAACTTCAAAAACAGATTGAAATTACTCAAACCATTTAATAACTGTAATATCATTTGTATTCTTGTGTGTGGGAGCTTTAAAGAAAGCCTTAAACTTTTTGTTGTCTTTTTGCTTTGCTAAAGTTAGAAGCTCCTTTGTTTTATTTTCCATGAATTGAGTTTTCTTGTATCTAATGAATTTATTGTAGCTTTTCTTTATATCACACAAAACGTTCCCAACTTTTATTGCTACGTTGTAGTTTAGGTTCTCCAAGCGCTTTCCTAACCATTGTTTTAAATTCAAAACAATCTTGATCAAACCAATTTTGCAGCTTCAGAGGATTTGCGTTTCCCCTAATACATCTCACACCATTGATCCTATTTAGTAAATCCATTAATTTGTGTCACTGCTACTTCAGGATTGTTATTCTCCAAATAGCCCATAATTTCCTCTACTGAGCCCAATGTACTGTATCATTATTCCCCCACTTTTCAGAATATTCATTATGCCTTTCTTTGTATCAGACTGATTTAATTAGAAGAACACAATAGAGCAACACATCAATAGACAGTGACCGATCACCACTGACATTGGTATGGTGATTTATGGTGTTTACATAATTAATATCAAAGGTCAGAGGTAAATGTGGCGAATCTACAGCATCACCAACTATAAGATTAGTAATTACTCTGTTATCCAGCAAATTCTGAGATGCTATTATGTAATCAACGATACTGTGTCCCGTTGATGAAATGTAAGTATATCCTTTAGTTTTACTTAAGGTGGCAATCTACCATTACAAATCCGCATGTTGGTACTTCTGCATAAATCAATTAACAAATTACCCATACAAGTTAACACCATTACCAAGAAATATCGACATGAATGAATATCAGGTTGAGACATTCCTAAAGTATTGTTATCGTCCAGTTCAATAAAATCCAACAAGTGAGCAGTTCTAGCAATAAAGTTGCCAGCTAACATACAGTAAATGAGCATTCATTATGCAAACTATCTAGAACAACAATGTCTTGTTCTAGTCTTTCAAAAAATGTCACATCAGAATATGGTGAATTTAGGCACATGCTGTACATAGGAATCCAGACTTATTTCTACCTAAAGAAAATTCCATATTATATGAAACCCTGACCTGATGATGTTTATTACCCAACTGTTAAAATCTGCCAATTATTATCATAATACACACACCAGGTAGCTGTCATGTACCATTTTACATTTAATAGTGTATGAAGGCTGTAACATCAAAAGTCACACATGTCAATTTTTGGACATTTGAGAATAGAGAATCATAGTGAAAAAAAGAAGTATACTATTAGATAATCATGCATTTTGGTTCTGATGTGATCAGCATCAGGAGCCTAATCAGTCTGCTTGTTGTGCGTGTGTATGTATGTGTGTGTGTGTGTATATGTATGTATGTTTGTATGTAGGCTTGGGGGGTACAAATTTGGTACCGGTAGTTTCGTGAAGACAGTATCAGTACTATTTATAGTACCAGTTTTTTTACATGCGTAAAAAGCTAAAAAACTATCATTTTTGATGTAGTATCACACTAATATGTAACATTATAGACACATGTATACAGTACTAATACACTGATAACATTATAAATGATCGTCGGCATGTTCATAGAGTAACAGCAGGATGTATCGGGGAGGAAAATATTTATTATTACCTCCTCTATCGGGATTGATAAAAGCTGTTGTCTTTCTGTTTTTTTAAAGAAATTGAAGTGAATAAATGTCAAAAATCAATGTTTTTGTCTTCTTTTCTTAATAATTTATACTAAAAACAACTTATTCTAACAAAATTCATGTAAATTTCAGCATTTGGTAAGCACACATGAAGATTGTTATCACTTGGTCATTCATGAACTAACTTTGAACTCACGATGTGTATACATACATACGCTCGCGCCCTAGGCCGAATGATTTGCACTGCATGAAATACCTTCCAAAATATTTTTGAAATACAGTCAATAGTAATTGATAAAAATGGAGTTCCATCTTCATTTTGTTACAGCAAAATTGCCTCGAAAATGGCTGCAAGGGCTGTGTAGAACCGCAAGTTTACATTTTAAAATTTCTGCGATCAAAAACTATGGTGAACTTTGCAAGCTCTGAACATGTGCACATGAATGGTTGTAAGGCCTTAATAATGCAATGTAAAACACAAGTTTACGTGATTATCGTGATGTACACTGTATGTACCAGTCATATAGTTAGAGCAGTGTGTTAACTGGGCCTTGTACGCTTAAAAAACGGGCATGACTTAAATATTTTCATTGAGAAAAACTTTTTTGTGACGGGTTGCCAGATTGCAAAATAATGGACTGACTTGTACAGTAACGTAATTTGCGTAAGAGCCAGCCTGTTGAACATATGTTTGATGAAGTCAAAAGCACGTAAATCAAGGAGTTCATATAAAAAAGTTTTTTTAAACTACCTTTCAAATTTTCTTGAGAAAACTACCTTTCAAAATTTTCTTATTTCCTTTTCCATGACACGAAAAAATAAAAATTGAGTTTAAAACAGTTTTGCATAGTTCATTAATATCAAAAACATAATATTCACCAAAAGTCCCAAAAGAAACCATTTGCATGAAAAAAATAGAAACTAATCAAGTAATTGAGCTCCCGACAATGCAAGAATTGAAAAGGGCTAAGCAACGCGAACGTCACTCCCAGAAAGATTTCATTAGCTACATACAAATGAAGTGCTAATTCCATAAGCACAGTTTCTCCTTTGTGTTGCAATTCCTGTTCTTTGATATATCAAAAATAAATGACATTGATAAAACTTTGAAAGCCTGTTAAATTTCACGACTTTAAAATTTCATTTTGGAACAAATCAATGTACTAAGTCAATGGGTAATTTTAGGTTCATATTAGAATTTACTATGTTAGGCAGAACCTATAATGTCTATGGTAAAATTTATACATTGTGATAATTTTTGCTGCATATAAATTCCTTTTCTGTTTCATTAGGATTAATGTTAGACACAGTAAATGAATGTTTTATGTCAATGTTTTAGATCAAGACTGTATTTGCAATAATTAAAAATTCTGTTGTAACAAAAACTAATTACAAGCCAGCAAGTGCATAGAGGCATGACCTTTGTAAATTCAGACAAAAAAATGCTTTTTCTCTGTGACATTGCACACACTAGTATAGTACTAACCTAAACAATTTCTGGAATGACTAACAAATAAAATATTTGCTTAACCCTTATCTGTGTTGGCTGCAGGGGTAAGGAGGTACGCCAACCTCTCAAGTGCACAACATAAGTTCTGTATGGTTATCTGCCCTTCTAAAATCAGTTTTCTTTTTGTGGCTATGAAGGTGAGCTTCAGTGGGTTTATTGTTCAGAAGCTTCAACTTGATTTAGCCATGAATAGTATTAAAAATAAAATTGCCTTTTTTAATTGTGGACACATAATTGTAGTGAGCACTTGTACAGGTAATTGTAGTGTAGTTAAATATTATGTACAGTTTAGTGTGGAAAGTCTATGACAGAAGCTTCATGCTCATCATTACATTCCTCCTTGTGTATTTTATTGTATATTTTTCTACAATTTGTGGCTATCTTGTAAATAATAGACGTAAAGTTAAGGTAAATCCCTCAAGGACTTTAAGAGTCGGATTATACCTGGTTTCCATGGTGCTAAGCAGATGAGAATACTTGACTCCCCATGGATGAGACACCAGTCCATTGCAGGTTAATTCCCCAGCCGAAGTTTGTACTCATTCCACAGCTGAGTGAACTGGAGCAAGTGGGATTAAGCTTCTTGCTTAAGGACACAGTACAGTGCCCTGGCTGAGGTTCCATCCCGGTACCTTTTGAGTACGAGACCAGTATTCTAACCACTGGGCTACTGCATTCCCTAGATTATTCAAAGAGGGATAATCGTCAGTGTATCATTGTTCTCTGTAAAATTGAGGGATGCAGAGATTTGACGTCACTTCCGGTTCTGGAACGCACAAGATCCCTGTCTGTTTGTACATGTGCATACATAGCGTTGTTTGTCACTGTGTTAAGATTCAATCGTAGTGCATAACGATTAAGGGAAACTTGTTTTTTCAAGGTATTTGTTAGAAACAAAAATGTGAAAGTGAAAGATTAGTAAGATAATAACACGATATCAGTCTTCTTACGAAAATTACAATGAGCAAAAGGGGAAAAAAATGAGAAAAATGGTTCTGGCGGATTCAACCTACAACTGTTGGTTTTAATTGAAACAAATATAAGTCCCTCGCTCGCCTTAATGGTGGGCTATATCAATCATTATTTAGGCTTGGGGTTTTATGTAATATATACCATGAAGTAAGGGCCAAGAAATCATGCAGCAATAATTGGTTAATTTTCAACCAATCAAACAATTTGAATTCAAGTTTTAAATATTGTGTCCATATGATGATTTTGCCTCTTAAATTGTACCTTTTTCCTATAAATTTGGCTATCTTGTAGATATTGGACACATAACTTATTCATGTATTGAGCCTTGAAAATTTTGAACTTTCATGAGGGAAAAGTCAAAATAAATTTTGTTTGACTTTCAGTTTGCATACACAATACCAGCATGAAAATTTTCAATTTTCTTGACATCTGAAATAGATTCATGTGAAACTCAGAAAAACTTGCGCTATTATAAAAGAAGCTAAAATCATTTTGACTCCTGTAAACCTGCACATTGTTCACTCTTCACCTGCACATTTTCAAGATAAAAATAGCTTTGAACTTTTAATTTGTCACCTTATCAACACGGATGGCTGTTTGATTAAATGTCACTGTTTTGGTGAAAGAAAGTTAGGACTTTTTGCAATTGAGTTGTAGCTAAAACAAGAAAATTGGGAACTTTTTGCCATCAAGTTTGAAAGTATGTTTAAAAAAAAAAAGAGTATTTACTATGAACAATATAAATATAGTACACTCCCACCCAGCACACCACATGGGGTTCAATTAGTAATCTAAACTATATGTTTCTCATCCTAATTCTTGCATTTTTGCATTAGTGAACTTGAACACAATAGCTAAGCATTTTCCCTGCAGCCCATGTGTTTACCATTCTAACCCACAAGAAAAGCAATTTTTGTCTAAAATTTGAGCAATTTTCAGCTGTGAATAAGAGGAATGGAATGCTATTCATTGGTTAGAAAGAAAATTGTGGGGGAATTAATAAAAACTTGATATATGTGTGTCTGCACTCCAGGGAATGGTTTTCAAAAGTTCATTTCACCCTTGGAACATGACAAGATACAGAGGTGCAGTCCTACTGCAGGAGATGGTGCTCTCCATGGGTGCACCTATTCCTTATCTGGGGAGTCTGTGGATGGTCTGGCTCTGACATAAACAAGGGCACTAATTGGCATAAACTGCTGACCTGATTGATGGTGATGATTTCAAACAAAACTCATTTTCTACTAAAAAAGATCAGAAGAAAGCAAACCTCAAACATCTTGATCTTGGAAGATTGGTTGAAGTGTGAGAATGTGATTGCAATGTTGAAGTTAGTTGGTGAAAAGAAGGAAACATTTTGTTTGGGGGAAAATAACTTTGTTTCTGTTTTGTGTCAAAACTTGCAAATGAAGTGAAAATATAGCTACACAAATGTTGCTTTGTCATAGAAAAATGTGAATTTGTGTATGAATGTCATATTTGATAAAATCTGGAAAAGGTCAAATTATTCTGTTTTGATAAATTGTTCTGTTAAACCATTGATGTTGAACTGAACAAGGAAAATAGAGAACAAATTATATACCAAGTAGGGGGTAACAAAGTGCAGACTTGATCTTTTTGGAATATAGGCTGTATCAATGTATATTGGTATATGGTATTTAATAGATTTTCATTAAATTTAAGATTTAGGATTATTTTAAATGCAGCTTCTTATGGTGTATACATACCAGGCAATGGCAGGCATGATGATGTATTAACAGAGAGCTTATATATTTCAATCACTAGAAGAGCACTACTATTTGAAAAAAATCACCATTGCAAATAAGAGCAAATTCTTATATATTGATGGTTTTATGGTCACTAGATGTGGTTAATGTCAGACAAAATACATAAGCAGTGCCATTTAACATGGGAATACTATAGTTCCAAAATGTTTTTATATAAAGAGGCAAAATTTTCATGTGGACACATGATTAGAATTTGATTGAAATTATTTGATTGGTTAAAATTTCAACCAATTGCTGCACAATTCATTGGCTCTTCTTTTCAAGGTATATATTAAATAAAACCCATAAAATCAACCACATTTATTGTAGCCCAGGTGGTTTAGGCTAGACTTTAATTCTTTTTTAAATCAACGGTAGTGAGTTCCAACCCTGGCAGAATAATTTATTTCGATTTTTGTTTGATCTTTTTTTCTCTCATTGTAATTTTTATTTAATGACTACTATTTTAGTATTATCTTCCTACTATTTCACTTTTACTTTTTTTTTTTTTGACAAACATTATGCACTCAATGCATTGCACTGTACATGAAACTTAAGGAATATTCCCATGGCTTTTTGTCAAATTATATTTAAAAGAGCATACTTTTAGAGCCAATTTGGCATACAAATCAGGTTTATATAATATTCCGTTCAGGAGATATAGATTTTTAAAGATTTCCAATTAAATTTTTTAATTTTTGTACAGTATGATGAATTTGTGTTTGGTGATGTCATAGAGGGAATTCCATTGCAAATGTTTATGTATTTTTTAAACATTAATTTGGATTATAATTAGAAACAATTTTCCAAAAGTTATTGAAGTAGAACATATTTGGCAATTTATATAAATACCTAACTTTCATCAATTTACATTTCTAGCAGGTTTTAGTAATAAAAAAGGATGATAAATTTTAATAAAATACATAAACATTGTGGGAAAATGTGTTGCTGTAATGTCATACCTAGCCTTTTTTATTTGTTTATTGGCCTTTTTGTAATCTTAAATTTGAATATCTCATTGTAGGAATAACATATTAATATGATTTTTGTACTAAATTGTTTTAAAAAAATCTTTTTATGAAAGGTTACGAAAAACCACAGGAATATTCCTTTAAACATGCCACTGTCTGACTGTACAAAACAGACAGGGATCTTTTGCGTTTTACAACTGGAAGTGACGTAAATGTTTCATCACATAATTTTCCTAAAACGAGCCTCCCTCTTTAAAGGATTAGTTCAGAGGTCAAGCATGTTTATCTTATATTAAAGAGGACTTCAAAAGAAAAAACTGGTGAAGAAAGCATTCAAAAATCTAATTCCGTTAAGGAGTTATTTAAGTTTGGTATCATTTGTGTAGAAACGACTGAAATCAGACTAGTTGTGATGTCATAGCCTCACATTCCGCAAAGTCTTGATGTATTCTGTCATATTTTGTCCTGGGATTTTGTGGCTTAACTCTTACTCTACCGCAGCGATATTATCAACGTTTTGGGTACCCCATCTTTGGTTCCGCCTCCCAAGCGCATTTTCAAAAAAAGTGCTGATAGAGTAAGGGTTAATCAACCTGCGACAAATGCGCTAAGTCGAAAATATAGGCAGCATGGTCCCGGTGGGTGGCCCAGCGGGTCCCGGAAGTGGAACGAGCCCGACTCTGCTGCCTGGAAGACAGAGGACCCTTCAATAATCACGCCTTAATAAACCCTTTTCTACCACGCAGCGATAATTATCACCGTTTTGGGTGCCCTATCTTTGGCCCCGACTCCCAAGCGCATTTTCAAAAAAAGTGCTGGTAGAGTAAGGGTTAAAAGCCAAGGGACATGTTAAGAAAGTACTAAAACTGAAGCTAGGAAGGGTATTTATAATATACCACCTGAAGAATGATTGAGGTAAAATAATTTAAATAATGAAAAAATTAAATAAACTTTCTTTAAAATACATAAAGACTTTGAGCAATCTGAGGCTGTGACATCACAATTAGTCTGATTTCAGTCATTTCTACAGAAATGATACCAAACTTTAAACTTGAATATCTCCTTAATGGAATAAGATTTTGCAATGCTTTCTTCACCATTTTGTTTCTATTAAAGTCCTCTTTCTTATAAGATGGACTTGCTTGACCCCTGAACTAATCCTTTAACTAATTATAAGCTTTCAATAGCTTGGAATATTGATGGTAGAAATAAGTCACAGGGGCTTCCCTGACATTGACCACTTCTAATGACCATACTGATGATACTCCCATATATTTCCCCTTTGTGTTGAGTATGCTGTTACAGTATTTATAAATGTGGAAGTAATCAAGCAAGCGCTGTTTACAGTCTTCCTCATGACCTTAACCTGCTTGAATAAAAAAAGGGAAGGTCTTTTACCTAATCAGTATTTTGATCTTTTTCCTACAATACCTGATAGAGAAAAGATAATATTCAATCAATGCATGTAAGAGGATACAAGAGTAATGCTTTGTCATAAGAGGTGAATATAGCCATGTATGTAGGTATTATATGAACATTGCTCTTGGGTATCTAGATCTAAAGTTAGTGTAAGTTGCTTTCAACTTTAGACAAAGACCTGCAAAAGATTGCTATATTTAGGCTTAAAACATGTGCAGAGCATTTGACAGGGTAGGGTGATATAGTAAATAATCCTTTCACACGGAAGGGGAACGATTGAGTCTGCATTAATGCTTGACAAATACACCTGAAAGCAACCTTTTCAATGGCCAAGGGTATTAACCTTTGTATTTTTGAATGCATTTTGCCCCAAGAATTTTGTGGTTGTTCAATGGGCAGATTCTTGCTATTCACCTGATCAGGGGTGGCCTGGCTGGGGTAGGGATTGCTATATCAATCAATCAATCTTGCTGGGGTCACCTCCCTAAAGCAAAATTCTGTGTGTTGAAAATTACCTTATATCTCTGATTTGACAGTATAGATCCAGTAGCTGACCCTACAGACAGAAACACCCAACAACAAAGATTTCATAGAATTCATTTTTTTTTTTTTTTCTTTTTCCTATTTTGAATTAAAAAAATCATCATTCATAGTGTGTAGTCTTGTACAATATATTTTGTTTGACTTGCAACAAGGGCAAGTGTGGCTTTTGTGATGTCATACTTTTATTATCCCGGTCATTGTTTACAGTGGTCAGTGAAAGCGGTGATCTCTTGATATTGGGCCATAGCCATACCTAAAACTCATTGGCTACTTCAGGAATTTAAGTCTTTGTTGTGATAGATAGCAACATCTGTGGTAGAAGAAGAGCTCATAAATACCACCATGTATTTATAGAGAGGTAGTTACTATTTGATTGCTGTAGTATGCATTGATTTGATACTACTTGATACTCTTGTAAGAATAATCCATTCCTTCATTTAACTAATCTTTTTATCAGCCAGACTCACTTATTGCAAGCCTATAAAGGTACATGTATTGCACTTAAACTTTGCAGAGTGTGTAAACACTGTTGATACTGTTGAAAGATGTCAGTCAAAGATGCAAAACAGGATTCATTGCTAATTTAATCACCATGAAATATGGATTAACTACTGAGAAGTTTGTAATACCTAATGACCTAATGAGATTTGTATTAAAAAAATTAGGTTCTGTTTTGACCGGTATGAACCTCCACAGTTTTGTATACACAGACTAACTGCTTTATTATCAAAGTAACAAGACCATTATTATGTGTGGACCACTGATCAATTTGAAAATCTTTTGAAGTACAATGCCTTTGTTAACAATAATGTGTGCATGTTAATCTTGTAGGCATTATTTTGTATTGTTACATTTGCAAAGGTTGAATGTACAGTACAAGGACTGAGTACACCATTCATTTGTGCCTGTGACCTTGGTACGCCAGTCCAAATGTGGAGAGCTGGCAATTACAGTATACATGTTTCAACATATCTTTTAGATTTCTTGATTTGCCATTAATTTAAGTCAGTGCTTAGCTACATTGCTGTTTGTTATGACATAATTTTAAAGTTACTCTTTTAAACATTACTTCATTTCTTTTATTGTAATACCTGTTTAACTTGGTATCAAAAGTTTGTTGACATAGTTTATCCCTGGCTGGTTTATGCAAGTGGACTTCACTGTACTTAGCAGCAGCTTAACAGGCTCCTGTGCTGCAGTTTATTCATGCAGTAAACCATGCGCTCTTATCTCATAACTGGAATTCTGGACCTGGGTTAATGATGGCAGTTAACGACCATCCGCACAGCTGCACCCTAAATCATAGTTACTTGAATCCACTTGTACTGTAATTAGGAGAACCTGAAATAATGACAGAAACAACTTAGTGTATAAATGATACAGCATTAATTGTGTACAGTTAACCCTTACTCTACCACGCGGCGATATCACCGTTTTGGGTGCTTCATCTTTGGCTCCGCCTCCCCAGTGCATTTTCAAAAAGGTAGAGTAAGGGTTAATATTAGCTCAGTCTGTTGTAAGTTATTTTTGCCAATTGTAGTTTGTCTTTACTTGAACTCTTCTTTTATTCTTCTCCATTGATTTCAAGCTATTTTTAAACAATTTATTCCAAAATTATTTTAATAAAAATCAGTCAGTGGTAAAGAATTTCCAACTGAATCTCAAGGTATTTTTCTTTCTTCTGTGGTTGATGGTGATGGGGACTGTCTTCTGTTGTGTTGTATACCAATGATTGATATATTACTTGTCTCATAAACTTTCATATCAGTTTTAATACATTGATTACAATATAAAACACCTCTTCCACATGGTGCTGTCAAGTACACAATTATAATACCATTTATTCCACTCTAATGAACAACTTTAGTGTGTATTTTTCAAGTTATAAGGAAAGTAGGATGTATTGTTATATGTGTCAAAATAAACAAGACGTTCACACATTCTTTGGGGACAAAATTCTGTTTTCAGAATACAATACTTGTCATAATATTTGAAATATTTGTAAAATTATTTTTCAAAATTTAAGATTCATATCACTCAATGAAGTAGGTCATATTGCCATTCAAGTAGCAAGCTATAGCACTTGAATTGGAAAACAAAAGTACAAGGAAATGTGCAAAAGTTGTTCAAATAGCACTTTAAAGATTCTTTTTTGCCTTAAATTCAAGTGTTGTATTTCACATGGGCCTGTTTAGACCAAGTGATAAGTGTGTCTCAAGTGGCTGCTACAATGTTCATTAATGTCTGTACATTATCATGTTAAAAATTATATATAAATAGAACTTCTTTCTTTCAAAGTCACAGTAAGTGATTCCCATTGGTGTCCCTCATCAGACTGAGCACAGGAAACTGGTTTATTGGACATTTTGAAGTCACTTTTCAATTAAAGGATTATTTCAGTGGTCAAGCATGTCCATCTTATATGAAAGAGGACTTCAAAAGAAAGAAAATGGTGAAAAAAGCATTTGAAGATCTTATTTCATTGAGGAGATATTCAAATTTAAAGTTTGGTATCATTTCTGTAGAAACGACTGAATGAAATCAGACTAGTTGTGATGTCATAGCCTCGGGTTCCTCAAAAGTCTTTATGTATTCTGTCATATTTTGCTCTGTGATTTTGTAGCTTAAAAACCATTGGATATGTCAAAAAAGTAGTAAAACTGAAGCTAGGAAGGATATTTTTAATATACCACCTAAAAAAAGTTTCAGGAAAAATAATTTAAATAGTGAAAAAATTAAATATACTTTTTTTGAAATACATAAAGATTTTGAGGAATCTGAGGCTGTGACATCACAACTAGTCTGATTTTAGTCGTTTCTACACAAATGACAGCAAACTTTAAACTTGCATATCTCCATAACGGAATAAGATTTTTGAATGCTTTCTTTACCATTTTGTTTCTTTTAAGTCCTCTTTCATAAAAGATAAACTTGCTTGACCACTGAACTAATCCTTTAACAGGCAAACGAAATCACAGAAACAACACAAGTATTTGATGAGTATCTTGTAATGATCAAACTCTTTCCAGATTTGAAAAGTGTGGGTGGGGAGGTGCACCATACTAAAAGTACTCTCCATACATTAAGTACATGATGTTGAAAAAGAGGACACAGGCCTCCCTAGTTGGCACATGCATCATCATAATTTTGCATGCAGTGCAAGATGTTTTTGACACCATTGGTTAGTGATTATTCATGCTTAGATCTTAGTACTACCTCTTGATAATATATATAGAAATCATGGCAACAAACATTCTTCTTGTTGTAGATGCATTAATTAACATTTAATTAGGGTTTTGCTAAGGTCATGAACTTGAAGAGGGTCTATAAAACAGCTGTGCATCATTTATGATGGATGCTTATCATACTCTCGTTGGTTTCAGTTTTGATCAGAAAAACAAAATAAAATATCATTCTTTTATTATAATTCTTCTTTGTGAGCACTCTGTATCATTTCCCAAGGGGTATTTTTCCTTCAGCTCTAAACTTTGAAAAGATCAAGACATGCTTTGGTTTCAAAGTCATCAATAGAGTTTGGAATTTCATTCTACGGAAATGTTTAAAATGATTACGAGGTGCATTTAACTTAGGAATAGTTTTGTCTCATGAAACAGGTAGCTATCAGATATTCATGTTTTAATCTGTCTATTATGAGCAGAGTGTGCTCTCCATGCACTTCTCAGCTTTGTACTTCCCCTCATTTGTCTACTATTAATGTCACCCATGGGTTTATTGTAATTGACTTGAGACTGGCAGAATATGCAGTGCCTTTCTGTAGATCCTTGAAAGGAACAAATTACTGTACATATCTTGTGTCAGTTACTGACTGTAATTTGAGAGCTAACAATTTTGCAATCAGTTTTTATGTAAACCTTTTCAGAAATATACAAATATGAAAATGATACATTCTAATAATGTACAGCATCAAATTTTTAAAGGTCTATTCAGAAAAGTCCAGGAAGATTAACCCTCTACAATCTTAAAATATAGCATACAAGATTTCTTTTTGAAACTTTTGTGTAAGGAACTTACAATTAAATAAATAACTGTATCACTGAGTACACTTATGAAATTTTAATGCCCCTTTGGCTTATGGTTGGTTTGAAACCTGATTTATTCAAGGTATACCTTGGTCTTTCCTCTTCACGAAAGCTCTGTACAACCCAGCCTTCTTCCACTCCAAATACTGCCAATTCAGTAGACATTTCCATGACTACTCCTTCCTCTTCACTGACAGCTCCACACGGGAAGGCTCTTCTGCAGCTGCTGCCGCCTGTCCTGGCCTCAACAACCTCTTCCATTGCATTTAAGTCCTCCCTCCCCTCTCTTTCTACACCTAAGACTTCCCCCATCCCCCTTTTCTTAAATTGTTTTTCTTCTGCTTTTCTCCCTTACAAACCTTCCATCTCCTCACCATCCTAACTCTTACACCATAATTTATTAACACCCTCTTGGCACATTTGACTCTGACTGTCCAGTGCTGTTAAACATCGACAAACTAAACCATTAATTTTGAGCATATGTAGAATGTGACAAACAGTTTTGTTGGTTTTGGGAAAACATGTCACTGTGTTTCTTGATGTTTGGTGTAAAAGCATGTACATATATTTTGCAGCTGATGTGCAATTTTTTGCTGGGATTTTTGAAGAAATCAATGCATTGATTACTTCCTTTCATGATGGGAAACAAGCTGCCACCGGAACATTTGTGCATTTCCTAATTATGTCATGAAATGAAGAGATAAATGCATATCTTGCTCTCACTCTTTTTCATAACCAGAGCACAAAATCAATGATAGTGAGATCAGCTGCCCATGGCACAAATCAATGGTTAAAAGGTCAAATCACGGGATGTGGTGTTGCCAGCCAAGATACATAGAATGGACAACAAAAGTGCACCAAGACCCACAGGGCTGAAGAAAAGTTCACTCAAGTGATCCATCCTTTGAAACCTCAGCATGAATTGAAAACTCCTGCCCAGAAATTGTGCTGTTTTGTAAATTAGGTTATTTAGATTTAATTCTATGGAATTTTATGTAATAGCCAGGTAGGAACATAGTATGGTTGACCAAAAGTCACCAAAATAGAATGTTAGTTTCATTCTTGGAGAAATTCCATCCATCTTGGAAATGTATATTGTTAGTGTGCTGAAGAAGGAGTTAAAGAAAAAATAGTTTGGATGTGTTTAGTCAGAAATGGGAGAATTGTTGAGAGTTACGTAGAGTAAAGCAACCTTTTTTTTTAATTCAAAATGGTCCCTGAAGAACAGGATATTCAAAATATGTGAAATATGTAAATAAACCTTGGAATATTGGAAATTAAAACTTGTAACATTTGTCAAACAGGAAACTTCTGCAAAATTGATTCTGTTATAATCAACAACAACAAAAAAACTTAAAAGAATTGTATGGGTTTGCCATATGCCTTGTTCCCTAATAATCTGGGATCACATTTAATTTAAACTAGTCTTGTAACTATCATATCAGATATCTCTATATTTTAACTTTCCTCTCATCCACCCCTATTTATATTTATCCTTGCTACAATTTCAAATATCTTACTTTTCAGGCTCTGATTAAAAAAACTGAGGTTGTTGCAGTATGTCATGAAAACTATACTGCACAATTTTACAGTTAGAAAGGGTTCTACTTCCTCATTGGTAGTGAATGAAACATACAGTATTTGTCATACTAAACAAAACAAGTTAAAAAAGAAGAAGAACATAACAGCTTTTGTACCTAATGTGATGGAAATGGAAATGCAATATATATATATATATCTGTATTATATCAAGGAATGTGGGTATTTTATGTGATGTTTCATCCAGGATATGAGACCCCAGAGATGGAATCTTCTCAATAAAAGCTTCCATAAAATTCCTTGTGTGACAAAATGTGTCATTTTGTAATTCCTGGTTTACTAGAGCTTAGAAATGGGGGGTCTCAGGAGTGATGAGTGTAATGGAGTGCTATTTGTCATGTGAATGGTTCTGTGGTAATGTGGATGGTTTCAATGCCTCCAGTGACTCCCACTACTTTTAATTCATTACAGCAGTTGGTTAATTTTCTCTCTGGTTGCCCTCTCATGAGCTAGAAAGATGACAACAAAATATGATTCACTGTGAAGTTCTTGCAACCATGAATGGACAGATGAAACATTATGAAAGTATTTTTTTGAGGGATAATTGTTCTTGAACATTGCTCTCAAAATCTGTTTTTGAGGTCCCACTAACATTCCAGTGGACGTATGAGGATATTGTAATGTGACCCATGTGAGTTCAAGTAAGGATTTGACAATGAACATGTGGACACAGTTGAATGTTGGTAGCATCTCGCTCTAAGTCTATTTGCAGTATATACACTATCGTCTTGCTTACAGTTACAATCAATACTACATAGTTGATAGCTCAGATCTGACTAACTGACTGAATCTATCTTACAAAATGTAGCCTTTATATACTATTCAAAAGTGTGGCTCTCATGTATGACTCACTGTGGCTCTCATGTATGACTCACTGAGTGGCTCTCATGTATGACTTACTGGCTATCATGTATGACTCACTGTGGCTCTCATGTATGACTCACTGTGGCTCTCATGTATGACTCACTGTGGCTCTCATGTATAACTCACTGTGGCTCTCATGTATGACTCAGTGGCTCTCATGTATGACTCACTGTGGCTCTTATGTATGACTCACTGGCTCTCATATATTACTCACTGTGGCTCTCATGTATGACTCACTGTGGCTCTCATGTATGACTCACTGTGGCTCTCATGTATGACTCACTGTGGCTCTCATGTATGGCTCACTGTGGCTCTCATGTATGACTCACTGGTTCTCTCATGTATTACTCACAGTGGCTCTCATGTATGACTCACTGGCTCGCTCATATGTTTGTCATTGTGGCTCGCTCATATGTTTGTCATTGAGGCTCGCCCATACGTATTTCATCGAGGTTCGCCTATACTTTAAACACAGTGGCTCAAATGTTGCTCACTTCCAAGAAGTGTGGCTTCAAGTCAAAAGTCAGGAACCACTACATCAATGATTTACACACATTTCCTTTGTGGTTTTTTGGCCAGATAGGGAAAACACATGAAAGTGGTGTTTTGCAAAAAATTAGAGATTACATAGAGGTACATACGAAAAAAAGAAAAAAAAACAGATTAAATCATGAAAATACAATTTTCCTACAATATATTTCATGGAAGCAGAGATTTGTTATAGATGGAGTTAGCCATAATATATTAGTCAACATATATTATGGAAACATCTTATTCTCATAAGATACTTTTCAAAAGCAGGAAATCAAACTATTCGTAAGTACTGGCCTAGTTCAGTTGGGGTTCATGGTGATGTTTGATGTCAACATCCCAAAAGTGTGTGTGTGTGTGTGGGGGTGCAAGGGGGTGGGTGCAAGTGGGGGTTGCAAGTGTTTGTATGTGGGAGGGGTAGCCAGGGGTGTCTTCTTTGCTGACAGACAGTAGTAACATCTGCCAAGTATTTATGAGGAACTCATGTAACGTTAATAGGGTTATATCGCGTGGTATTCCCATAAAGTTAACTGGGTTAATACGAAGCACACCATGTTATGATGAAGCTAAGGCTGGCTGTCTTAAAATAAAATTGGAAAACTCATGTTTGGTCATTAATGCTAATCAATTAGTGTTATATATTTGTGGAAAATCAATTAAAATTACATTAGTCCACTAATTAAAGTTTGTTGAAATGGAGATTTAATTAGTAAGGAATTACAGGATGGATTCAAAAAAGTTTGAGAGAAAGTTAGAAGAAACAAATTGATTAATTGAGATGGTTAGCTTACATGGTTATGTCATGGCATTTTACCTCGAGTGCAAACACTATTCAATGCAGTCTGCTGTGGGTAAATATGACATGGTTCTGTGCAAATTTGATGTGCAATAAACATTAGGGGAGACAAAGACTTATGCAAATAAAGCTTGCAACTACCTACAGTATCTTCAGATGGATCTGGAGTAGGAGTGTGGTAATCTGGGGTAGGAGTTGCGGTAATCTGGGGTAGGAGTGCAGTAATCTGGGGTAGGAGTGCGGTAATCTGGGGTAGGAGTGCGGTAATCTGGAGTAGGAATGCGGTAATTGGGGGTAGGAGTGGTAATCTGGGGTAGGAGTGCGGTAATCTGGGGTAGGAGTGCGGTAATCTGGGGTAGGAGTGCGGTAATGTGGGGTAGGAGTGCGGTAATGTGGGGTAGGAGTGTGGTAATGTGGGGTAGGGGTGCGGTAATCTGGGGAGGAGTGCGTAATGTGGGGTAGGAGTGCGGTAATGTGGGGTAGGAGTGCGGTAATCTGGGGTAGGAGTCGGTAATCTGGGGTAGGAGTGCGGTAATGGGGTAGGAGTGCGGTAATGTGGGGTAGGAGTGCGTAATGTGGGGTAGGAGTCACGGTAATCTGGGGTAGGAGTCACGGTAATCTGGAGTAGGAATGCGGTAATTTGGGGTAGGAGTGCGGTAATCTGGGGTAGGAGTCACGTAATCTGGGGTAGGAGTCTGGTAATCTGGGGTAGGAGTGCGGTAATGTGGGGTAGGAGTGCGGTAATGTGGGGTAGGAGTGTGGTAATGTGGGGTAGGGGTGCGGTAATCTGGGAGGAGGAGGTAATGTGGGGTAGGAGTGCGGTAATGTGGGGTAGGAGTGCGGTAATCTGGGGTAGGAGTCGGTAATGTGGGGTAGGAGTCACGGTAATCTGGGGTAGGAGTGCGGTAATGTGGGGTAGGAGTGCGGTAATGTGGGGTAGGAGTGCGGTAATGTGGGGTAGGAGTGCGGTAATGTGGGGTAGGGGTGCGGTAATCTGGGGAGGAGTGCGGTAATGTGGGGTAGGAGTGCGGTAATCTGGGGTAGGATTGCGGTAATCTGGGGTAGGAGTGCGGTAATCTGGGGTAGGAGTGCGGTAATGTGGGGTAGGAGTCTTGGTAATGTGGGGTAGGAGTCACGGTAATCTGGGGTAGGAGTCGGTAATCTGGGGTAGGAGTGCGGTAATCTGGGGTAGGAATCACGGTAATCTGGGGTAGGAGTCACGGTAATCTGGGGTAGGAGTCTGCGGTAATCTGGGGTAGGAGTCGGTAATCTGGGGTAGGAGTCACGGTAATGTGGGGTAGGAGTCTGCGGTAATGTGGGGTAGGAGTCGGTAATGTGGGGTAGGGGTGCGGTAATCTGGGGAGGAGTCGGTAATGTGGGGTAGGAGTCGGTAATGTGGGGTAGGAGTGCGGTAATGTGGGGTAGGAGTGCGGTAATGTGGGGTAGGAGTGCGGTAATCTGGGGTAGGAGTGCGGTAATGTGGGGTAGGAGTGCGGTAATGTGGGGTAGGAGTGCGGTAATGTGGGGTAGGAGTGCGGTAATCTGGGGAGGAGTGCGGTAATCTGGGGTAGGAGTGCGGTAATCTGGGGAGGAGTGCGGTAATGTGGGGTAGGAGTCCGGTAATCTGGGGAGGAGTCCGGTAATCTGGGGAGGAGTGCGGTAATCTGGGGTAGGAGTGCGGTAATGTGGGGTAGGAGTGCGGTAATGTGGGGTAGGAGTGCGGTAATGTGGGGTAGGAGTGCGGTAATGTGGGGTAGGAGTGCGGTAATCTGGGGTAGGAGTACGGTAATCTGGGGAGGAGTCGGTAATCTGGGGAGGAGTCGGTAATCTGGGGTAGGAGTCGTAATGTGGGGTAGGAGTGCGGTAATGTGGGGTAGGAGTGCGGTAATGTGGGGTAGGGGTGCGGTAATGTGGGGTAGGGGTGCGGTAATCTGGGGAGGAGTGCGGTAATCTGGGGTAGGAGTGGGGGAATATCATTATTCCTGGAAAAGAATGGGAACCCGGTATCTTCCAAAAAGGGGTCATTGAGAGCATACATTTTACAGGGAGGAAGAACTTTCTAGTTATCTGTAGCTCATGTTTTTTTACTCTTGTTGGTGCAGTGCTCTTTTTGATTATTAAAATTTTGTTTTTGTCTCAGCTACCGTAATAACTATCATGCATAATCTTCTGGACACTCTGCTACAGTAGCTCTTAAGCTCAGTTCTTTAGCTCAATTCATCATTCTTTCATCAGATTGCAAGCCATGTGTTTATTATTTTTAAGTAAACATTCACATAGCTATAGATGGTATCTAGAATTCTGTATGACATTAAAAATGGTTTTCTTAATACTGACCAATTATTTTCTTCTTCTTTTTTTTTTTTTACAGGGGAATTGGTCTTGCAGATGTAAGTATTTTGTGTTTTTATTATTATTTCAGACATTCCTATTTTGCAGTGTATGTTGATAGGTAGATTATGAAATGATGGGATGGAATGGGAAATTATTGTCTCATTCTTTTGTATAAATGGTAAGTCAAGAATACCATGTTGTTTTCTTGATATTCTATAACAAATATACAGAAGGTGGGGCAAATGTTTGCTTTGATTTGTTGGTGGAGTAAATTACACAATAAACACCTGCTCATTTCTCCAAATCAGCTTGTTACCTCATTTATTTATATTTTGTCTTACTTCAGAGCTGTATTTCCAATACTAGCCTGTGTATATATACTTGTAGTAGAACTAGAATTTAGTGCTTTTATAAAATGATTACTGATAATGTAAAAAATATAAAAAAATAGTTTAAATTTGTCTTTAGAAATTCCTTGGATGTCCAACCTCTCTTCTTGCAAATTTGTGATGTTGTACAATTTGTGACTTTGCATATGGCAACTCCCTGCATTGACCGACTGTCAGTCAACAGGTCTTTACCCACCCTGGCAACAACAGGTTTATTACAGTCATTTCTTGGTATATCCATCACCATCTAGGGGTTTTGTCCAGATAATGAAAAACATGGCAAGAGTGATGATGTAAACATGTCACTGCCTTGATTTGGGAAGCTTGATGAAAGAAGCATATATTGATGGAAAATATTAGATAGACTTAAAAGGGGCTGTAACCACTGCTTGCTTGCAAGGGTCAAATTATTCTGTGAAGAAAAAAAAAATGATTTGTATGATGATTGCTTCTCTGAATTGTCTTCATTATCTTTGGCAAGTTTATCAAAATTTGGACATTGATGATATATGACAGTGTCAAGTTGGACAAACTTTTTGATTCTCCTAATCTGCTACCATTATTTGCTATGCATAGTAGTTGTCACCCTACAATGATAATATGCAAAGTACCAAATTTATAAGGGCTTGAGAGGCTTTACAGCCTTAAAATTGGGTGAACTGCAATAGTGAAAAATTTGCAATATCCAGATATGTCATTTGACATTCAAAATTAGCTATTCTCCAGCTAAACAAGCTCATGAGATGAATTTTTCTTGTATATTTCTTGATTCTATGAATAATTTTGAATGGGAATTGCCACAGATTTCTCAGGATATTCGGTTAAGGTTTGAATACTTTCTACTTCATTAAAACATTGTCGTTTGGGTGCTGGAAAATTATAGCATCTTGTAAAGAAAAAACCAATGTCTAATTATGAGATTGGTTCGTTAATTGTCACGTACGAAACTAGAATGAATTTTCACACCAGTCCCAATCGTGCTGTCCTTCAGCAGATTGATGAGCTTCCGTTAGCCATTTGTTTGTTCGGTTTATTGACAACAAGCAAGCCAGCAGTCTTTATTTCCTGTATTCATCTGAAACTAATTGCCTAGCTACGTCACCCATTGATTTCTGGGTCTGAAATGTGATTTAGTATACATAGATGAATTAAAACTGTATATTAAGTACTCCTTGGAGAACATACTGTACTTCGGTTTGTTTTGGGGTTAGCTACTGGCGCACTCAGCCAAAAAGACGTGAGGGCATATTATTCTGGAGTAGAATATTCAAAAACACTTTTCGTGCAGGTGATGGTACTGGTATCCTTTCATGTGAAAGTTCAAATCAACCATAATTATTTCTATTAAAACTTCTATTGAGTAATTCTTTCCAAAATACCCATCACCTTTAATAGTATTATTAAAAGTTAATGCTGCTGAAACCATGGAGTTAAAAGAGTATCTTGTAACTCAATGTTTATACATTGGTCATGTGTATAAATACTTCAAAAGAGTGCATTTTCATAACAAGGAAAAGTTTTCAATACCATTCTTCAAATTTCAATTGCTTTTTGAAAAAAACAAAGATCATTGTTTCAAACTCATTCAATGTATTAGAAAGATAACTACATAAAAATGCTTTGGGTTTCTGCTGTTATTATAATAACATTCCCACAATTTTTCAAAGTATTGATCAAGTTTATTTTAAGGACGATTGAATTTCATGGTAATTTCTGATTGTGCATAATTGTGGAAAGGTTCTTATAGATTCATGTACAAAAACACTTTTGTGTGCTTGAAAAGTGAGATACAGTTTGCTGCAAAGAGAAAAAAAATACACTTTTAAGCTGAATATTTTGAAAGGTATTATTTTTTGTTATAATTTTTTTTGACAAGTATGATGAAATTTTTTCTTTAAAAATCAGTAATTTTGATATATATTTTTTTATTATAGGTCTCAATATTCAGTCAGATGCCCAGAATAGAAGTCATCGGTGTCAGTGTAAATAATATCACAACTTTAGAAGACTTCAGCTTCTGTCCAAATCTCACAGAGTTATATATTCGAAAGAACTGCATAGCAGATATATCTGAAATATGGTATTTGAGGAAATTACCCAAGTTGAGAGTCCTATGGCTGGCAGACAATCCTTGTGCTGCAGGGGAAAAATACAGATATACAGTCCTCAAGATGTTGCCCAGTCTTCCAGAAACTGGATAATATCAGTGAGTACCTCACTACATTACCTTCATGACTATCTCTTGCTAGAAACTTGTGTAGACAGAAATGAAGTCCTGTACCCTGATGGGAGTGGATCATCATCTTAGATAAAAGTATAAACAATGCCCATAGTATCTGTATTTACAGTATATAGAGGAAACTTGGATGGAAGGTCATGGTGTGCACTCTCGTGTTTTACATTTTGAGGGTCAATAAAATCAAGAGTTAATGGCATTCATGCTTGTTTTTCAGTATTGGACTGTAACACTGTACGCTTTGGCAGACTCAAAACTTAGAAGTGGCTTGGGGTGGGTGAAGCTATGTTTTTGTGGAAATTACAACATTTTGATTCTTTTTTAATTGTTTCTATAGTAATTATTAGCATAGCCAGCCAATACAACCATAAGACTCTTGATGATAAGTTTTCAATTATTTTCATTACGAAAAGGTATTAAAACTTAATGAAAATACCTATTTAAGGAGAATATTATGTTTCCTTCCTGTACAATTTTTTTTGTGTGGAAAAAAAGGGAAAACTAAAAATGTTAAGCAATACATGGTCGTGTGTCTTCAGAAACCTGTTTTTCTGCAGTTTATGATCATAAAATATTTGTGAATATTTTTCATGATTACGAATGTTTCAACTATTAAATATAGCTTCAGACTTCATGATCTGAGGCTGCGTCCTTTGATAGAGAGGTTCAAGTTATTTCCCAAGTGGGTTGTTATTATGTGTTTATGATGTGTTCATGCATTATCAGGACAACAACCTGTGCTTGCTTTCAAGTCATATGGCATGTATGATACAAACCTTCTGTGCTGTGGTTCAGGATGTTGATCCTCATATTGACTAACATTTTTCTGGATTCTTAGATCAGTCCAGGAGAATCCTGGACTTCTGGTGCAATAGTAAATACACCAAAACTTGATCTTCTTATTCATTACACGATCCAAGGGGGCCGCCATTTTAAATAGTGATAACGTTCAGTTAATGGGATTTTTAATAAAAACGCGGGGTTCTATTTTTAAAAGGAAAAACCAATATTAAACGAAGATATCAATTAGATTTGACTGCGGACTTTTCAATTTCACCGTGGACTTTGCGATAAAATAACAAAATACTATCCGTTGACTGGTCAGGTTGTTGACCTTTTGAATAGCCCTCTCGACACATGATTCTGTGTTGGCTTAGTCATCGCTGATACCGTGTACATGCATCATACGTTACATTACACAAATACTACCATGCTCTTAGTAAAAATCCCATTGATAAACGTTATCACAAGTTAAAATGGCGGCCTCCATGGATCTTAATAAATACGAAGCTCACAAGTTTTGGTGTATTTTCTTATTACACCAAAAGTCCAGGATTCTCCCGGACTGTAGATAGGGCTGTTGTTATTTTAGAAAATAACTCTTGGGACCTCCAAATTTAGTGCCATGTTTGCACACCTTGCACTGTCTTGAGGTGTTGGTGTACATTGTGTCTTATGCACTTGTCAGTTACATGACTTACTCCTACTACCCCCCGGAATGTCAGTCAAAGGTGAGTCCTTGACATATGAAATAGTGACTCACATGTGTGTCATTGTACCAAATTGTCAGTCACCAGAGTGACTCTGGGGTGGGTCAATTTACTTCAGACCCATTAACTTTGTACAGAGGTGATTGATTTTGGGTAAGTTGTTTCACAAAAAAAATGTCAGTCACGTAAGTGAGGGGTGTAGGGTGAGTCACACAATTGACAATTGCATTATGCTGAACTACTGTAGAATTACGAATACATTCAAAGACAAAGATATGCATGCTATCTCATCCACATATTTCTTCAATCAGCTCTGTCTTTTATGTCTTAGGAATATTATGAAATATTGGTTTATTTGGGGAAGAGAGTAAATGCTTTATACATTAGCATATTACTAGAAAATATATTGTGGTATTCTTATGCTGGGGAAATACACAAGTTGTTATGAAAAGATAGGTGCATGTGAACGTGTGAAACATCAACTTGTTAGCAGTGAAAGACTCACACATGCAAGTAATTTGTTAAAAATCTGGTAATCAATTGGAAATGCATTTGATTTGAAAAAATGCAAAATAAAAAAGACAGTAATTGGAAGTGGTTGGGAAAAAAGTCATACAAAAGTGGTCACACATTTTCTGGATTGAAAAGAAAAACTTATTTAGCTGTGCATTGACAGAACTAACTGTCAGTCCTGCTCTGTGCAGTTTGTGTATTACTTCAGTAATTGTAAGTTTGGCAAGCAAGGAAACAAATCAATATACCATTGATCTCACAGTATAGCTGAGCAACAGAAAACTGGACAAATATTTGATAGCAGTGACTTGAAGCACCTTGTGGCTGTCCACACAACCAAATTATTTGTCTTGCAAAAAGGGCTTTTGAAGCTGGTGTCAGTTTCTTTTGAGGAACAGTTTATCCTTTGAATAAATTTTGAAAGTGAGTCACTTGAGGTAATTGAGGATTAGGGGTTGTGTTTTCGTAGTCTTATTTGTGGTGTCCACAGGAAGTGATTGCTTAATTTTGTGGAGGATTTTGACCATGACTTTTAAGGTGGGTGCTGTTTAATTGCTGCTCTTGAAGTTGACCAAGATAGTGACATATTAGTGTGGTCATCTAATTTACATTCTGAATCAGACATCTTTGTTTGAACATTTGAATGACTTCTTGTCCAGAACAAACTAAAATGAATGGTGTCCTGTACTCCTAAAGCCATGCAGATACTTTATAGCAGTTTATATGTATCTTTAAATTGCCATGTACCTCGGGGTATGATGATGGCCCTATAGATTATAAACACTGTTTGTAGATGTTAGATGTTTGATTATCAAAGTGTTTTCACTTCGTTCTCTGTACTAATACACATTTGGATATATTATCCTGGACATCATGTAGAAGGTTTAATGTATTCTTGTTTAGCTTAAAGGAATGGATCATCCCATAAATAAATTCAGAAGTAAAGGCTGCTGAGCTGTCAACGTCACTTCCGTTTTCAATTTTCCTTATTGATTGCGAGATATCTGCGATGTTATTGATCACACATTCACCAGACAAAATATAGGAGCTTACATGTGTTATTGATAACATAAAGAAAATTAGAAACCGGAAGTGATGTTATCAGGACAGTGGTGTTCCCTTCTGAATTTATTTATGGGACGATACATTTCCTTTAATGACAGTGCAATGCATTTTATTGACCAACCAATCCGTGGGTTAATGTTCATAATCAATATAAAACTATTTGGTCTTTTAAAATGATGTTGGAATCTCAGAAACCTTCAAGGAACTAGATTGCCTTGAAGGATTGCGGTGGTGTTTTGATTTTCAGACCTAGCCATTTTGTTAAATAGCATGCATAATTTGTTATATCAAAGAAGAATTCTCCTTTACATGTATGCTATGATCGCTCTAATGTAAATCCAATGTTTTGGATCCTGAGCCACAGTAATCAGATACAGTATGAAGAATAATTTTAGAGGCCATTTACTCAAAACTTTAAGCTCTCTTTAGTAACTGATGAAGCTTTATCCAAAGTTTGCTGAACCCTTTAAATAAAGACTCACAAAGCTGATGCCCTGCTGGATTGCTGCACTTTCCTAACATTCAAAACTTTGAATCTGTGGTCAAACCTTACAGGTTAGCATGGAACTAATTATTTTCCCTATTGAAACCTATGATAAAAAGTCAGGATTTAGGTCTTTTTTTTTTACCAGAAAGGGGAAGTTTTGCAAATTTGTGCGATGTTTTCTGAAAAGTACCATCTAATATCTTTTGGATGATGGTATGTTCAATTAGGGATTAACCTGAGGTTTTGGCTATCTTTTTTAGGCTTAAGTGAACACCCTCACCAAATAACTCAAATTTTGGTATGGATCCATGGTAAAATAGTTCCCCATAAAACTTCTGAAACAGATCTTGTCAAGTTTGGATATGCATAGTCAAGACCTATCATTTCTCTACCATTCCTGAAATTTGGAACTTCTCAGCTCTCTTGAAATTATTTTTATTAGCCTTTCCTCTGGGGGTTTCCATTTTGAGCAGACGGAGTAATACTGTATTAGTAATGTGCTACCTATATTATCACAGATTTAATCCTAACTCTTTAAGACCTGTATCACTAAATGCAGTACTAAATTCCCTCCAACCTTGTATGACCCAAAATTCCATTGGGCCTTTGTGTCCCAGATAATCAGATAGCATTTGACTGAAGTATGTAACATCTGTAAGATACACATACAGATATATATGATATGCTCATTTGGTCCATCATTAAAACCAACATAAAACTATAGGAAAACAGTATTCCCATGGGAAAGAATTTCATAGGGGGTGATTCTTACAATCATTTACATATAATATAACTTATGAGGTCTAACTTTGAAGCGTATCCTTTGGAATACAGTTTATAACCAGGAAATTAGCAAATCTGCATGAAAATGAGTGATCCATTAACTGGACTATGTTATAGCTTAAAAGCACAGTTTTCCATTGAAAAACGACTTTTTGCCATCCTACTGAGGCAAATATCTTTAAAACAAACAAAATCCCTAAAATCCCACCCCTTCTCCCCCTAAAGTTCAGCAGAAAGTATGCTATGCTTGCCAAAACAAACCTATTTAGTGCAAATTTAGTCTCTCTGTTTTGCTGAACCATGAAAAATAACTGTTATGACTAACTTTTATGACAATTTTTAAGTGCAAATTCATGACCTCTGTTAATTAGTGACCTATGTCAATCTGAGTGACAAAGGTCACCTCAAAAGAAGGTAGAAGCATTAATCACTCCAATCAAATACATTTTCATGGAAATCAAATGCTACCATTGGCCAGACCTATTGCAAGCAAATAACAAAAATGCATCAAAAATAACTCATTTTCAAGTCCATTTTTTATACAAAAATTTCATGAAATTCAGTCTTTCAATGGAATAAAGTGTCACTTTTCTTTAGGAAAAGGGTATTCCCATGAAGGAAAGCTTTTTATTTCAGGTTCAAATAACAACATTTGTCCCTTCCCCCCTTCCCTTTTACATTCCTCAAATCACATTACCTTTGGTGGAAATATAATGGTTTTTACCTGAATAATCACTATTGACTTATTGATTTAGGCCTACTTTTGCCTAACATGCTTTTCAAGCTTACCTTATGCAGTATCCTGCTGATATTTGCAGTTTTAATTGATCATGTGGACCAATAAAATGTCAAATTTTTACCTCGTCTGGATCATCTGAGCCAGAAGTATTGATTTTGTGTGCTTATTTAAGCCTTTTAAAGGTAATTCCTACCAATTTTTTTGAAATTACACACTTACCTTCTTAAAAGTACATGTATTATGCATTTACCCAGTTTTGTTACAGGTAGCACAGAACTAATTATTTGCCCTATTGAAACCTATGATGAAAGAGTCAAGTTTTGGGTCTTTTTGTACCAGAAATGGGAAGTTTCGCAAACTTTTGCGATGTTTTCTGAAAAGTAACATCTAATATCTTTTGGATGATGGTATTTTCAATAGGGGTTGATGTGTGGTTTTGGCCTTCTTTTTTAGGCTGAAGTGAAAAGGTATTATACACCCTCATCAAATAACTCAAAGTTTGGTATAAGTCCGTAGTAAAATACTTTTTCTAAAACAGATCTTGTCAAGCTTGGATATGCATAGTCAAGGCCTATCGTTTCTACCATTCCTGAAATATGGAACTTCTCAGCTTCCTGTTTCATCCTCTCCAAAATATTTTTATTAGCCTTTTCTTTGGGGGTTCTCATTTTGAGCAGGCGGAGTAATACTGTATTAGTACCGTGCTACCTTAAAGTTGTAGGGGGAGTGATAGCATGCAACATAACTTTACCTGGTATCTGTCAACCTAATAACATTGCTTTTAGCTTTGACAATCTATCGTGCTGTACTTGCCTGATTTGGTATGGGTTGTAATGTTCAGTAGTTTTTACTTGAAAGCAGTGGATTTACATGAGTATGTAATTACCCACCAGGAATCCTCTCAAGCCATAAACTTGTGTGCATGTTTGTTTTTCATTCTGACAGGATTTCTGATCATATCTGCTTGGCTTCATTACAGATCATGTTCTAGAATAAGGTAGCACATCTGCTCTACTCTGCATAACACCTGTCCCACAACCACGTAAAACAGAAATAGCAGTTTTCATTGGTCTTGACTATTAGTATTACAATCATTTCAGATTTCCTAGAATTATAATATTCATTCAGAGAATAAATCTGTTTCAGCACTCTACAAATCCACTTGAAAACCTTCACCTTGAAAGATTGTTTTTCAGAAAATCCTCAAAAGCAAGAAATAAGTGCCCAAAATTGTATTGTGTTGCAATAAAGATACAAAAACAGAAAAATAATACTGGTTAATAGAATTGCCTAGGAAAACAAACTTGCAAAGAAATTCTGTAGAAAGGTGAAAGTGAATTTTTTTCTGTAATCTGTTCTTCATAACAAACTATTGTTCCAAATTCAAGTTCCTGGTAAGAGGATTTATTCAAGCTGAAGTGTGTTGTGAGAAAGGCTTGTTGTGCCAACCTCCCGTTGGGTTTGTTCAGGGCCACATCACTCAAATGATACAATAGATACGTAACAAAACAAACCCTACAATTCCTTCATAACTTACCTTTGTTTACCTGGCTCAAGTGCCTGTAGGCATTTTGAATTATTGACAGTTTTTTGTTGAAATTTCTAATAATGACTGATGCCTTGCCTATTTGCTCTCCGGTACCTGGGTTATCAGGGGAATTCTCATTTTCAACGCTTCTTCAGAATGCTAATAGTTGTATCTCTTGGAAACAGTTGAATTTGCCTCTTGTATGTTTCATCAACTGTCTTATCATATAATGGAGAAAAATATCTCAAGATTTCTCCAAAACAGCTAACTCCCATCTCAAAAGATTGCACTTTGCCCATTTTGCTTCAGCTGCTCCCAACCCCTGGTCATGATCCATTTATGAAGACCTATTCTTCTAAATTGATGAAATAAAATGATGAATTGGTTTGATTGAGAATAGCCCCAGATTTATTTAAAGAACAGATTGGTCACAGTTCTCATCTCTTGTGCAAATTTCAGGTGTTAACAATCTGTTTGGGCTGGAGAAAGTTTAGAGGCATAAATTGTAGAAATGGCGATTGCAAATGGTAACAAGAAAAGAGAGGTTTCTTACAGTGGTTTTGGTTGCATGTTCTTTGTTTCTGTTAGTTAAAGAGTTAAGAATGTGATGCAAATTCAAGACCATATGGGTTAGAAATTCAATTGGTTATTTGATCAGTGATTTCATTTAAATGTTTATGGTAAAAAGTGTCTTAAACATTTTGCAAAATTATGTTCAAAGATAAATCACATCTTTATGATGTAAAGTCAGTACTGTAGAAGTATCATACTATCTTTTGATAACTGATTTATTTTCCTCCCCAGCTGTTACAATTGATGAAGTAAACAGAGCTTCAGAGGAGGGAGATGACCTGACTGCACCCACACCATGGAAAACGAATGGCCACATTCCTAGCACTGAAGATAAAGAAAACAGAGACAGTTCCATCGAATTCATGACTCTGGATGAAACAAAGTAAGTATGAGTACTTGTACCTATGTACCTTAAAATTAGTTATTAAAATATGAATCACAGCTGAGTATGCAGTTCAGAAAATTTGAAGGAAATGTGAACTGAATTGTAAGTGTAGCTTAACTTGTTTGTATGTGAAAACAAAAAAATTGTGTTTTAGTAAAAGAAGTTAATGGATGCTAATGTGCTTGTAATGTTTTGTTGCAGTTTGATCTGCACTTTTGCTCTCTGAGAGCTTAAAGTGCTTGCTTTGTAGTCATATTACTTGCTCTTAAGACCCAAGGTTAGAAACCTGGCTGAATTTAAGCATGAATTAACAACACACATTCCTTGATATCTTGAGAGCTACATATAAAAGGCAATTAGTTTGCACAGAGTAAACATTGACATACTTGATTTGAGTTTCTTCCAGTGCTCATATGAAGCCCGTTAATCATGTTTGTACAGAGGATATCCTAATGACAATAATGAGAATGTGATGGCTAGCATCACTTCAAATGAGATCAGATCTGATGAGGTATGCCAGCCTTGTCTCTTTGATGTTGTAACCATGGGCATGCCTTTGTAAATGTCAAAGTAATTTGTTCTTTTACAATCTTTTTGATATCACTTAAGATTTATTCATTAATTTTGATATATTCAAAGTGAATGATTCCTATCATTGCTTCCTAAATTATGTTATAGTTCAGTTTTAAAGCAAAAGTTCTTTGAAAGTTTCATGAGGGCACTTAAGGAGTGTGATCAGAGCCAGACAACACTTTGTTCTTGTTTTGTTAGTCATACCATAGGAGACTCACAACAGAGACACTAAGTAGTTTCCCTGAAGCTTTCTCATAAGTTTTTTACTTCAACTTGTTTTTTCTTCCTTTGGCAATAATTTTCTGCTTCAGTAAGATTTAAAAGAAACATTTTAATAATCTTTTTATATCCATTCAATTTTAACTAGTTTCAGTACTAGTCAGCCACTCCTAAAGATTGCCAACTTTTGGAAGATATGTGTAACCACATCATGGCAATGAACTTGACTGCATTTTCCCCTCCTTTCATCGATTGCTTGTTAATGTGGATCTTTATCAGCCTTGCTCTTGATGCAAATGCATCAGCCAAGCATAAGAAAAGAAACACTTTTATGATGCATGGGAACAAAGTACAAAACCAGTAGAATAATAAAATAGTTGCCCTGGGCACTAAGCATTATTTGAATTTTCTAAGTGATTACCTTAGATATGAATCATGGTGTACATGGAGAGAAATGAAATTTAGCGTAAACTTTTAGGATGAATCACTGTTTTTAGTCAGTTTCGAGGCGGATCAAGGCTACTGTCACTGTGCTGGTAGCTTTAAATTCTTTTTACAACTGAACTTTAGACTATGAACTTGGATGACTAATGAATAATCTCTCTTAAAAGTTTGAAGGAAATCACTACACTTTTAAAGTATGATCTTAGAAAAGCTTTGAAGGGTCTCAAAAGGGCCAAGATGTTGGTAGAAGTTTATAAAAAGTGACAATTGTACAGAGAAATGAAATCTTCATATCGGATTGTGTTAATTTGTTTTTGGACAATGTCCAATTTCTTTGTATATATAATCTTTTAACCCTTAAACAATCATGCGGTCCTGACACAATTAATTGGACATGCACTTTTAAAAAAATTATTTTGCTATGTCAAATAATCCTGGTATCATTTGGAAGAGCTCGCATAGTTCTTTCAGAAAATGTAACTTTTTGATGGGGGTTATGTTGAAGATTTTTGAGAAAGAATGGGTTGAAACAGAGAAACTTCAAAAATTGCACAAAATTTAATGGAAAAAAAAACAACAACAAAAAACAGATTTGTTTCCTTCATAAACATGTAGTTGCCATACTTCCAGACCTTGCTTTTGCCTGAAAACTCGTGAGAAATATATTGTTAGAATGTGAATTTCATATATTTCTGATTAAAATCAAAAGAGTAACTACCCCCTCTTTGTACACATTGAAATATAAGTATTAAAACAAATCCACACTCTACTCAAAGACAGTGTAGCGGTAAGTGTACAAGACTTTCACATGAGCAACCATGGTTTGAAAACTGTACTGGATGCGGGGCTTTGTTTTTCGTGAGTAATTACAGCGATGATTATTTGTTAAATTTATTTTCATTGTTGTTGCATGTTTTGCTTTGAGAAAAACAAATTAGACTGGTATCATTGAAAAGAAAATTTCACAAACAATCTAAATATAAAAAAAATCCTCCATTTTCATTATTCTCACGAAAAAATACAAAAGCTGAAAAAATTGATTTAAATTTGCATATTTATGTCAATATATTCTTTATTTGACTTTTTTATTGAAATTTTTAATGGACTTAGCATTTATATAAACCAAACTTCTAGTGATAGAAAAGGAAAGGAAATTGCAGTCACGTTTTAAAAGCGCTGGTCGTTTAAGGGGTTAATCTAGTTGACTGACCAGAAATATAATAACCTTGGATTTGATTTACTTACTGTACATTGTATAGGAATCCCACCATCTCTGTTAAGTTTTATAATTACAGTAAATGTATAATGTGGTTGGGTAATGATATTAAGATTGATGCAAGCTTAGTGAAGATGGAAAATTGTCGTTATCAGGAAGTTCGCAGTTTTACCTGATGAATTATTCAGCTGTCACAGCATGCTAGGTTATATTTCAAAAACATGACAAATTAAGTTTTTTATGCCTACACCAAAATTTACTGTGACAAGTTACAAAGCTTTGTTTACTTCAAAAACAGGAAATTCTTATTTTTTTGTTTTGAAATTGTATCTTATTGTTCAGTTGTTTTAATGATGGAAGTCAATTAAGATGTTCTCCTTTTCACTTCATGAACAGAAATATTTCATGTTCAGAATCTTTTCTTGGTTCCCAACTTCCCGAGACTAATTTTTGGTTCCGAGGCTAATAGCATAAGGAACCTATGCAGGCATATGTATGTATATATGTATGTATGTATGTATGTATGTATGTATGTATGTACAGTGGCATAGCCAGGATTTCCATATTGGTGGAGCAAGTATCGGAAATAAACCAACAGGATACAAAATTTTGCCCCTGCAGACGAACGGTACTAAGTTTGAACTGATAAAATGAAATATTGAGGAATATTGGTGGGGCAATCTCCCCCTCTGCCCACCCTTTGGCTATGCTACTGTGTATGTATGTATGTACAGTATGTATGTATGTATGTATATATGTTTGTATGCATGTATGTATATATATATGTATGTATGTATGTGTGTATGTTTGTGTGTGTATGTATGTGTGTATTTGTGACAGCAAGCTTGTAAGCAGGATATCTCAGGAGCAATACGCTGGATTCATGTCATATGTGATACACAGATAGCCCATGGTCTGTAGATGTGCCCTATTGTTTTTGTTGGTGATGTCATGCATATCAATGTGTAAACGGGGCTTAATGTAAAAGTCTTGAAATGCTCATATGATAACAACCGCATGTCTGTTTTGTTTCATATCAGCTAGTGTACACATGTTCATTGTATAACAACATTGAATATCATTATTATGCGTAGTTGGCGGGGCTTTATATGATTTTGCTGAATAGAGCTTGTATGTATCTATGTTTGTATGCATGTATGTATGCATGTATGTATATATATGTATGTATGTATGTGTGCAAAGGTGTGTATGTTTGTGTGTGTATGTATGTGTGTATTTGTGACAGCAAGCTTGTAAGCAGGATATCTCAAGAGCAATACGCTGGATTCATGTCATATGTGATACACAGATAGCCCATGGTCTGTAGATGTGCCCTATTGTTTTTGTTGGTGATGTCATGCATATCAATGTGTAAACGGGGCTTAATGTAAAAGTCTTGAAATGCTCATATGATAACAACCGCATGTCTGTTTTGTTTCATATCAGCTAGTGTACACATGTTCATTGTATAACAACATTGAATATCATTATTATGCGTAGTTGGCGGGGCTTTATATGATTTCGCTGAATAGAGCTTGTAAACACTATCGCAAGAACGATTCATGTCATGTCAAATATTTCATGATAAGCAATGAATGACATTAACAATTAATACAAAATCATTCAGCATGAAAATTACATTTGATAATTAGATGCCATTAGTTCGAAAATGTTCAAGTTCCAAAAACATAAAGACTATTGAAATAGCTTTTACCATCAACAGCTTCCAAGATGAAATAAGTGCCATCAATACTTGATAATATAAGGAAATGTGAAAAAAATGCACAAGTACTCATCCATTTATAAAAAAAATATGCCTCATCCTTGAAATAAGCTAAACAAATTTTGTTTTGTTTTGCTTAGCATTTTTTGTAGCATTCAAGTGACAAAGGCTTTCATATTTTAATGTAATTGCAATCATTACATAGATGTTTTGGGGAAAAAATGGACTGGACAACAACATGATGAGGTGATCACCATGTCTGTGTTACTGCAACAGTCTGATTACGTCCTAAGGAGTTGCTGCGGACAATTGGAATGATTATCAAAATTGATTACTATGTAAACACTTCTTCGATAAGAATAAGTTGGCCGATGTGGGAAAAATGGTGATAATATTATTATTATGATAATGTATGGCATTACAGAAATGTTGATAGCAATTGCTGATGGTGTAATAGTAAATGTGACGGACTTGCATAAATGTCACCCAAGTAATGAATAAGCAGAATAATTATGTGATTGAGGTAATAGTTTTTAGTATAGATTAATAAAATACAAAATGAAATATTTGCAGTCATCATTCTTTGTTTGCTGCTATTGATTTATTTCACTTTCTCTCTGTCGTCAGAATTAGAAAAAGATTTGCATCTAAAAAATGAGTTGATTAAAAACAGGAAGGGCATAATCAATATCGGCCAAATACTGTCGATTTCATTGGAATTTGGATGGGTTTTATGTGCATTACAGTAGGCCTACATTACAGAATAAAGTTCAATGCAGTCAATTGAAAAAATTTAATAACAAAGTCTGAGTTGTACTCTTCATGGAAATCTCGTAATGCTAGTTTCCCTCTCGGACAATGATGAAGTTGGAATTGTTATGAGCAAGCTAGTTCTTGTAAGACACTTGGGATTTTGTCTGGCAGTTTTCTGAACAACATGCACAACTTTTTTAGATGAAGTTGTTTTATTTTTCTTTGCCATTACTGCAGATTTCTAGTAACAGTTCATTTATCAAACTTTAATGTAACCTGGAATATGTGTGTGTGTGCATGTGTGTGTGTGTGAGTGACTTACACAGATATGTATCTCCACTCTGAATGCACTTTTTTACAACCTGCTAGAGCTCTTTTCTTACTTTGTTGTTGCTCTGTTTAATTTATTCTTTATTTTTAAATTTCAATAGGGAGCCACAAAACCATGGTAACCCCTAGGGATTGGACATGCATGACAAAGAGGAAAGCTAAACACTTGCTTGTTTTTTCTACTTCACTTCAAAAGTTTCCTGAAGCCTCTATACTTTGTTTCTGTGATTCATACATCCTTATAGTCTAAGTCTGAGTTAGCCACAAAATCAGTTGCACCTTTAGGGAATGAAAAATTATGGCAAAAAGTATACAATAAAAGAAGCTATTTCCAAATTGCTCAGTAATTGTTAGAAATTAAGCTGAAATTTGCACAAACTAAAAGGGAAGATAAATGCCAATTTGGAAGTAATCCAGGCTTACAAGATGATTTTATGAAGAAGTAACACAAATATCAAATTTATTGTGAGTAACTGTACAATCTTACCACAGGGTATGAAATTACCAGTCTGGCTGGTGTTTGTTAATCATGCATGGTTTGAATTTATTCCCGAAATTAAATAATTGCAGGTACGAAGGCAATTTGCTTCAAAATTGTTGAATCATACAGAATACCGCTTGGTGCACAGTATGCCTGACCAGCATTAGAAATGGTAAAACTAAAGTGGAAAAAATTAAATAAAAGCATTTTCCTCAGGCCAATGAAAATATGCTTCATTAACTTTTAATCTTAAAGTTAATTTTAATGGATTGGTAACCTCCAATGTGGTTTGAAAGAGTGTCTCGGGACATTTTCTCTGCAGGGGAAATATTGAGTTGATCTGTTTTGCTGGGATGTTATAACTGATGAGGAATTCTGTTGAAGACATTCGTTTGCTAGAGGTCTTTAATGTAGGGTGATGCGAGGGTGGATGATTGATCTCTCAGTGGGAACATTATATAATTGGAGAATGGTTAATCAGATACTGATTGTAGTTTGCTCCAAACATCACAGTAATTGAAATCATTACTTTTGATGGAGTTGACCCAAAATAATGTTTGCAGTAAGCCTCCACAGTTATCATATTTAGTTTTGTATATGAAGCAAGATTGACAGTACACACCTTGATCTTCACATTTCATTGTAGTTGCAAATTTATTTGCAGATAGTTTATTTAGTGTGCTGTATGTCAAACTTTTATGCCAGAATATGTTTCTTGTTACCATCTGTTACCATTGGTAGCTGCTGGTTATACTATTTTGTATGTCATTCGGTATGCAACTTGTCTGAATTTTCTAAAATCATGTGTAGCGGCAGCATAAGCTAAAATGCTTTAACATTTATGAAAAAATTTCATCAAAATCAATCATTTTACAACGTATATAATTTTAAGGTACCAATATGCAAATTTGTGTGCAAATTTTTGATGTAACAGGGCATTTTCTTATTTATGTAAATTCTTTGATTGTTTAATTGTCTATCATAATTCTAAGAGCAGGTGACATAAATTCTGACTTGAGAGTTTTTTGAGTACCATACCCCCAGTCAAATTCTAGTAGGATTAAATTTTGTTATTTATTTACGGTTGCTGACATGATTTTGAGCTCTCTGTACATCACCATGCAGTAGATCAAAAATTATCAAACTTTTTTATCTGTCATAACTTGAAAACTAAAAGTGCTGTTTTGAAATTAAAAAATGAACCTGCTTAGTTTTTGAAAATCTTTTGATTGGTGCAGAAATTGTCCAAAGACATTGAAGCAATACTTAGTACCTATTTGCCCACTTGTGATTATCCTGAACCACAAAGACAATATAAAAAGAATCGATATGATTACATTATTGAGATCAATGCAATCATATAAAGGAATAAAATATCATAAAAGCAAAATCATTTTTTGATTGCAGTTAAATTTATTTTCATAGTTGTTTTATTTCTTTTTCTCGTTTAGTAAAATCAGAGAACAACTTGGTCTGAAACCGCTTCCAGTGGAAAAATTACATGTAACCCCGTCAAAGCTTCGAGCTCATACAACACCAACCTCCATGACAAAGAGTAGGGTAAGCAAGCTTAGCTTTTCTATAATTCAACCACAGGGAAATCAAGCTGATTACCTTCACCTTCAATGTCTGGTGTGTTTTGAAACCAAAAACGCTTTCATCAGACAGCACTCGGTTAATTTGTTGGCAAGTTCTTCAAGTGTGTCAATTTACACCTTTGTTTTGAGACACAGTGGGGGTTAGCTTAACTGTATGAAAATCTTTCGTTCATTAATGCAGATTTTAATCTTGATCTGTGTTGCATTAGAAGGGGAAAAGAAATTTAAATTTTGACCTGAAAAATAACTTACAAGCAGCTGATATGCATGAGCCTGATATCACCATATGCTTCTGCACTGCATGTGAAAACTGGTGAAGAATTGAGTGCTAAACCTGTCCGTGGTAGAAAATTAGCAAGAGCAAAATAATTGAAATTCATGTATGTTACTTGAATTAAGAATGGTTCTAAGATATTACTGATGATAATTACAATCATGCAGAAAATAAGCGGAGTACGTATTTAAATGTGAACTTGCCAAGCTGTACCTGATTTGCAGGAAAGGGGAGGGGGACTGGAAAATGATTATCAAAAGTACATTGGATTTTCAAGAAAGTTTTCAACAGTATCAGTAGCATGAAATTTCCTATCGAATTTGCGATAATAAGTTTAAAATGTTATTCATGAAAAACTTATCCTTGTTGATGTAAATATATCTTCAAGATTACTGCCATTCTGGCATTGGGTGGAATCCTGACCTTAATTGCTTCATCCCAACTAATCATAAAACAAGAAAATTGCCTGGGATTCCATTTCCTTAGGATATGTTTTTTGCCGACAAACCCTGGTAATGTCAATAATTTTGTGACACCATTCGCAGATGAAGAATTATCGATTGAGATGGAGAGGTTGTCAAATGCGTTGATTATTTGCTCTTCCTGTCTCTGCAAGAGAGACCGTCCTTTACTTGGGTCAATCAAGGAGAAAAACCAGACTCTTTGAACTGTGCGATGATGTGCTTGGAACTTGATTGCTTCGAAATAAATTGCGGATGAGGATTTATTAGCTCATCCTTGAACTTTTCAGATCTCCTGATTCTGATGATTTGCAAACTGCTCAACTAAATGTGATGTTATGTAAAGGTCTATGAATGTGTACATTCACTAAATTGTATTACAGCTACTGATTATTAGGAAAATAGCAACTTATTCCACCAAACTTATGAAAAAATTGCTATTTTAAAATTTGAAATATTATCAGTTGACTATCTCTCCATTTTCTAATGTAAATCAAAGTTTAAAGAGACACAGCTGTGTCTTAGAACTGATCAAACTAGATCAATCTTCCGATCATCATTTTGGTGGGAGAAGTCATCAATGACTGGATTTGAAGCAAAACTTTGATATTACATCAATCACTGAACCACAGACTTACAGAACACTAGGAAAATACTCATTTATTAGCATTTTGTAATTTGAGGGTTTATCCACATGCTGATTAACAGTATTTTTCATGTTACGTCTCTGCAGTACGAAATGCCATGTTTAATTGTTATAAAAGGATATGTATATATTAGCAAACAGGTACATATCAATCAAGAATTGTGATTTAATTGTGGTGCTACTTCCTTTGTATTGTACAATGCATCACCTCGTTGAATAGACCCAGTTCTCTTTCATCCAAAAATTCACATGTAAGAAATGACAATCACTTGGTGCCGAGCTGGCATCAAAGGTGTTAGAAGGGTGCCCTGCAGCTGTGCTTTTATAATGTCACACACAAGTTCAAAGAGTGGAATCTGCTACAGTGAAGATGATGACACAATTACCATCAATCCATTGATCAAAGTGATGAATCGTCAGACAGATAAAAGTAAAATTTAATTATGCAGAAAGATTTCATTCTATTCAACGTTTTATTAGTGTAGCAAGCATAATTAAAAAATAGGGAACTTATATATGTACAGTATATATCAATTGATTTATGGCACTTTTATGCAAGGGATATACAGATTTGGTATAACCCAAGTAATCAATTATATTATTTAAAGCTCTGAAACATACTTTAGTTACTATTTGGAGCAGTGATGTAACTCAAGTGTTTGTGTTCTTTTGACAGAGTGCCAATGTGTTGTCAGCTGTGCTTACGCTACTGAAGGAGCTAGATGAAGACAGTCTGGAGGTTGTGGCAAATGCATGCAAAGACAAACTAGCATCATTATAATAAGTTTGGAGGAGGGCAGCTTTGTTATAGTATGTCTGGATGATCCTGTGAAGGAGCTTCATCTCTAAACAGAAATTGTACAGATAAAGAAGACGACTGCATGATTACATGTATTGAGCTGTTAGGTGTCATGAGCACATTGTTTGTAATCATATTATTGCAAAACGTTAGTTTGACATTGTCTTTTCCATATGTATGTTTTTGTATAAATTTCATGAACAGAAAGCGTCATTGTGTGATTTGTTCTGTTCCATTCTGATGTTTAAACTTCTCAAGTGCTTAGGATGTACCTACCCCAAGCAAATTCTATCTCTGAGAGCACCTTGCAATAATGAATTACTTAACTGTGAGGGGTTCCCGAAGGAACGAGTGAATTTTGTCTTTATCTTGTTCTTCAAATTTGTATTCATTGCTAATGGTTAAGCAATGGATAAGCAATGGATAAGTTCAAAGAATTGGAAATAATGTTTAACATAAACTTATATTCTGTAAATGAAGATAGAAATTTGAATTATTTCCATATTTATATAGAAAGTGTCAGAACTTTTGAAGAAAAATGTCTGAATGTTTTGTTTTATTAGTCATAATATTTTGAAAATATTCTATTATATTTTGAAATACAAATACCAAGAAAACAGTAGTCTAAGAATACTTGTTGAGATACATTTGGTGATATGAGTTAATTGACTTAATGAAGAAAAGTTCAAAATATTAAACTCTTCAGTTGAAAATATCTTATAATTACTGAACTTGTTGCTCCTCTGGAAAATACTTTGGTTACATTGATAATCACTTTACTGACATGGGTTTGTGATACTTTGGTTACATTGATAATCACTTTACTGACATGGGTTTGTGATACTTTGGTTACATTGATAATCACTTTACTGACATGGGTTTGTGATACTTTGGTTACATTGATAATCACTTTACTGACATGGGTTTGTGATACTTTGGTTACATTGATAATCACTTTACTGACATGGGTTTGTGATACTTTGCTTACATTGATAATTACTTTACTGACATGGGTTTGTGATACTTTGGTTACATTGATAATCACTTTACTGACATGGATTTGTGATGAAACAAAATTTCTTTGGAGGTTGACACATTTCATTTGATTAAAAAGGTGTTGTTTCTTGCAAACGGTTTTAACTTAATAAAGTCTGAAAATTTCTAGTTAGTTTAAAAGTTTATTTTGATTATTTTCTAGTCACAATACTGATGACTCCAGACTTACATGAAGAAGAGTTAAAGTTTACACCTTTACTCTTCTTAGAAAGAAAAGAATTTATATCCATGGAATAATTACTCACAAGAGTCACTTACAAATTACATCAATCCTTTTATTTCCACTACCCATGTGCTTGTCTTTGTATGTAAGTCATGGTCGCTGATTCCTGAGGGATTACTGCTTCAAAAACATTTCTGTCAAGACCTTCACTGAAGGTCTTTGGTTTTCTAGAAGAGAGACACTACTTTGTCAACTATCTTTTGTATATTTATTAAACTGAAATAGCAAGAATATTTATTATTGCTTATGTTTTGTAAAGTCAGTATTTGTACAAAGATATTTTTGTTCATTTTTAAAGAGATTAGGTATATGTCATGTGTCTAATATGTGTTGTTTGCATTCGTTACTGTATGTATAGTTTTGAAATTGTAAGACTTATATCTGAAAAGTTCTTATCTTTCAAACTTCAAATATGATTAATTTTCCAAATGAAGTCATCACTAGGAACAACTAAGGGTGTTATTAGTCATGTTTGTGATGCATGCCGAAATTGATGTCTTAATTTCTGGATGTCTTTATGAGTGGTAGTGCATGCAAGATAGGTATAGCCTTAGTTGTCTTGCTATTAATAATAATGTCATTGTAGAGTATTGGTTAAGTTGGGGCAGTTGTTAAGCGTGAGATGCATCTTAGTGACTCACTAAGTCCAAATTAGATTTCTTAATAATGTGTGAGACATTTTCTTTTAACTGCAAATTTGTTCCCCATGAATGAAGGACAGCTCATCAGATGCATTAACACCTGTCCCAGTCTGCATTGCATCCATTCTATGTAAACAGAAACATGCGACTTGATGATGAACTTCTCCTAACAGTGAGAAAGCTAGGTTTCAAAATAGTATAAATATATATATTTCAAAACAAGTATAGTTAAGCTTCTAGTCAGTCTTTACTTACTGATCTATTGCAGGATATTTTTTTTACTGGCAGATCAAAAAGCCAATATTCCCAGTTCTCCTTCTCAGTACACCCCTGTAGTTTGTCATTAATAGTTTCTCATGGGCCTCTTCAAAATGCATTAGAAGATTTCAGCGATAAGCAATGAATTGACATTTAATTGAAAAATCCACTTATCTCTGAGAGAATTTTCCTCTCAGATTTTCTCTACAGGCATTGCGTAGCTGGATTTCAATCAAGATAAAAAATAATGTGAAGTGGCAGGGATCAATGCGAAGTGTTTAGAATGCATTCAAGACCCATGTGGTATGGGGTATTTCATGGCTTAGATTAGATCTCTGGACAAATTATTACGTAAAAACTTCTCCAGTGATAAAAAACTTTATGAATTTACATATTGTTTAGATATTTGTGTTTGTAACCAACAAACAAGGCTTAGCTTGAAAGTGAAATACAAATTCATTATCATCATTTTAACATGGCTTCGTTTGAAAGTGAAATCCAAATTCGTTATTATTTTCTTGGTGATATTAAAGGTGGTTCAAGGATGGAGTTAGCATTGTGTCTTATTTGATCTGTGTGTGCAGTGTTAAGTCTTTTCTGAGGTCAATGCTTGCAATCATGCCATGTGCAATTTTTCCTCGTTATAGAAAGCCAACGTCTGAAAAGTGAGCATATTTTTTTGACTAAAGAATAATTTTCAAACACACTTTTCATGCACGTGATGGTACAGAAAAACTGAGAGGAATGTCCAAATTAATCATATTTATTCAGTAATTTTTCAAAGACACGAGAATCAATAATTAATTAGACCTGTGTTATTTCAAAATTCCCTTACTTAGCAAAGTTTCACCCTCACCTTTCAGCTCTTTAGGGGTGCTCATTGTGCAGTGTTCACTAAGCATCCAAGCTGTTGATTCAAGGGGTGCTCATTTTGCAGTGTTCACCAAGCATCCAAGCTGTTGATTTTCATTTTTTTTTTTCTTCAATTATTTATGGCAAGGACTTGTGTTGTTATGTGCAGTCAGTAGTTACAATGAGGATATGTAGTATTCTGACTAGGTTGCTACTGCAGGTTAAAGACAGCAAGTTGCCAAAGTAGAAATGCTACCAAATTAATTGTGTAAGTTCTTTGATATGAAATACAACAACATTATTTACTTGATCTAAAAATTGTACATAGTGAGTATATCAAATGTAAAAATTTGTGTAAAATTTTGTGGATCAACAGGGTAGAGGTATAGAGGGGTGGGAAATTGTTGTGATTCTGTTGACACCCATCAAACTTATTCCCACTAATTTCATTGCTTTGTTAGGATTGCAAGAAATGTTGATTCAGCACATAACACATGCTACTACTACCCCTGTAGGATTTGACTTTAGTTATATACTTCCTGAGGTGGTATCTCATGCTTCTTTGTGGTTGTAGGTTATCTAAGAATGGATAAGAGTATCTGCAAGTGACAGCGCATGCGCTTGAAGTGAATGGAACATGGGTCCAAAGGTTCTTATTTGGGGGATAAAGTATCTGCAAGTGACAGCGCATGCGCTTGAACTGGATGGAACGTGGGTCCAGAGGTTATTTGGGGAATAGAGTATCTGCAAGTGACATCGCATGCGCTTGAACTGAATGGAAGATGGGTCCAGAGGTTGTTATTTGGGGAATAGAGTATCTGCAAGTGACATCGCATGCGCTTGAACTGGATGGAACATGGGTCCAGAGGTTGTTATTTGGGGAATAGAGTATCTGCAAGTGACATCGCATGCGCTTGAACTGGATGGAACGTGGGTCCAAAGGTTCTTATTTGGGGAATAGAGTATCTGCAAGTGACATCGCATGCGCTTGAACTGGATGGAACGTGGGTCCAGAGGTTGTTATTTGGGGAATAGAGTATCTGCAAGTGACAGCGCATGCGCTTGAACTGGATGGAACGTGGGTCGAGAGATTGTTATTTGGGGAATAGAGTATCTGCAAGTGACATCGCATGCGCTTGAACTGGATGGAACGTGGGTCCAGAGGTTCTTATTTGGGGAATAGAGTATCTGCAAGTGACATCGCATGTGCTTGAACTGGATGGAACGTGGGTCCAGAGGTTGTTATTTGGGGAATAGAGTATCTGCAAGTGACAGCGCATGCGCTTGAACTGGATGGAACGTGGGTCGAGAGATTGTTATTTGGGGAATAGAGTATCTGCAAGTGACAGCGCATGCGCTTGAACTGGATGGAACATGGGTCGAGAGATTGTTATTTGGGGAATAGAGTATCTGCAAGTGACATCGCATGCGCTTGAACTGGATGGAACGTGGGTCCAGAGGTTCTTATTTGGGGAATAGAGTATCTGCAAGTGACATCGCATGCGCTTGAACTGGATGGAACGTGGGTCCAGAGGTTGTTATTTGGGGAATAGAGTATCTGCAAGTGACAGCGCATGCGCTTGAACTGGATGGAACGTGGGTCGAGAGGTTGTTATTTGGGGAATAGAGTATCTGCAAGTAACATCGCATGCGCTTGAACTGGATGGAACGTGGGTCCAGAGGTTGTTATTTGGGGGATAGAGTATCTGCAAGTGACAGCGCATGCGCTTGAACTGGATGGAACGTGGGTCCAGAGGTTGTTATTTGGGGAATAGAGTATCTGCAAGTGACAGCCCATGCGCTTGAACTGGATGGAACGTGGGTCCAGAGGTTATTTGGGGAATAGAGTATCTGCAAGTGACAGCGCATGCGCTTGCCCTGGATGGAACGTGGGTCCAGAGGTTGTTATTTGGGGAATAGAGTATCTGCAAGTGACATCGCATGCGCTTGAACTGGATGGAACGTGGGTCCAGAGGTTGTTATTTGGGGAATAGAGTATCTGCAAGTAACATCGCATGCGCTTGAACTGGATGGAACATGGGTCCAGAGGTTGTTATTTAGTGCCCAGTCCACAAGAACGAAGCTTATGTATGGAAGGCTCCGACACTTTCATTAATTAAAAACAATTTAGCAAAAATAAGTTGCAATTTTCTTGAGGCCAACAAGTTAAGGAAACAAAGATCAACTTTCCACAATGCTGTTCTTTGACCAGTGATTGGATTGATTCTTACACCTTTGATGACTGTCGTTGCACATACTCCAGTTGAAGATATGTATCTATTGTTTTCATATCACCCTTGTTGGTAATTATAGTGATTATAGGGTATATCATCCTCAAAAATTGGATGGAACAGGAATATCTTAATTTCTGTACTGGTGTTTGAATTAGTTAAATAAAAGGGTTATCCATCTTACAACAAAATATGTTGACCATTTAACCAGCAGTTGCCATTCTAGAATGCAAGAGTGCAGATAACCTGCTAAAATTGTTCATTTATAACTTTTGCCGAGAAAAGATTTGAGGCATGTTAGTAAAGACTATTTTGATGTTGTGTAACAGTAAGAGCTTTATTCTGATTGTTAACTCATTAAGAATGTAAAAAGGAGAAGAATTGTGTAAAAAGTCACCTATAAAAGATTAAGTAACAAAGCAAGCAAAGTTTCTTTGTTCTTTCTTGCGTCTTTTATTGATCCATATTAATTGATTCACCCTAGAAGCCTCCAAGGTATAACTGAAAATTTCCGGAAATACATAGAGTAATTCTCTAATAATTGTTGATGCAGGTCCCTGCTTTCCCTCATTTTGTCAGAAAAATCAATGGACAGCTACAAAACATTGCTGTTTTATTTCTGATTAATTATGAAAGTAGCATACTTTGTTTCTGAGTTGAGGAGCCTAAAATTTAGGGATTTATGTAAAACTTGTAATGTATGAATGGGATCTGGTCATGTGTTAAGAAGTTGGCTGGTTTATACTTCAAGCTGCTTATATGAAAAGTTAGGACAAAGTTTACATTAAGAGAAAAATGACCCACAGAAACTTTTGTTTTTTTCCAATTATATTTTTCATACAGCTAGGCAGATATGAAATACTCCCATATAATTTTTGTGCAAATACTTAAAAAAAGCAGCTAAAATATATACAGCTTGGTATTACTCCACAATCTCTCCCAAACAAACACTTGACAAAATAAATCTTGCTACACAGCAACTAAAGCACTTCCCTCCAAGGTTAACCTCACTTGATAAGGTAATGAATAAATTTGGAAATATTTCATAGAAGAAGAAAAGTTTGAAGGATCTACCTTTCTCAAGAAGCTTCACACTATTCAAGTGGGTATGCTACTAACTTCAAAATGTATCCTAAGTACAGACACTGTGCTTGTGCAGGCATATGAGACCTGCTTTCTGATGAAATGCATTTCATTTTTAAAGTTGAATCTGATTTCCATCTTAATATATTTGACATTTTCATGCATGACAGCACCATGTCATCAATATAGTGCTTTTGAGTAGTCTGTCCTTGTGCTGATGCCAAATGATCTCGGAACCCACGACAAATGGTGTGTATTCGCTGCGTACTCAAGCTAGCCACCTATGGTATCAACTAACAAGTAAACAACCACTGTTTAGGTTATTTGGAAATTTGTAATGATCCTCCAGCGATTAAGAACTGCAACAATCTCATTTTGGGTTGATAACGCCAAGCTGACAATGCTAATTTTTGAAATTGGATCTGTTGCTCATATGCCTGCTTGCGTCAAAGTTTTAGGTATTTTTCTTGCGTACACAAAAGATTCTCATATACAAAATGAAATGCTAAAAGGTTCAGCCTGCAAATCTTTACACATTGCATAATATATTTATAAGATAATAAATTCAAGTTCCTTTGGTGCTGGTGACTAAATATCTGTCTGCAATCTTTTAAGGGAGACAAAGTCTGACATAATCCTTATTTCATATGATAGAATTGAACAACAAATTTTCTGACCAAGTTTTATAACTCCTGAAGCAATCAAACATTTGCTGTACTTATGCAAAACTTTGTAATCTGCCTCGAGTTTTTTAGCTGAGAAAAATTGTTTATCAAGGAAATTTGTGTGCATACATGAAATTATCAAAACATGCTGTTAAAACTTTGTGTTACATCATTTTGGAATAAAAACTTGAATCTCATTTATAAAGAAATACATTATAATCCTTATGTCCCTATTGGGGAAATTGTCATTATGCACAATATTTCAATACAGAATTGAACAAAATGGCAGCCCCCATGTGTCGATTTCAAACATGAATAAGATTTTGACTTGCTGTTTTTGGTAGAGGATTAAGAATTTTATCCTTTATCATGAAATAATAATTGTATCAGACTTTATGTTGCCTTTAAGGTTTTGCAAAATACAAATTTCCTTTCTACCTCAAGACTGATAATAAGTATTTACACATTTTCCGAAGGCACTTCTCAAACTAACAACCAGAAGCCTCAAATTCAACCTCGTCAATGGTTCACAGCCTATTTGCTAATAATGCTATTTGAATGCTCTCTTATTTAATAGTGCTCTCTTATTTATTTTTCACAGTATAAAAACTGTTTCAAATATAAAAAATTGATAAGCCCTTGGAAAATTTAGATTATGTTGTGGATCAAATATCCTCTTTGAACACTAGGGAAATAAGATTAATTTTTAGTAAAAGAAACTTCCCCCTATTTACCATAAAAGTTTTTACTTCATAAACACATCCTCATAAATTGCTCACATCTCCTCATAGCTCTTGTTTATCTCCCATCTCTGAGCTCTTCTGCAATTACCCACCAGAAACAATCCTCTACCTGCATCACATAAACTACTCCCAAGAATATCTGACCACCTACTTGACCACTGCTCACCTCACTACCAACTCGTCTCACTTAACGACTCATCTTTTCTTCCCCTCTGTGACATTTAATCTCTCTGGCAAGTACAACTTGATCATCATTGTCGTGGTGCAGTCAAACCCCACCCATCAACCAATCATGATAATAATGCTGAAGACTCCCTCCTTTGTTGAAATACACACAAATCACACTCACTAATGTTGAACACATTTGGCTACTTTCACTCTAATGAATACTCGGGTAAGCTGTAATTAATATCAAAAGTCAAAATTAGAAAATAAACATGAAAACAAAGTTTTCAAGGATCATGTTAAGTTTGGTTCAAGGTTTATAAAATGATTTTCCATTCCAAAAAAATATTGTTGAGAACTTAGGAAAATACTGAAACAAAGCTCTTTTTTTGTCTATCACATATAATAATAATAAATTATTAAGAGATTAAAAGAAATCTGTAGAAGCTCACTTAAAAATTATCTGTGTGTGTGTCCGGGCATTCTAAAACTATTCTTTAAAGCAAAAGTTAAGCAGTCACTAAGCTCTAGTTAGCTCAAGGAATATAAACACCAATAAAGTACCTTCATCTAATACTGACTGATGCATCACACAAATGAAGATAAAAGGCTGGTCAAATCGCTTTCAATAAGACTTATGGATACCAATAACACATTCATCAATTAAAAATCTTATCTTTATCAATGCAAATGGTATTCAGTTCAGCAAAGAAACTTGAAGCTTTGTCTGTCTAGAATCTATTTTAGTAGAAAGCAATTTGTTTTAATGTTACAAATACAACTTAAAACTACTCGTAAGGCACAAGTATACCTAACAAGCTCTTGCTTCCAGCTTTGGTCCAAAATGGTGCAACAATCTTACCACAGCAATACCCTATCGAGCCATCCCCTGCATACCCTTAGTTTACCCTTAGATATATACACACAAACATATATCCACAAAAAAAGGCCTAACACAACTAATTAAGACGAACACATTCATCACAATGTAACATGAAACAAATAGCTTAATGATTTCAACCAAGACACAAGGCTCTAAACAAAAGCCCCAGTAAGTACACTCTGGTTCAGCAAATGTTTATTTGAAACTGGATTCTTCATTCTTTTGGTTGGTTTTGTTTTAACACTTTCAGGCACATGCCAGGGAAAGCACACAGAAGTCACAATGACTGGTTTTCAGTGTGGACCCAAGAAATTTGCCAGGACGGGAAGTGGATGAACACTGGGTTAAGACCCTGCTCTTTTCCAGAATGCTCAGAGAACCAGGCAGGGGGTGAATCGGGACTGACGGTTTTACATCCCCTCTGAAGGACGGTGAGCACCACCCAACCATTAGTCACTTTTCCCCAAAGGTCGGGTGGGGGAGAAGGTGTGATGCAGAAGCCAAACCTCTGCGCTTGATGTCAGCGTATATTGTTCTGCATATTTGTGGAAAAAACCTTGGCTAAATCGTTGTTGGACACGAACCTGGGACCTCCAGCATCTCAGTTGTACACTCAGCCGACGAGCTACCTGCCTTCACTTATGTATTGTCAAAACGTACTTGATACGTTTCTGTTTGTCCTGTTCTTATATACAACATATATACACAGGTCACCATACACAATTACAAAATGTATAAATACACTCAAGAATAATCCTTGACCTATCGACCCATTGGTAAATAGTACATGGGTAAAAGTAAAATAATGACACCATAGAAGTGTTGTGGTGTCTGCATTTGACCTCCTACTCATTCAGCAGCTTTGTACTTGTTGTTTATCAGTTAACGCTTACATGTACAATTCAATGTTATTAGATAAAATATCTCACATGTACATCATTATTTTACAATGCCTACATAATACATTTTAACCCAAACTATTAACAGCTTTATTCCTAAAATTGATAAAATATTACAATTCTCTGAAACTTTTTACAACCTTAAAACTTGAAACTTTATTGAACTTGAAAGAAGTTTCTTGATATATCATTTGCAACTACCCTCTTCAGCCCCATACAATTTTTCCTATTTGATTAAATAAGAACTTCACATTGTAGCTTCGATCATGACATTGACAGCGCTGTAAATGCTTTTATTTAAAGTAAACAGTAAAATTCTTGTATCGTAATCTTACCACAGCTAATTTCTTGGTTATGTTAGCAACAAATCTGGGAGTAGCATACCAATAAGTAAAATATTAAATCTATGTTACGTGTTCACTTAACATTTAAATTGCCAAAGAATAGTCCTTAAGTGTTCACTTAAGATTTAAATTGCCAAAGGATAGTCCACCCAAGGTATTTTTGTTATCTAAAGTATCAAAATAAATAAAAATTCAAATCTCAAACAATTATAAACAAGCTCTTTTTATTTGAAAGCCCTTGCAGAACAAATTAAAGTTATATCTTTCTCTTTAAGCAACAAATGCACATACATACACACACAGAAATACATCACATTTCTTCATTTCAATTTTGGCAGGAATCACAAGTGGCAAGCCTTTAGTCTCACTTCAAATTCCTCCTTTCTCATCAAACACTCAACGTTACACATGCAAATTGTACTTCCAGTACAATCACTGTTTTTTATCACAAATTTGATATTATTAATCAAATAAAATACAACTTTTTTGAAACAGAATATTTTATTTCATAAAATCTATTTCCTCAAGTAAAAATGCATCTTTGGTCTGTTGTTTCCTACTTATGCCAAATGACAAGATGGAAACCACATGAATTCATAACTATTGCCACAATTCTTTGGATTTCAGTAACAACACAATAAGCCACACACAAAAATGGGGAAACATACACTTACAATACATCATTCTATTCACATACACCTACAAAATGATATTTCAGTGCACCAACACTTATTCCCCTCAAAATGAGCAGGGAATATTAGTGCACAAGAACAAATTTTCTAAACATTTAAAAGTATTTTGTTATGCCGCCATGTGATTGGCAAATATAAGAATCATGTGACTAGGGTAAATGACTGAAATATTAATCTATCTTAAGAACTCTGAAAGACTTAAATAAACATTTCTATAATTTGTGGCATAACTATAAGATGTTGTACATCCCTATGAAGACTTTCACTATGCTTCTAGGGCCTTTCCATTATAGTACTGTCTTTAGACATGGTAACTATTGACATTGAAACTTCTTTAAACCATTTGTTTTTAACAACTTGTAATAACCGTCATGCTGCTGACCCACTAAAAGCTGCTACAATTATTCTCTTACCTGTACTTTCTGTGATGGATTTCACATAATTTGGGACACCCTGCACTTCAAAAAATGTTACAATTCTTTTTTCAAAACCAATTATATCTTGAATAAAGCTTTTATTATACGAGGAAAAAAAATTGCCTGATCACTTCTAAAAGAAAATTACATATTCCAGCAAAAAGTACTTACATCAAAGGGCTTGCATTCAATCAGGTCAAAAACTGAATAATAAAATGAACACCCAAGACCGTTTTTTCGGAGAACTTTTTGAAAGAGTAGAATGACAAGATTTGCTCCTGACAAGATGCTCAGACTTGTTTCAGCATTGATCCATCTACACTTACTGTGTCCTCCAGCAGAAAGTCGGAGCCATTACTGTGCTGCCTGCGGTACATCATGAAAGCAGCAATGAGCAGAGTTGCAACGATCACTGCAACTAGCAGTACTGCAATACCCACAAACACTGCAAAAGTAGCAAAATGGAAACATACCATTAATGGGGCAATCAAAATTATATCTTACATAATGAAATACATCAAAAACTGTCATTATTTCAATAGGCTACTATATGTTTGCATCATATTGCTCTGCATTTCTGAAAGCAATATCTACTTTACACATTCCTGTAGAAAATCCCCACACGCTATTTTGATTCATAAAACAAATTGTTTTTGATGTCACAATAAAAATTCATGCTCAGCATATAATGACATTTCCGTTTCAGGTTGGAACAACACAAAATTTACCCATCTTCCCATTCCACATGTACTCCAACCAACTATTCCAACTATCTACCTTCACACCTCTACTCACCCTCAATTATCTGTGCATCCTCCTACACACCTTAGTACCATCCTAATTTATCTTCCAATGGTATCTCCTACCCTCCCTTGTACTCATCCTTTCTCCTCACAACCATTCCTCCTTGCCACTTGCAAGCAAAGGAGAAGTGGCAATCAAAGAGGGTCTTCCTGCCCCATGAATACTTATTATTCATGGCCACAGGGATGAATTGTTTAAGATATTGGACAACATGCGAGGGTGATTCCATTTGGAACAAACATTCTTCCATTCTTCTATATTTTGCTACTAATCATCCTAAATGGTCCAATTGTTTCTGCATAACTTTTAGGGGGATGCACCCCATGGATCTGCACCTGCCACCCTTCAAATCTCCTCTGTCGAACCTTCATGGCACCTACAATTCTACCCGTCACATTTTAACAATGATAAATGTTACTTACATATCCAGCAACATGAATTCTAACAGCTACAATATCCTATCCTTTGTTTACTATTTTTCAATATTCCCTGTAGATTTTGAATGATCTTGAGCTAATAGTTCTAGAGCAAATATAATGCTCAATGCACACATTCCCAGGAATGACATTAGGGAAACCCCTAACTGTCTCTCCCTACCGTCATTGTAACATTCAGTATTGTAGCTTTCATTTCATACACACCCCACATCAGAATCAAATTATACTAATTCTCAAAACTTGTTCTTTGCATAAACCAAACGTTTGTAGTCAAAGAGCTATGTGAATGGACAGTTGGACAAATGATAAAATGGACACAACTGTCCCTTTACCCATTTACTGAAGCAAAGGGCAGTTAATCTCCTGATAAATTACAGGAATTTGATGAGGACATATGTAGATTAAGATGAAGTTGTGGAGTATCACATACCTCCTGTCCCTACACCTGACGCTGGTACAGGGATGATGTTTGGTTTATTGGTTGATGATGATTTCCTATGATTGTTCTTACCTGGTGCTTCTATTCAGGAAAACAAATTTAGAATGATTATTAAAAGGTTTTACCAGAATCAAAAGATTTTGTGATTCCGATGCTTTTTCATAGGTTGATTGATTTGCAAATTTGTATTAACTGTCATGTCATTGCATATCATAAAATATTTGTTCTATAATTATTTATAAGCCACACCCACCATGCAGATCAATCAAAATGTTGACAACATTATAGCATTTGCACAATAATGAACAAAATCATCAAAGTATGATGCAAAAACGATTGCTTATTTATCCTATTTCAAGAATTTATCAATAAGCCCCACCTACTCATAAGCATTCATGACATTACTACCACAACATTAGAACATACGTACAGACCTTGACCAATCTGTGTACCACATATAGCATAAAACTGATATACTGTTCAGGGTGTTTACATCATTTAGCCTTTTCACATTAAGCCATGCCCACCATGTATATTAATGACATCTGTTGATAACATCAGCATGTATACAATAACCAACAAAATTAGCATGCCCAAAATGATGCAAAATAGTTGCTTCTTTATCACTTTTTCAAAATTTTCACTTTAATCCCCACCCACTTATTTATGTGCATGAATCAACACCACAAACAATAGGTCACATCTGCAGAGACCATGAGCAGCTATCTGTGTACCACACATAATGTGAATCCAGTTCATAGTTTTCGAGATATTGTGTTTATTTGTGCTTGTTCATTATTTGTTCACAAAATCATATTAATACTACGCATTTTAATACCATGAAAACATACACACTAGCTAACATCATTAATATAACAAATACTAAACAAAACAGACATGTGGTTGTCAAAATAAGAGCATTTTAAGAATTTTATATTAAGCCCAGCCTACTCATTAATACGCATATCACCATCAAAAACAATATAGAACATCAAAAGACCATGGACTATCTTTGTACCACATAATACATTAATCCAGTTTACTGTTCTTGAAATACCATGTTTACAAGCTGTTTTCAGCAAAATCATATCAAGCCCCACCCACTATGCATATGAATGAAATTCAATATTTTTACATCATGTACATATCAGCAAACGACATAATTAACCAAATATGAAACAAAAGAGACAAGTGGTTGCTATAATATGAGCATTTCAAGATTTTCATATTAAGTTCTGCCTACTCATTAATATGCATAACATCACCATCAACAACAATAGGGCACATCTACGGACCATGGGCTATCTGTGTACCACATATGACATGAAATCGCGTTTACAAGCTGACCATCACAAACATACACACACACACATACGCACACACATTCATACACACACAAGCCATGATGATCGCATAGGTTCCTGATGCTATCGCATCGGAACCAAAAATGAAATGAAATCATTACAGCAAGTGTGTCTCTTATGAAAAGTGTTCAATATAGTTGGGAAAATACATTGTGTAATACAAATTGAGCTACGCATTGTTACAAAGATAAAATTAACAGTAAATTACAGACACGACACTAAATTCTGCTTTACTAATCTCTAATCTTGATGGGTTTTAGATGCAAAATTTTAAACTGGGTGTGTGATGTCATTCCTAGTCTGTTACCAGTCATTTCTATACAAATACATCTTCATCAATTTGCCACACTGATATAAAATAACATCGAAAATTTGGTATATACTTCAAATTTGTATAGAATTCATGTGTTGAGGAGCAAAACTAAATCTCTCTTGTTTTCGTGCACAATGTTGCAAATACCTATTCAGGCCCTTTATTCGCCTATGGAGTAAGGTCCAAATAGTCACCTGAAAAGCACCCACACTGTAAAAACTGCAACAGCACAAATAAACAATATGTTTTTGGTAAACACTGTAAAATGTTCATTTGTTTTTCTTTTTCTGTTCACGTCTTCATAAATATTTGCATCTATTGTAGCAATTCATTTGATACATAATACCATTTGTGCTCTAGATGAAGAAATGCTGAGACATGCTTGTCCACACATTTCTCATATGTTCTTCTGAAAATGATGCAAATTTCTATTCTATCAAATTATATTGATAATCCAAGGATTATGATAGACATTTAAATGAGGATTTTTCAAAAGAAAATACCAATAATGCCCTCTAATACATCACAAATTTGCATATTGATTCCTGAGATTTCAAAACACTGTCAAATTGCCAATTTTTGACCTATTTTGATGAAATATTTTGCCATGTTAATGTTTTGTTTTTTACTACCTAATATCGCCTCTACAATATCTTTACCGATTTGTTGTGATTAGTTTGTACAAAATGACAACCTTACCTGTTTTTTTAGTCCATCCCTTGTCCTCTGTTGGAAAGAAAAATACCTTGGCATTAAAAGATGAAGTCTGCAAATATAGCTTTGGTATCTGATTTACATTCTTGTATTGATAAGAAAATATATTTAGGTAGCACGGTCAAAATGAGAACCAGCAGTCAACTTGTTTTAACGGCTGCAAGCTAGCAAAGAAACAAGGACAAGACATGTCAATTTTAGGTAATACCAAAGGAAAATGTCTCAACAGTGAATACAGAATTCAAATCACTTTCAGAAAAGAAAAAAAAATGGTGAGTATTTTACCATGCCACAATACTGAAAATAGTGTTACCACAACATGGTATTTACTATCTACAGAAAGGACATCCAGTAAACCCCTATTGAAATTACCCTCATCTGAAATATATTATATTCTGCTTTTCACAACTTATTACGAAATATCCCAAATATTTCTTCCCTTCATGATACGAAAATGACTTCAAACTTGACACTTTCTCATAGGTTTCAGTGGGGACAAATACTAATGTTTGTGCTACCTATTTATTGTCTTTATGGTGAAGGCACAGGATGGCTAACAACAACCTTTTTTAATATAAAATACTTGTGATGTTTATACCAATGTCTTTTTGCATTCAAACCGCACAGATCCCTTACAAGAGTCACTTAGATGTATGTAAATCACAACAATCCTTTTGATATACATTCATTCATACAGCTAAAGTTCACTTAGATGGTCAGTTAATGGTTAAGTACAATGGTACCTGAGCAAACTTAGTCACATTAAGCCAAAGAGGTTCAAATATGTCAACATACATAATCCTAATATCAGAGTTTTGTTTAGCTGGGAAGTATATTTTGTTTTTACTTCTTTTTAGTGCACACTGTTCACTTCAATTTAGTGCACAAGCATCCCATGTTTTTTTTTTTTTTTTCATTATCAGCATTTATACCGCCCATATGTGCTGGCACCAGAGCTTTATCAGCATATCATCAAGGCGTGAGTTCTCTATGGAAAGTGCATGGAGCATAAATCTACTCACTCTTACAATTACACTGGGCTAGAAGCATTATACACATATATCTGTGTCAGACGTTTTATGAAAATGTTTCCTCAGCAAATAACAATATTTAATTGATCGCTGCATTATTTATATTGTTCTCCTTTATCCTTTTTCTTCAGTTCCTAGTATGATACCTTACCAATACTCAAATTGAGAGAAATATTACCAGATGAATATAATACAGGAAGAAAGATGTCCTGGGTAGGATGTTGAGAGACAGGATGGTTGGGGTATGCTCATTATACATTTAGTCCAAATATTCTACATCACAAGAATAACATTTAATTAATTAAACAAGCTGTTTTCAGCAAAATCATACCAAGCCCCGCCCACTATGCATATTAATGAAATTCTACGTTTTTATACAATTAAACACATACAAATTAGATAACATAATTATTATACAAATATGAAAGAAAACAGACATGTGATTGTCAAAATAAGAGCATTTAAAGATTTTTATATTAAGCCCCACCAATTCATTAATATGCATGACATCACAACCAAAAAACAATAATGCACATCTACAGACCATGGGCTATATGTGTACCAAATATGACATGAATCCAGTTTACTGTTCTTGAGATACTGTGTTTACAAGCTCTCAGCAAAATCATATTAAGCCCCACCCACTATGCATATTAACTCTTAAACGATCACGCGGTCATGTCACAAGCACGTGGACATGCAAATTTCAAAAATTATTTTGTTTCGTCAAATAGACCCACAACAGTGATCCTGTTACCAATTTGAAAGAGCTTGAATAGTTCTTTTGATAATCTAACATTATTGATGAGGGTTATATTGAGAATCTTTAATTAAAACTCGCTTGAAAATGGGTAATGAGTCAAATTTGAAAAAAAATTCAAATATTTTCTCTCGAAAACTTACTTTCCATACTTCCAGAACTTGGTTTTGTCTGAAAACCCATGAAAACTGTCAAAGTCATCAATGCATCCAATTTCGGTCTAATTTTGACGGCCCCTATCATCAATATCTTTTTTTTTTAAATTGTTTGATTTTTAGCCTTTCTGAGACCAATTTTTGTTTGTTTATTTAATAAGGGCTTAATGGCACCATGGCAACGAGGGTCAAATTGTGCCTGAGAGGTTAGATCATTCTAGAGGTAGGAAGGTAAGTAAACAGGGGGAGATTGAGAGAAATACAAAAACTTAAAGCCAGAAAGCTGAGATCGAGAGAGGAGGTGTATGGGTGAAAAGAAGAAAAGTAGAGAGAGGATGGTGGGAGAGGAGGACTAAATATGATTGTAGAGAGAAGCACGATGAAGGAAGGAGATGATTTTATCCGGAGGGTTTTTCTGGAAGAACACGGCAATTGAGTTGTGGGGAGCGAGGGGAGCGAGGGGAGCGAGGGAAGCTCTGGGAAGGTTGTACAGGGAGCAAGCAAGGAGAACATGATGGACTGTGAGGGTGCAATGGCAATTGTTGCAGAGGGGTTGGGGGAGCCAATAAGGAGGTGGGAGTGTGTGAGGTGAGTGTGACCTATTCTAAGATGGGTAATATGAACGTTGTTGACACGAGAGAGGTTGTGGATGGTGGGCTTGATCGGAACGGTTGGCATATTTTGATAAAAAAGTTCCAAAAAATTACAGTCACATTTTGAACACGCTCGTCTTTAAAGGTTAATGCAATTCAACGTTTTTACATTATGAACATGTACACACCAGCTAACATCATAATTATACCACATATGAAACAAAACAGATATGCAGTTGTTAAAAAAAAACATTTCAAGATTTTTACATTAAGCCTGCCTATATGCATGAAATCACCATCATAAACAATAGGGCACATCTACGGAACATGGGCTATCTGTGTACCACATATGACATGAATCCAGTTTACCTTTCTTCAGATATTGTGTTAACAAGCTCTTTACAGCAAAATCATATTAAGCCCTGCCCACTATGCATATTAATGAAATTCAACGTTTCTAAATCATGAACATGTACACACTAGCTAACATCATAATTATACCTAATATGAAACAAAACAAGGCATACGATTGTTAAATTATGAACACTTCAAGATTTTTGCATTAGGCCCACGTACTCATTAACATGCACAAAATCACCATAAAAAAAATAGCGCACATCTACAGATCATGGACAATCTGTGTACCAAATATGACATGAATCCGGTTTACCGTTCTTGAGATACCGTGTTTACAAGCTCTTTTCATCAAAATCATATTGGGCCCCACCCACTATGCATATGAATGGAATTCAACACATTTACATCATGAACATGTACACACCAGCTAACATCATAATTCTACTAAATATGAAACGAAACACACGTGCAGTTCTTAAAATATAAACATTTAAAGTATTTACATTAAGCCCTGCCTACTCATTAATATGCACAAAATCACCATCAAAAACAATAGGGCACATCTACGGACCACGGGCTATCTGTGTACCACATATGACATTAATCCAATGTATCGTTCTAGAGATATCGTGTTTACGAGCTGGCCATTACATACATACACACATACACCCCCACACCGACCCATACACACACACATGCCATCTTGACCACATAGGTTCCTGATGTTATCGCATCGGAACCAAAAAGCAGTCAAATTTACAATTAATTTCTATAAATGGGCAGAGTAAATTTAGAAATTATTTTGATATGGTTGCAGCATGCAGATTGACATTTCAGTGAAATTGAATAAGTTTGAATCATGAGACATGTCAGCATAGTAAAGGTCATATTGCCAGAGGTTCAATTACTTCAAAGAACAAATAGTGTATCTGAAGAAAGTAAACTAAGAAGTGCAATAGTATAATATACACTAAGTGACAATCAGTTGTAAGGCAGGAGAGGTTTAAAGGATATTGGTTTATATGAATTAAAGTTTTCACGGGGAAATTACAATCAATTTAGAGGAAGTGAGGGGTAATTTAGAGAAAGTGAGGGGTAATTTAGAGAAAGAAAGAGGTAATTTAGAGAAAGAGAGAGGTAATTTAGAGGAAGTAAGGGGTAATTTAGAGAAAGTGAGGGGTAATTTAGAGGGAATGAATGGAACGTCTAGAAGGATGCTTTTCTGTTCATTGCATTTGTGGTATAGAGGTGGATGAGAGCTGTTAAATATGTGGTGTGAGGAATGGCCAGTCACATGTAGATGATTTATCTTTACAAGGGAAATTGGTGTAGGTTGAGTTGGTGAATATAGTGGGTTGGATTTAGTCCATGAAACCGAAGTCACTAACTACTAGATGAGTACTAGAAAGTTTGTTTGTTTATTTGTTTGATGAGAGTTAAACAGCATTACAACAGCAAGGGTCAAATTGTGCCTGAGAGGTTAGATCATTCCAACAGCAAGGGTCAAATTGTGCCTGAGAGGTTAGATCATCCCAGAGGTAGGAAGGAGAGTAAACAGGGGGAGATTGAGAGAAACAAGAGAACTAAAAGCCAGAAAGCTGGGATCGAAAGAGGTGTATAGATGGAAAAATAATGTAGAGAGAGAGAGTGGGTGGGGAAGGAGGACTAAATATGGTTGTAGAGGGAAGCATGATGAAGGAAGGAGATAATTTTATCTGGAGGGTTTTTCGGAATAGCTCGGCTACTGAGTTGTGGGCAGCGAGGGAAGCTCTGAGAAGGTTGTACAGAGGGCAAGCAAGGAGAATGTGATGTACTGTGAGAGTGCAATGGCAATTGTTGCAGAAGGGTGGGGGGGGAGTCAGTAAGAAGGTTGTACAGGGGGCAAGCAAGGAGAATGTGATGTACTGTGAGAGTGCAATGGCAATTGTTGCAGAAAGGTGGGGGGAGTCAGTAAGAAGGGGGGAGTGAGTGAGGTGGGTGTGACCTATTCCAAGGCGGGTAATGTGGACGTTGTCGACACAGGATAGGTTGTGAGTAGTGGGTTTGATCGGAATGGTGGGCTGGATGACGTGGAGTTTGTTATCAATTTGGGAGTCCCATGAGGTTTGCCAGTGGCCACGAACAAGGGAAGTGATAAGCGGTTTGATGTCATTAAGGGTCTCGGGGAAAGGGGTAAGGGGGAAGGGTGAGGGCAAGCTTAGCAGCTGCGTCAGCCCTGTCATTGCCAGGGATACCAACATGGCTGGGTATCCAGAAAAAAGAATATGTTTCCTACGAAGGGAGGAGGGGGGGGGGGGGATGGGGGCGCGAGAGGAGTTTACGGAGGATGAGGTGAGATGTGGGGTTATCCCATTTAACATTGAGTAATGAAGTAAGGACAGCCTTGGAGTCAGCGAAGATGGCAAAGTGGCTGAGCGGAGAGTATTCAATAAAGTTGAGGGCGAGGAGGATGGCCTTGGCCGAGAAGATGGATGAGTATTTGGGAAGCTTGGTACTGAGGGTGATGTCTTGGATGATGGCAGCAGCAGCTGTCTTGTCGCCTTTTTTGGAGCCATCAGTATAGATGGAGGTATAGTTTGAGAATTGGTCTTTGATTTGGTTGTGGAGCTTAATCAAGAGGTTAAGGTGGGTTTGGGTTTTGTGATGAGTGGAGAGGTCCAGGTGGATAGGGGTGGCCCAGGGAGGAAAAGTGGGCCAGGAGAAAGTGACAAATAAGAAGCAATGAGCCTTGAAAACAATCAGGAACAGTAAGCAAAAATTGAAAATTGTGCAAATGAGACAAACCTTTGAGAACTGTTGTGACCATTTCAAAAGTAGTTGTCGAAACATTGGAGTCTGAGATACAGCACACATTAAATGAAGAATGATAGAAAAGGTAAAGAAAAACAGGGCTTCAAATCAGATCATCTTTAGAAAACAAATTAACATGGCAATGGCATTACTTAAAGCAAAGAAAGACTAAATGACTGCTCTTACAATAACTAAAGGATCTACACATTTTAACAACCCACCTACTGATACTTGCCTTCCATATATGCTCAGTGCTTCAGCCAAAATGAAATATATGTTAGTCTCTGACTTTATTTTCCCAAAATCTTGGGTTAGTAGGTAGGGGAAAAATGGGCTTTCAACAAAATTCAGTCCACTTTATAATTAGAAGCTTACCTGCATATCGACTTATAATGTAAGATAGATTGAGTACAAAACAGTTTATAGTACTTTGATGACATTTATAATGGCAGGCTTTTTCCTAAGGACAATGCAAAAGAATATGTGATTTATATTCCAAATCTGTAGTGCTTTGCAAGGCACAGCCTTCTCAAAGCACTTTACAAAGAAGCTTGCCTGACAGATATTAATAAGGACCCCATTTAGAAGAAATTATTTGCAATGACAATACATTTTCTATGGTCAGCACTATTATCTGGCGGTCAGCCAACAGAAACTAACATATATTTGATTTTGATCTTACTACGTAAGTCCCTCTATTCCTCATCCCTTTCAGACATCACTAAAAAAGGGACACTTCCACCTCTTCTTGCTCCTTTGACTAGCACTTCTCTATTTTGTCACATTATTTACTCCCGTTTTATGTTTCTTTTTCTTTCCTTCTTAAAAACATTTTACCCTCAACTTTGATCCACATCCCTTGCATTATACTCCAATATTGCCTTCATTCCTTCCTCCTATACCCAATGTGTCATTCTTCTTTAGTCACCTCTTCTGTACTTGGCCCATTTTCAACCATTATCCCATACATTTGATTATTTTCCTTCAGAACCTCCATTACACTACTTGCAGGCTATAGCAAATGGGGAGTTGGCTGGAAGTACATCTTGATGTCACATGAATAGATATAAGAATTGCAAGTCTGCATAAAACAAGTCCATTAGCAGGAAAAAGACCCTGTCTGCCTTTTTTAATTGTAAATAAAACACATGCAAAACTATACTGAAACATGCCAGAGTTAAGAACAAGTTCAAAAATCAGAAAAGATGTTGTTTACTGTTACAAGAAAAAAGGCATAAAAAACGTTGAGGAAATACATGTACTGCAGAATAAAAAACATGACTAGAGCATTTAATCTATTACATGTAAGCACAGTGAAACAATTCAGACAATGAAAAAGAATTCAATCTAAGTGGAGTTTTGAGATGAGGTTTAGAATAATGATGAATGGCCACAAGAATTAATAATGCAAACTAATATTTGCTTTATTTTGATCACTGTCTAACAAAACAATAGTAAGATTAAAAAGTTTTCTTTTTGGCATAACAAATAAAACATTAAATCCACCTTTTTCCACTACTGGTTTCAAGCAGATGATTATAAGTTTTGATGAATTAAATGCAATACTTTTGGTTATTTGAAATGTCTAAGGCACACAGATTGCAGCAAAGCATTTCAAGTTCTTCTGAGAAAATGTACATCCAAACCATTAAGTGGAATGATTTATTCACTTCCTACAAGATATGGCAGAACTCCCAAGCAACATATCAAGAAGCAAAATGTTAAAAGAAAGCCTTGTACTATTCTTACATACCAAGACCAGAAATGACTCAAGAAAATAGGCACTTCTGAATGAAGTGTGCACGAATTTCTGTTTAAACAAGCCTTTTTAGAATTAAACAATCTCCAGCACCTACTGGGTTATACAATGGATTCTACATCATTTCAAATATGCCATTTACTGAATTGCAATCAGCAGAATAAGAAAATAGTATGTGCCTCACCTCCACAGGGAGTGACTTCTACTATCTGTTCAGGGACGATGGGAAATGAGCTCACTTCCTCTCCATAAACTCCATCTAAATAACCTCCCAGAAAGAGTGTTGAAGGGGACAGCTTCTGCACGATGACTCTCAACATCACCTTTAAGTTCCCTGATTCTTCACAAGACAAAAAGAAAAGCAACAAAAACTCTTGCGAAATCTACTAAGGCATAAAAGATGGACAGTTTTTATACAAGGTGTGACTGTCACTGATGTTTCATGTGAAAAACCAATGTTCTTAGAGCAACACTAAACTTACCCTCAAGAACTACTGAATCATTGTGAGTAAAGTTCCAACTGTCATGATAGGATCCGTTGATCTTTCTGATAGCTACGTGTACATACACAGGGTCTTGGCAGTGCAACTCTTCAAAAATGATCTCATACTTGTCACCCTGCAACAGAGAAGTTCTAATCAAATTCAGTATTTTCATTTGCAGTGTTGCATATTGCTTGTTTCAATGAAAGATACAGTTTGTTTTAGCTAAACAATGTTTGCCCAAGGTATTCTCATTGCTTAGGATTGCAAGTCAAATTTACTGAAAGCAAAATGCACCTGATGGTATGGACTAATGCAATTTATATGCAAAGAAACAATCCTACTAAATGCAAAATGCAGCTGATGGTATGTACTAATGCAATTTATATGCAAAGAAGCAATTATACTGAATGCCTAATGCAGCTGATGGTATGAACTAATGCAATTTATATGCAATGAAGCAATCCTACTGAATGCAAAATACAGCTGATGGTATAAACTAATGCAATTTATATGCAAAAAAGCAATAATACTGAATGCTAAATGCAGCTGACAGTATGAACTAATGCAATTGATATGCAAAGAAGCAATCCTACAAACCATGTTTGTAGGTTAGGTTGGGCTGGTTAGGTTGGGCTTAAGCATGTGCCAGTTAGGTTGGGCTAAAGCATGTGCCAGTTAGGTTGGGCTAAAGCATGTGTCCTTGTTAGGTTGGGCTAAAGCATTTGCCAGTGAGGAAAATATGTGAATTCAGAAAACAAAATGGCAGATACTTCAAAAGGAAATAGCAATGTAGTAATACATTTTAGCATAGCATACAAGATGGCTGCACTGAGGTCATTGACATCATAGTACTCACTGCTAAATTTAAAATACATTTTACTGAGGGATTCGTAAATGGTGTTCTCATTACATTATTGCTGATCATTTTTCAATATAATTTCCAGGGGAAAGTTTTTTTTGTTTTTGTCTATTAATTGATTTAGATATTTTATTGCAAGAATAATTTACCCTGTGTCACAACCATCTTCATCTATGTTTTTAAAGATCAACATGTCAAAACCAATCAACACCAGCCAAGATGATACTGCTGTTGTACCAAAATATTCACCTCATTTTAACGGAAAACTAAAATCCAAACAACACTAAATACTAAACAGCACTTCAAATAACCAAAAATCGCAGATACAAATTCCCTTGCTGCTAATAACATATGCTTTCCACCCTTTCACAACTGCCATCCCACCCTCTGTTCCACATGATGTCTCATCCTACATCTCTCCCTACAATAAATCATACATGCAATCCCGATACCATGACCCATATGCTATCACACCTGCAATCAAGATGACATATCATCATATGCCTTGCCACCCTTTCCCATGTACCATGCCACCCTGTCCCAAATTTTATCCCTTCCTGTCACATATACCATGCTACCTTGTCCCACATGCCATCCCTCCCTGTAACACATACCATCCCACACTGTCCTACCGGCCATTCCATCCTATCCCACATGCTATCCCACCCTGTCCCATACGCCACTTCACCTGAAATCCAGATGACATTCCATTATATGCCATCCTGTCTCACAAGTCATACCACCCTATCCCCCCATGCCATCTCATCTTCTCCCACATGCCACCAGCCTGTCATAAATGCCATGACACCACCTTGTTTCACATGGCCACACCTCTCTTTGTCCCACATGCTATTCCACCGTGTCCTATATGCCATGACATACTGTTCCACATCCCACGGAACCCTGTCCCACATGCCACCGTCCCCCATGCCATCCCACTTCCTACATCTACCAATAATTCTACCATCTTCCACCCTACATTCGTTCCTCTAACTCCCATCCCCTTACTTCTATCAATCCTACATGCCCCATTCACCTACCATTCCCTTCACTTGCCATCCTCCCTCCATCTACCATCCTCCATTCACCTACCATCCTCCATTCCCCAACATACCCCATTCACCTACCATCCCCCAATCACCTACCAGCATCCATTATCATTACACCTACTACCCCAACCCACCTTTTCCCATCCACTCATCTACCAAATATACTCTTAACCAACTCATCATTCCAACCTTCACTATAACCTCCACTCAATCCATGCACCACATCTCCCCCCCCCCATCATAATTAACTTTAATCTGACACTCCCAATAAAAAGATGCTCAACTTCCCCCTCCAACCCCCCTCCCCCCCCCTCCTTTCCTTATAAACCAGATAGGGCTGATCTATTTACCAAATCAGAATGGAAATTCATTGGAGATTATTAAGAGATTATCACAATTATGTTTCCACTCTGTTCAAAAAAGACTCGTTTTTTTGCTATTCATTCCAAAGACACTTCATTATAAATTCTATTTGGTTGTCAGTACTTTTTTTCCATGCCAGAGCTTTCATTGTAGCATCTTTACCGTAAATACGCCCATCCGTCTGTCCACATCTATTGTCCGTCCAACCTCATGCATTGTTCAGCTACTGGGGAACAAAAGATTTTTGTTCCCCAGTAGCTGAACAATGCGGGAGGTCGGAGGACAATAGATGCAGATGGACGGACGGCAGGACAAACGGCAAAGATGCTATGTCACCTATTCACCAACTTCGTTGGCGAGGAAACTACATTCTTGTTATGAAATATGAGGGAAGAGTAACTGATGACATTCTAGCAAATTTTAAAAAAAGCTCTCTCAATGGCTATCATTTACTATATCGTTCCTCACAAATGACCTTGGCTATACAGCCTGTGGTCCAAAATAAAGTTTCAATGCAATGGGGTAGCAAACTTACATTTACTGTAGCTGAGCAATTATAGCCACTACAATCAGGAAGTGTGCTGCATTCATCAGAGGGTGAAAGACTTGCCTTCAAAAGCATTTCAATTTCAGACCATGATGCACATTCACCCTCAGAATGTATTGGTGGTGTTGCTATAACACTTGTTGTTGGCCGTACATCTATAAATATATATTTAAAAAGACATATTTCTTTACACTGTAAACTACCCACAATAAACAGTATAATGTGTTTTTCATGGAAAAGATATGGTTTGGTTTGTTGATGTTTAAAGGCACCGCAACAGTCAGAGTCAAATGTGCCAAGAGGGTGTTAAAAAGTAAAGTGCTTGAGTTAAGAGAGAGAGGAAAGAGTTTGTTTGATGAGAGTTTAATGGCACCACAACAGCAAGGGTCAAATTGTGCCTGAGAGATTAGATCATTCCAGAGGTAGGAAGGAGAGTAAACAGGGAAAAATTAAGAGAAACACGAGAACTAAAAGCCGGATTTTGGAGGTTGATGAAGAGGTTAGGGTGGGTTTGGGTTTTGTGATGAGTGGAGAGGTCCAGGTGGATAGTAGGGAGGAGGTAGCCTAGGAGGAAAAGTGTGCCAGGAGAAAGGAAAGTGAGGTGGGATAGAGGGAAGGAGGGAAAGAGGGTGGTATATATATTAAGGACATATCAAGACACACTTACTGCAGGGAGGTATCGGAACTGATGCATTATTCAGGAATGTTTCTTCTTGACATGCACCTGAACTCTGACATAGCGTGAAAATCACCTGTGAAGATTGTATATAACAGTACTTAATATTTCTCCATAAATGTACAACTTTATTCTCCACCAACTGGATGGTGAAGTTACAAAAAAGAGCATTGCAAACGATACAAATCTCACCACTACTTGAAGTTTGAAAAAGAAATATCTAAACGCTTGTACAGCTTGTAGGATTTGTGACCTTTAGAGTTTGGGGTCCTTTATCATGTACTCCCGATGACATTGCTTGTGACCCCAAGCATATTAATCCACCCTTCTCATTTTGATGTAGCTCCCCTTTTGTGTTTTGTACACTTTTCCAGACATTTGCAGAAACGTTATCCCATATGATTTCCTAATAACTAGTACTCTAGAACACAATACTTGCTATTTTATATGTCCTCTCAAGCCTGTCCTCTCATGTGACCTATGGATAGTCACATATCTAAAATTTGCCAAAAGGCCTTTTTTCATTTACACAATTTGAAGCGTGTTCGCAAATACTTGTCAGTTAATTTAAGACATACACATGTTCATGCTTTTTTAACTGTTCATATTGATTATTGCAACTCCCTTCTGTTTGGCTTGCCTAATTTTCAAATACAGAAATAACAAAAAATTCAAATGTTGCAGCACAACGTATTCCTAAATTTGTACCCTACCTTACTTTCTCTTAATTGGCTACCAGTTGCATACCAAATTAAGTTTAAACTTCTTTTATTTATTTACAAATGTTTGCATAATTTGGCAACTAATCACCTGCAAAATATGATAATACTGAAAACAACAACAAAGTACAATCTTCGACCAAATGAACATTTTTCATACAATGCCTCAGACCAATTACAAATCATACGGGGATAGATCTTTTGCTACAGCAGGGTCATCCTTATGGAATAGTTTGACAATCAATCTAATGGTCCATCTCCTTACCTATTTTCAAAAAACTTATCTTTTTAAGATTGCTTTTAATTTAATTTATTGATTTTTCAATCTATATATGTATAATTTAAGTTTGTTTTATTTACAGTTTTACAACCTATATACATATATTTTAGGTTTGTTTTATTTAGTTTTTAATCATTCTTTATTTGCTTTAGTATAATGATTATTTATATATATATATATATATTTATATATACATATATATATATATATATATATAAATATATATTTATATATATATATATATATATATATATATATATATCTATATATATATATATATATATATATATATATATATATTACGCTTTCACTAATTTCATTATTTTTGTACAGCGCCAATGATTATCCAAATAGATTTTGGCGTTTGATTAGTTTTAAACTTATTATTATGTATCTGAACTGTTTTTAGATTACTGACACATTCAAAAACATAATAATGATATCTGTACTTTACCTTTTTAGGTTATCATTTCCATTTGTGTTGTGTTTACAGCTTTAGCAGAGAATACAATTAACAGCAGAGGCTGAATTCGTAAGGCAAATTAATCATTAACCAATTATTTGCACAACGTTCACAGGTATATACATCAACTCAATGGCTACAACAGCTCTTTGGCCACAGCAGCTCTTTGACCACAGCAGCTCTTTGATCACAACAGCTCTTTGGTCACAACAGCTCTTTGGCCACAGCAGCTCTTTAGTTACAGTAGTTACAACAGCTCTTTGGCTACAGTAACTCTTTGGTCACAGCAGTTCTTTGAATGAAGGGGGTCATATAATGTCCAGGATCAAAGATTTATCAACAGGAGGTAACGCTGTCATTGCAATTGTCCACCTAATTGTTATTTCAATCACAACCCAGGACAATTCACACATGAAAGTCTACACTAACTCAATTGGAACAAAAAACATTCTTAATTTGAATGAAAGAGATTATCATAGACTCATTAAAACTTAACTGACCAATGAAATAAAAATTTACTTGGTTACGATATTATGTTCACGAATGAAAAAAATTAAAGCTTTTCTCACCGTGGAATACATGACCTGTAAATCTTTAGATGGTATCATCATGACAGTCACATTCAATGTGGTTCCAAGTGGCAAAGAATCATCTATTAATGCAATCATAATGACAAGTTATAAATTTCCGAGAAATTAGTGCTGTTTTATAATTCTATAACAAGAACTGTTGGAAGGGCAGTATGCTTGACTATTCAAAGCTAGTATAGAGAATGGGCTTATGGAGGGAAGTATATACAGAAATAGGGTAAAGGGGCAGATGATGTCAAACTACTTGAGCTTTGAAAGATGCACTTACATTTTCATTTGCTTTGTTAATTTTCACAACATTTTACTACAAGCTTCAAAATATCTTTAGAGTTTTCCCAGATATTTTAAGACAAAAAGAAAAAAAGCTAAAGGTTACCTCACCCAGTAACTCAGAAAACATGTAAAAGCTATCAGTCTTTATTAACTACAACACCTTAATTAGTTCAATCTATTGAACAACACAGAAAGGAGAGGCCCTGAATTGCCAATGTCAATGAAAGAATGTAATTAAGCCCCTTTCCAACCTGTGGTTGTGACTTTGGGTTTGATAGTGTGAAGTTTGTTACTCGTCTCAAGATTCCAGGAGTTTTGCCAGGTCTAACTGAGTTAGCTGGAAGTGGAGAAACGAAGGTCTGATTTTGGGATAGGAAAAGGAGACATGTGATTTGACAGAGCATTGTTGGCGGCTCTGTCGGTGCTCTCATTGCCAGGAATGCCAACGTGGCTGGGGATCCACAAAAAGATAATTTTATTCCCTAAGGAGGAAAAAGCGTGAAGTTTATTGAGGATTTGTAGGATGAATGGATTGGACCAGAGCATGTTGAGGATGCCAGTGAGAACGGATTTAGAGTCAAGATGACAAAGCGGGGGTGGAAGGAGAGTTCAACAAAGTTTAAGGCCAGGAGGATAGCCTTTGCTTCAGCAGAATAGATTGAGGCTCCATTGGGTAACCTTGAGGAGAGAGTGAGGTTGGGACAGGCAGCAGTGGCTGCAGAAAAGCCTTCCTGTGTGGAGCCGTCTGTGAAGAGGAAAGAGAAGTCATGGAAATGTCTACTGAGTTAGCAGTATTTGGAGCAAAAGAAGGCTGGGTAGTGGAAAGCTTTCGTGTAGGAGGAAAGGCCAAGAAAAACCTTGGGGGGATTGATAACCCAGGTGGGCGTGGGATGGATAGTGTGCCTTGCAATAGAGAAAATGTTGGTGTTGGCTTTGGTGAAGTGAGGGTGCATCAGGATCCTGAATATGCAATATGCGTTTGTTGCGGTTGAAGAGGTTGGTGAAGGTTTGTTTGTTTGTTTGATGAGGGCTTAACAGCACCACGACAACAAGGGTCAAATTATGCCTGAGAGGTCAGATCATTCTAGAGGTAGGAAGGAACGGAAACAGGAGAAGAATAAGAGAAATTCAAGAATAAAAGGTCAGAAAGCTGTGATCGAGAGGGAAGGTGCATGGTTAAAGCAAAAACAAAGTAGAGAGGGGGTGGAAGAGGAGAATTAAAAATATGGTTGTAGAGGGAAGTATGATGAAGGAGGGAGATAATCTTATCCGGAAGATTTTTCTGGAAGAACTCAGCAATTGAGTTGTGGGAGCAATGGAAGCTCTGGGAAGGTCGTACAGGGGGCAAGCAAGAAGGACGTGATGGATTGTGAGGGTGCAGTGCCAATTGTTGCAGAGGGGTTGGGGGAGGCAATAAGGAGGTGGGAGTGAGTGAGGTGGGTGTGACCAATTGTATGACGGTTAATATGAACGTTGTCGATACGAGAAAGGTTGTTGATGGTGGATTTGATCGGAATTGTGGGCTGGATGACATGGAGTTTGTTATTAATTTGGGAGTTCCATGAGGTTTGCCAGCGATTACGAATAAAGGAAGCGATAAGCGTTTTGATGTCAGAGAGGGTTTTGGGTAGGGAGGAGGTTGAGGGCAAGCTTAGTGGCTGCATCAGCATACGAAGAGCAAAGAAAGTTAAAGGGGAATTGATTGACCTCTACGTGGAGTCTGGTGATGGGTGTGGTATGGGTAGCGCCAAGGTGAGCCTTAAGGCAGTGTTTTCAGTAATCTTGAGGTGCCTCAAGTAGAGTTTGCGGGCGTAGGCGTAGATGAAGCTGCTGTAGTCCAGCTTGGACCTGTGGAGGGAGCAGCATAAGGTGAGCAGGGTGAGATGATTGGCTCCCCAGTCAGTGCTGGAGAGGACCCTGGGGAGATTGAGGATTTTGTGACAATTGGTTTTGAGGGTGTTGATGTGGGGGAGACAGGAGAGTTTATAATCGAGAGCGATTATAAAAAGAATGGAGAATTTAAAACCATTATTGTTGCACCAGTCTTGCAGCCTGTTGAGGCTGAGTTGGAGCAAACTTTTGACATGCGGAAAGCTAGAGGAGGAGTAGAAGATGGTGAAGTCATCCACTTGGAGGGCACGTTTAATAATGGGGCCAAGCTTGTCTGCGATGTCGTTAATGCTTAGGTTGAAGAAAGTGGGGGAGAGGATGCTGCCTTGGGGGACGCCTTCTTCTTGAGTGTAGGGGTTGGAGAGGGTGTGGCCAATACGAACTTGGAACTGCCTGGACGAGAGGAAGTTTTGAAAAAATATGGGGAGGTGTAAAGTTTGCAGATAATGCCGTATTTCCAAGTAAAAAAAGTCGAAAGCTTTCTCGAGGTTGAAAAAGATGGCAGTGAGGTGTTCCTTTTCTGCAAAGAATTCACGCATAGCGGTGTCGAGCGTAATTACCTGGTCTACGGTATTGCAATGTTTCCAGAAGCCACTTTGGTGAGGGGAGAGGATTATGTTGGTCTCAAGGAACCAGTTTAGTCTCTAGTTAATTATCCTTTCCATAATTTTACAGAGACAGCAGGTGAGGATGATGGGGTGGTACTGTCCTTCCCCAAATTAGGGACGAGGGTGACAATAGCTGTCCTCCAGATAGGAGGAAAGGAGTGTGAGGACCAAATGTGGTTGAGGATGGTGAGTAGAGTAGTGGTGGCCTTGTTGGTGGCAGGGAGGGGGTTTCAGGAACTGGTAGGGGATGTAATCTGGACCCTTGGAGATGCAGCCAGCATCGTGGATGGCTTGGTTTAATTCAGAAAGGGTGAAAGGGGTGTAGTGGCTCTTGGAGAGATATATGATACGCCGGGCTTTATCGCGAGCTTTTTTGGTTTTGAAAGCATTGGGGTTGTTGGCTGAGGATGAGATGTTGCTGAAAGAGGCAACGAGATGGTTAACGATGTCCTTTTTCGTAGTGAGGAAGTTTACCATTTCAGGGGAGATGGAAGACTTGCCCACCCTGCCGTGGAAGCTGTTAACCATTTTCCAAATCTTCTTAGAGGGGGTGTTGGTGGTGAGAGAAGAGATGAAGTTGTTCCAAGTGTTGGTTTTACTGTCCTTAAAATTGCGCCTGGCCTTGGCACGGCTGATGCAAAGAGGTTGAGGTTGTGGGTGGTTGGGTTAGTTGTGAAGTTACTGAAGGCCCATTTCCTCTTCTTGATGGCGGTTTTGCAGTCATCAGAGAACCAGGGTTTAGGGGGTGGTTAGGGGTTTGGAGCTTTTGGGAATAGAGCAGGTGGCAATGTTGTTAAGGATGTTACTGAAGTTTAACATGGGATCCTCACCTCAAGGTGATAGGGGGTGAGGTGCGAGTCACAAAGGGTTTCGAAAAGGGGCCAGTCAGCATTCTTGGGGTTCCAATTAGGGGTGTGGTCAGTGGGAGTTTAAAGGTTGGAGTGTATAAGAAGAGAGCAATGGTCACTAAAATCAAGGAGATTGGGGGAACAGACAGACAGGTCAATAAAGGTGAGGGAGCCTGTAGCAGGGTGAAGGTAGGTCGAGGAGTTAGTGTTGAGCAAGGAGAGGATGTGCTGTCAAAGAGTGTTTTTGATGAGCTTGACTCTGGGGGTGTTGGTATTGGAGCCCCACAGGGGGTTGTGGGCGTTGAAGTCACCAAGAAGGATGAAGGGGGAAGGGAGCTGAGAGATGAGGTTGTTAAGGCTGGTTGGCTGAATGTTGGCATTGAGGAGGGGGGGGGAAGATAGATATTGTAAAGAGTGAAGGTTTTGTGGAGAGAGATAGAGATACAGATGGCTTGGAGGTTGGTGTTCACATGAACAGGGCTGTGTGGGATATTGTGTCTAACGAGAATAGAGACGCCACCACAGGCCCTGTCGGCGTCCACTTGATGTTAGTGATAGCAAGCGAAGTTGTTAAGGGAATAATGGTCAATGGTTTTCAAGAAGGTTTCTTGTAGGCAGAAGACGACCGGGTTAAAAGTGGTGGCCAGTCGGTCAATTTCTTCAGAATTGGCCTTAAGGCTCCTGATGTTCCATTGTATAATGTTGCGAATGTTATTTTAATTGTTTATGTTGCATGCCATAAGGAGGCAGGGGGTTATCTGGAGGAAGATCAGTTGGGTCTGAGTTGGCTTACTTTTTCATTAGAACTGTCCCTGCCTCTTTAGGAGCAGTTGTTTTTTAAAGTTGGGACGAGAAGTATGTTCGGTAATCGAACAATCCATGTTCTCTTCTGTGTCGTATGTGTGGATTTGGATGGTGGGCTGTTTGTTGATTGGTTGTTTGTTGGTTTGATTTTTGTTAGCCAGGTTGGCTTGAGTTTGATGGCATTAGAGGTGTTGGGGACAGCAGGAGTCTTAGAGGAGGAAGGAAGGTTGGGGAGAGAAGTGGTGGTGGTGGAGATGGTTTAAGTAATGAGTGTGGTTGGCTTGTTGGCAATGGTGATGGGCTTAGGACTGGGTAAGAAGAGCCAGGTGAGGTCGGTTTAGGTATGTGAGTCAGTTTTAATTGTCTTGGGGGGCGTTATTGGTGTTAGAGGAGACTGCGCTTGAGTAGGAAGGTTTAGTGTGGAAGGAAGCGAGAAATTGCTTCCTGGCTTCCGGGTAAGTGATGTTGGGATTAAGGGTTTTTAGTTTGGTTATTTGATTTTCCTGAAGCCAGTTGGGGCAGTCTTTTGAGGAGGGATGGTTGGCTGGGCAAGTACCGTCGAAATTGGTGCAGAGTGGGGTTCTGGTGCAGGAGGTGCTGTCATGGTCCGGGGCTCCACAGTTGCCACAGCGCGGTTGGCGGCGGCAGGAGTTTTTACAATGGCCATACCTCTGGTACTTATGACAATGGAGGGGGTTAGGAATATAAGGGGTGACTGTAATTCTCATGTAGCCAGCAGTGATGTGGGAGGGGAGAATTGGTGTGGAAAAAGTCAGGAAGATGGTATTGGTAGGTGTTTCGGCACCGTCTATCTTGAGGACGAGATGACGGGTTTCAGTAATGTTTTGATTGGCAAGTTCCTTTACGAGGTCTTCTTTGGTCAGGTAGCCAAGGTCTCTACTTCTGACCACACCTTTGCTGAAGTTCAGAAAACGGTGGGGGGTGATTGTGTAAAGTCAATACCAGTAATGGCTAGGGTTTTGGTGGAAAGGGGGTGGTGGCTTGAGTGTCCCTAGTGCACCAGGAGATCGCCAGATCTGAGGGTAGAGACCTTGGGGAGAGTACTGACAAGGCCTTGAAGCACCTTGTGTATGAGAAAATGGGAAACTCTTTTAAAACTTTCTGGTTTATTGGTGGCCTGTATCATTATAATTTTTGGAACTGGGGCTGAAGACTGGTTAATGGAGGTAGCAGGTGGGTCATGGGGAGAGGTGGGAGGGTCAGGGTCAAGGCAAAAGCGTTTTGTCATGATAGAAAGAAGAAAAAAAACAAGGGCTGAGAGACCCAAGGCAGCTAGAAAAAAAAATTGAACTACTATAGGAAAACCGCTGTACAGGTAACGATAAGGCGCGAAAGTCTGGTCAGAATGAGAGGAACGAAAAACAAAAGAACGATCTCACCGAAAGCAGATACCCATCCACAGAATGAGAATCTCGGAAAATGAAGATACAAAACAAAATTTAGGTGGTAAAGTGCAAGGTAAAGTTTCATTGGAATGAAACGTTGGAGAGAATAAATAGAAGTCATGTTGCTTTCGACACGTCGCAAATTGTTTCAGCAAGTACTGGTGAAATGTGATCAGCATATGCGTGCCTTGTAACAACCCATGTCTTTGTTTTGCTTGAGCTGAAGACGTGTAATTTGTGTCTGAAAGATTCCTGTAAAAAGAGAACAGCAATAATCAAATCTTAATGTAACAAGGCATTGGATGGCTGTCTTGCAAGCCTGAGTGGAGAGAAACTGATGAGTTTTGCCGATGTTTCGAAGATGGAAATGACAGGTCTTGATTACACTGGATACTTGATGCTCCATCTTGAGATGTTCATCAATGACAATGCCAAGATTCCTTACAAAAGATTTTGAAGTAATTAATGTGCCGTAAATAACTATAAACTGGAGCCACAAGGCCAACCAACCACAAGGCCAACCAACCACAACCTGGCGGAGACCCTTAAACGCAGAGCTTAAGACCATCTGCATGCCTTGGTGGAAGCCACTCCAACCGGAGCGAAGAGGACTAAGTCAATAACAATGGTCTGAGTGCCGAAAGTGTGATGTTGAGAAAGTGATAATAAGTACATGTATATTATCTCTGATTGAAAATTTATGTAAAAGAATAAATTCATAGAGATAACCCACCTACAAGAACTGATTCAGAGTGTGTAAACCGGTGTTCCCAGTCCAGATTCAACACTTTACTTTTGGCAGAAATGACTTCTGAAATGGGGTTATGACAACTGTCTATCACTAAAGATGCTGTTACATCAATATTCTGAAAAGAGTTAAAATGCATATGAATATGATACCAAAATCATCACCCATATCAACTCTGTACTCTACATTACATTATCAACAATTAAAAATTTCCATTGTATTCTTCATCACATAATTTTTAAACTATGAAAGCATATAAACCACATAAAGTCACATTTGAAGCTGTTTTCTTGAAGTAGAAGGATAATATCACCAAAGTTTACCCGTAAGGAAAAAGGTACCAGATTTGTTCTAAATTTAGGTATTTATGAGATTTATACTTGCCTTCTATGCTATAAACATATGCAATCTGGTCTCAGAGACCTGATTCACTGCACTATACAACCAAGACAAAAAGATACCACCATAGTGCCCCCTCCGTGGCTCAAGTATTCACTACATTACCACTGAGGGCTGAATCACAGGGGAGGTGGTAGGGATGCATAAGAGGTAAGTATAATTCTTGTAAATACCCCTGCTAACCAAGCAGGGTGAATTTACTTCGAATTATACCTTACCTTCTCTGCTATAAATATATGCAATTAGATTGCAACCTAGCCGACGGGTGTAGGGAAGTTCAGGATTCAGTCGCGGCGACCGCTGAACCTTGTGAACCACTAACACTCGCTTGAGCGAAGTTATGTTAGTCCATAGCCATTTAAAAGAAAATCGATACAACTGCACATACATACTATGTAAATGTTAGGAAAACAGTATGATAGCTCACCTTAGTGGCTTATCTTGTTCCATCTTGACAGAACTGATCTTACAATGTTCCCCTGATCCACAGTTAATTATTTCAAGCAGGCTGACACAAAGGTTGCCGGTGTCCTCCATACTGCTGTGCTCATTAATGGGTAACCCCCTCCCCAAAGAGGGCCTTGGATGTGGCTAGACTGCACACTTGGTGTGCTTTAACACGCTCACTACTAAGTTGGGCCGCAGAGTTAAACGTGATTGCCTGCACAATCCAACACCAAAAGGTGTCCAGTGACATTGCATGATGTGGTATTTGTAGCGATATGAAAAGTGCCTTAGAGTCACCTCTAAGTGACTGAGTATGCTTCATATAATATTTCAGACCAGACCTTGTCCTCTTGTATGTCTGAAAAGGCTGAAAGTGACAGGAGAAAAATTGCCTGTGGCAAGAACTCCAAAGTCTGATTTTTGGCTAGGAAGGAAGGGTCAGGGATAAAACGGGCTCCACCTGACTCAAGCATGATGTGCATTAGTTATCGCAATTGATATTTGGATTAAAATTTGCGCAGTGGGTTATGTTTTTAAACAATGTATACACAGATCTTTGGTTTTCGTTTTATTTCTTTTGCATTCAACAAACATCAGTTACAGTACATATGGAACATGTTTTTATTAACAAAACATGTACATTTTCTAATTAAAATAATCTATATGGAAGGAAAATACAACGTTTAGGGATTTTTGAAAAAACGTAAAACCGAGTATATTTATAAACATAAGTAGCTGGTCAAAATCAGAAAACCTGCGTACCGTGAAACTTTACCTGAAGGTGAGGAACTTTCTGTGGCTGGCATGGGCGGGTACATGCAGGTAGGCATCTGAGAGATCAACCAAAGTCGCTCACAGGCCATTAAAAGGGGGAGAATGTTGTGCAGTGTTTCTATTTTGAATTTTGTGGGCGGATGAACTTTTCAGTGGTTTGAGGTTCAAGATTAGCTGCCATGAACCCCCTTTCTTGGGAGTCAGAAAGAAGGTGGACATAAAAAAGTCTTTCAGTAGAGAGGTAATTGCCCTTTTTCTTGTTAGTTCTTTGATCTCCCCGCATAACGTTGTATGTGTTCTTGGGAGATTGGAGGAGTTGGCCTCAGGATCCCCCGTGCTCGTGGGGGAGGGAAGGGGGAGGGGTGAACTCCGATTTGTACCCTTCTTGTATGGTACGCAGCACCCACCCGTCTGTGGTTATTTGGGTCTACTCTCTGTGAAAATCCCTCAGATGCTCCTCCCCCCCAACTGGGCTGCTCCGTAGTGGGGGAAGAGCATCAAAAGTGCTGCTGACGCTGCTTCCTTTCCCGCGGGAGGCCACCATTCGGGTGGAAGCAAAGGGGCATTTACCAGAAGTCATTGAGACCTTCCCAAACCAACCTGAGTTGTATTGGGAGGCAGTGGGACTCGGGGGGTTTGGAGGTGGCTGCGGTCTGGAAACCGTGCCCCTTGGAAGCCTGTGCCCCACCTTGCCTGGGGTTGGGCTGGGAACCCATTGCTGTTAGCGCCTTTACTATCAGCTTGCAGTTCTTCCAGAGGTAGTAGTGCTGGCATGCCTGGCGCAATAAGATGTCCTGGAAATAACCCGCAAAGAGGTCCCAACCTTCCCGTGGCAAGCGCAGCAGGTCAGTCAAGGTACCCTCAGACAAGCCCAACAGGGGGAGGACCTTCTTCCTATGCTCCTGCATCACCCTTTTTGATGCTCTTGCCATCTGGTCTAGGATGGCATCAAGTAGGTCTGAAAGAACTGTTAGCAAGGGGGCGGCTATCCGACTTATATCAAGGGGGAGCGCTTTTCCGAGATACTGTCTAGGCCCTTGGTCATCCAGACCACTGGGTACCCCGCACAGCCTATTTCCTATAGCCCACATTTTTTTCCCCAAAAGGCATTACGTTACACTGGTTGTGTAAAAACAGAGTCAGGTATCCCTTTAAGCTTTTGGAAACAGCTGTTACAGGTCAAACCAAGGTCACCCTTGGAAGCATTCAGATGAGGGCAGGATGACTTACGGATAGGGGATACACAGTAAACATATCCTAACGAGGGAATGCATAGGAAAAATAAGCTTAGACTAAGGCCTCGTTTGTGAGAGAATTTTATACAAGAATAGGACTGAAAACTCACTATGAAGTGTCTGGCACACTCACCCAGGGATAATAATACTCTGTAACAAGACAGACTCGTAATATATATGCATTATGAAGATAAAAACGAGTCTGAATCTCTGTAGCTTGTTTATGCAAGCTATACACTGAGGTCCGTCTAACACCAAGATGGAAAGCCAAGAAAAGTAACCGTATTACCTGTATTTCCTTGGAAAAGGTTTTCAAACACCTACAACCTGTGGCTAGGTAGCAAGGAAACAGGTGGAAACTCTTCAGAAAAAGATGGAGAGTTTTGCAGGTATAGAACCAGGGATTTCAGCAATGAAAACCAGAGACCTTTGCGGTCTACAGCTTGCCTCGTAGATGCGCAAAAAGAAAGTGAATACATGTCGCAATATGTGAGCCATAGGGGTGCTATAGCAGTAATTTTTTTATTTTGGTTGTAATAGTGCGGTGAATAAGTCTCTGAGACCAGATTGCATATATTTATAGCATAGAAGGTATGGTATAATTTGAAGTAAATTGGTCTTTTAGCTTAAAACCAGAAACCAGACTTAATATTCTACCCATATACTAAGTCAGGACCCAGCCAAGCTAATTTTGGTTCTGCATGAATGCCTGCGACTGTAGATAATAAAGTGAATAATCAACTCCACAAACAATAGAGGTACTGTGCTAACAGCCTAAGGGAAGGAGATGCATACAGAAATAATACCATGTGTGTTGAAGTGTGTAAATCAAGTTGGTGAGTGAAAAACTTTAGACTGAATTGGCTAAAGAACAGTTTTTTCGTGATGAGATTACTTTCTATGAAACATGAGGATATCATAAAATAATCTTATATAGGCCACATACAATTCACCAGGGACATACACACAAACTTATATGTCTTAACAGGAAAGTTAAGGGGATCTATAAAGATCTATTGAAATTTAAATCATTACATTAATTTTATTCAATTCTTTTCATTACAACCAAGTATGTCTAACAATTGTTTACATATTTATTTACAATGACTAGAAAGTCATACAGTACACAAAAATCTACATTACACTTAAGTTGGACAGTAAGTGTCACACACATTTCCATGCTGTTCTTACCAGGATTGGATAAACCGCTCGCTTGTTTGCCACAGGCAAGCAAAAACATATTGTGGTGAATAGAAATAGTATAATATACTGTGGTATACTAATTTACTTGCCAATTTGTATAAATGATTGGCAAGTGACTTTTTTCATATTTTGCCAACCCTAGCTCTTAAAGTGTTATGGATCTACTCCTACCCTTCCACTTGACATTAAACGATAACCTATAGCATATTCCCATAGTAACTTACTATAGAAATCGCTAAGTCTGGACTAAAGCTTCCGTCACATTCCAAACCATCGCACTGTGTTCTTGCTGCACAAGAGAATCCAGGAGGAGGCTGCACATGCTCAGCAAAATCTGCCATTTCTTGACAAGCTGCAGTCATCCCACCATCTAAAATTTTGGAAAAAGATACTTCAGCTACATGAAAAGGTAACATTAGTAATGACTGGAAGAAAGTGAAATCTTTGAATGAAAACATACTTTTCCAAGACGTACCTGTTAATCATGACTTGCACAAGTAGCATTATGTAGGCAATGGTGAACTGCAATACATATATGAGAAATGGGAATATTCAAGTTGATAACTAACAAAATATCCAAGATTGAAACCAGACAACTTAAAAAACGGTTTAATGATTATTAATTAATAGAAACACTACTTTTCATTTTTTGACACAATTGATGAATTTACACCACAAGTTGGATTATCATTCACAAACAAGTTCTTCATCATGGATAAGATTTCAATTGAATATCAGGTTAACCTAAAAAAGACATTCTTTCTTTCATACCTTGAGGACATGGTGGAACATGAATTAAGATGCCATCAAACAAGGTGACGTCAAATGAAGGGGTGCTTTTTGTCCGAAGACTAAGCTGCAGAAAGACAAATTCATTCAATGCAATCAAACTAATGTATCTATAAACTAGAGCTGTCTGAATAACAGCATGCTCGACTGTTCGAAGCTGCAGGGGGAGTGCGCTACTTGAAGGAAGTAAGCAGTTACTTATCCCGTGACTTTCAATGAGAGAAATTTTGATAAAAAGCTAAGCTTTAGGGAAGTCCACTTACAGTATCTAAATCTTTGTTTTCATTTTTAGTTCCGATCATTATCAGGAACCTATGCAGTGGTGTTGGTTTGTTTGTTTGTTTGATGAGGGCTTAACGGCACAACGACAGCGGGGGTCAATTTGTACCTGAGAGGTGAGATCATTCCAGAGGTAGGAAGAAAAGAAAACAAGGGGGATTGAGAGAAACATGGGAATTAAAAGCCAGAAGGCTGGGATCGAAGGCTTTGATTGTAAACATATCTCATTTATTCACTTTTGAATTATGCTTATTTATCAAATTATGACATACATCTAATAGGCACTACAATTACTGTAGCAAAGTATGAAATGTCAATAGTTAGATGAATTCCGCCTGAAAGTCATCTATCTCCCTCCAACGCCATCCATTTGTTCCTCCCTGATAACATCCTTCCCTTCCTCCCTGATGCCAACCATCCATTCCTCCCTCCGCGATGCCATCCATCCCTCCCTCCGCGATGCCATTCATCCCTCCCTCCCCGATGCCATCCACCCCTTTCTCCTTTCCCAATGCATCCACCCATCCCTCACCCATGCCATCCATCCCTCCCTGATGCTATCTATCCCTACCCCCAATGCCATCCATTCCTACCTCTCAAGATGCCATCAATCCCTCCTTCCCCAATGCCATTTATCCATCCCTCCTGATGTCATCATCCCTTCCTGATGCCATCCCTCCGTCTCTCCCTCCCTCATGCCATCCATCCCTCCCTCCCTGATGCCATCCATCCCTCCCTCCCTGATGCCATCCATCCTCCCTTCCTCCCTGATGCCATCCATCCCTCCTTCCCTCCCTGATGCCATCTATCCCTCTCTCCCTCCCTGATGTCATCCATCTCTCCCTCCCCCACTGATGACATCCACCCATCCCCTCCTGATACCATCCATCCCTCCATCCCTAATGCCATCCATCACACTCTCCCTCCCTGATGCCATCTGTCTCTCCCCAATGCTATCCATCCTTCCCTCTCTCCCTGATGGCATCTAACGCTAACCGCCCCTCCCTGATGCCATTCATCCCTGCCTCCCCAATGCCATCTATCTCTCCCCTCCCCACTGTCATCCATCAATCCATCCCTGATACCATCTATCCTTCTCCCACTGTTGCCATCCATCCCTCCCCCTCGCAATTGCCATCCATCCCTCCTTCCCTGATGCCATCAATCCCTCCCCAATGACATCCATCCCTATCCAATGCCATCCATCCATCCCGCCCTGATGCTATCCTTCCCACCCGCCCCGATGCCATCAATCCATCATCCTTCCCTGTTGATGCAATCAATCCCCTCCTCCATAATGCAAACCATCTCTCTCCTCCCCAATGCCATTCATTCATTCCTTCCAGAAGCCATCCATCTCTCCTCTCCCGGAAGCTCTCCATCCATCCTCCCCATTGCCAACCATCCTTCCCTAACTGATGCCATTCATCCATCATCCTCTCCCTCTGATGCCATTTATCTCTCCTTCCCTAATGCCATCTATTCCTCTCTCCCTGCTGCCATCCATCCCTCCCTCCCTCCCCTGTGCCATCCTTCCCTCCCCAATGCCATCCCTCCCTCCCCAATGCCATCCTTCCTTCCCCAATGCCATCCCTTCCTTCCCAATGCCATCCCTTCCTTCCCATCCCTCCCTCCCCAATGTCATCCCTCCGTCCCAATGCCATCCTTCCCTCTCCAATGCCACCTCTTCCTCCCAATGCCATCCCTCCCTCTCCAATGCCACCTCTTCCTCCCCAATGCCATTCCTCCCCAATGCCATCCCTCCTTCCCAATGCCATCCCTCCCCAATGCTATCCCTCCCCAATGCCATCCCTCCCCAATACCATCCCTCCCATATGTAATTACCATCTTACATGTCCCTCTTTAACCCTTACTTTTCCATGCAGCAATAATTACGTGGGGATATTATCACTATTTTGGGTGCCCCGTCTTTGACTCCGCCTCCTAGGTGCATTTTCAAAAAGGTGCTGGTAGAGTAACGGTTAAGATCCTTATATTGAAATTCTAAATTCCAAGAGCCAATTCTAAAAGTGCAACGAACACTTCTGAAATTAGTCAAAGAAGCACATCTCATTGTTAAATAATGTAAAAAAATCCTAATTAAATAACTGGCCACCTGTAGTACATTAGTAGAAATTTTTGGGGAACTTGGAAGAATACAAAGAGTAATCAATGGAGTATGTCCCTTTTTAAATGTGTTCGTTTGTTCTCATACATGAAAAATGTCAGTTTATATAACAACTCTATGCAAATTAGCAGTCAACTTAAATAATTAAGGCAGAATCTAACAGTTTCCACTATAAAATCTTTAAAACAACATTTCACATTTTTTTAAACTTTTCAGTTCTTTTCAGGCCTAATCATTTGTTAACTTGGTTACCATCTATGACACTGCAAATTTTCAATCAGACAATATGCACATTCTACATATTTATTCCACTTTTAAATAATGTACATTTTCAAATGATGACACGCTTTTTATAGACCTTGCTCCCCTCAAAACTTTACCCAACGCCAAGGTGGACGCCGAATAAGGACACCAACGTGGAAGCGGACGCAGATGCCAAGGTAGAATAGCTCCTACTATTCTTTGAATAGTCAAGCTAATAAAATGGTTCTTACAAGTCCCCAAAAAAGCTTGAAAATGGATAATTCCTTTGTTGACAATCATGCAGATTCTATATATCTGTGTCAGAAATATGAAAGGGTGTAAGGGTATGGAGGGGGTGAATCTTCCGTAAAGGGATGGTAAACTCATACTTTCAATTTCTTGCAGACATACAGTATAATTTACAAAATTTCTCTACAGCCTAAAACAAAAGTTAATTCTTTCAAACTTAAGACCTGGTATAGTAATCGTGTGAACACTAGTTTCATAAAGCATGATACATTTGTAAAATATTTGCTCGCTTTAAAAGTGCCTTTTTACATTTGATTATTCACTAAATGCTTTTTCAGCATTTGCCATGTTGGAATGTGATGGGGTAAGAGGGGCATTTTACCACAACAATCAATTAAACTTAATGAAAATGACTGACCTTTTTCAACCATGTGAAAATGGGATGAGAACGAGCATTTTGTTAAAAATCAAGCTTAAAGTCAAAAAAGTTGGCACTTAAAGTAAATCAAGCAGGCATGAACAATGAAAACTCACTCACATTTGCAGACATTTAAGCATCTTGCAGCATAAGGTGAGTCAACTTGCAAAAGTACATTACATGTAGATTGTCCTACTTACCCCTAACTGGATCCCATTTGCTTTCTCTTGAAAAGATACTACTAACTGAAGACCAACCGTTCCCAACAGTGGTATTGAGTATGTTAAACCTTCAAAAGAAAATTTTGAAAATTTTGGAGAGAAAAAATATCTATGTATCTATCTATATATCTATCTATCTATATATATATATATATATATTATATTTATTTATGTATAATATATATACACATCTATATATCTATCTATCTATCTATATATATATATATATATATTATATTTATTTATGTATAATATATATACATATATAATATATATATATATATATATATATATATATATATGTATATATATATATACACATACATACATACACACATACATACACACATACCTACATACACACACACACACACACACACACACACATATATATGGGCATTTCCAAGCCAGACTGTAAACATGACTTAAAAAAAAAAAATTGTATTTCATATTATTCCAAACCCATACAGGATTAAGTTAAAAACTTATTTTGGCATTTGCCTAACATTTTGCTTATAAAAAATCATTTCTTGGGAGAAGCGTATTTTAAGTGGAAAAGTCCCGTTCAACTATGATATATTTATGTGGGCCTATTCTATTAAACATGAGAATTTTTCTTTAATATTGGATACATTTCATATTTATGAAATATGGTCTATAAGAAATATCTATCACATTTTAGATACTCCCTTCATTTTTATTTTCATTGTTTAATTTCAGATGCACTAAACATGGTGTAGCACGAGTTACCGAGAGATGCATTTTTTAGTATAATTACAAAATGTTTGCATTCTAATTGATGCCACTGATTATTTTTCTTCTATTCATATAGTGCCTTAAGTATGAATAACAATTTCAATTATAAACACTATCCACCACATGATAATGACCCTTTGAAAACTGCAGCACGAGTTACCAGTAGCACGAGTTACCTATGTATCACAAGTGACCATGGTCCTCTTTCCCCTGTACCAGCAAATGATACACAGTTATTGCAAACTTCACTTAGCTACTATAGAGAGCTATCTACTGCAAATATGAATAAGCATTTATGTGATCATGTAAATAACTTTCTAGTGATGCCTGAGGCATGTGATAGGCATGTGATAGGCACAGCTTTAGATGTGACATTGACACATATGGAAAGTGAAGTGATGCATATTATCCGCTGCAGCTATAGCAGCTTTTACAATCCAATAAAAGAAAAGGTAAAGTTGCTGTTTTTCTACTCTTTACATTAATATTATGCAATAAGCAATTTTTTTAGTTTAAATGACAATGAATTTGTGTAAATTGGTTAAATGTTGCAGAGCAGTTATGTAATGAAGGGAGGTATATATGATAGTACACAAATGCAGAGCTTGGTTTGGCTCATTGACATGAAGTATGTACTAAGTATCGTGCCTGATCTGTGTTTCCATGAGAGTTGAGGTCTTGGGTTGTTTGGTGTTGCTGGGGGGAAGGGGGAGGGCAGTGGGTCAGCAAACTACGGACAAAATTAAGGCAGCAGCAACATTGCTAAAGGAATATTCCCATGTATTTGCATTCATTCATACATGATATAGACAATTTTCGGAACAAATTATTGCTAAAAAAGTTCGTTAATATCATATTTCATTCAAAATTTACACCAATTTAAAAGTAGCGAAACCTTTTTTCTTCTTCAAAAATGCCTTCAACAGGAAATGACCTACAAGGTGACATGGGGACACAATTCAGCAAAATTCTTATGTATTTCTTATTACATTTTTATGTAATCAAAACAACATTTTGGAGGTTCTTGTTCAGTTCAATTCGTACCTCCGATCTGGGGTCTCAGTAAGTCCCCCGATAAGGGGACTCAGTAAGTCCCCCGAGACTCAAGCATGCACACTGAGATTACAGTGATATATGAGAGCCGCCATTTTTATTGTGAAGTTTCAGTCATAGACGCTTATCAGTTGTTTCATTGAAGGTTTGTAACAAAGTTTGCTTTGTTCATGTTCAATTTCGCGAAAGAAAAACAACTTTGTACTATCACGCACTTATTGCTAAATAATTTTCACAAATCCCAAGTAATTTCTCATAATTTCAGTAAATCTTATTAGGGCGTGACTGCCTAACAGTAACACATAATAAGAATTCATCATTTTCTTTCAAATCTCTCAAAACCTGCCAGTGAAATTCAAAAGCGCACGGTGAAAAGATAATTTGTATGCCATTATTTTAAATCGTGAAGAAATTTTTTAACCCTTCACAGCAATCAAGTTCCCCGCGCTCGAATGTGTCAGATTCTTATGTTATTCCTATACAAACTTTAAATTTGATAGATGCATTGTGGGATACTTCTGTAAAGGATCCCCAGATCGAGAAAACAAAACTGTTCTTCCGATCGGGGTACACACCAGACTGTTGTTAGTATAAAGTGGACGGGAGAAGGAGGGGGAAGGAAAACTAAATAGTAAGCATATACTTGTTTTCATCTTTATTAATAATTTCAGTAGGAAAAAAGTCCAATTTGTATTTCAAAGAAAAAGAAAAGATTTCTTTGAAAGTTTTAATTTGCCAATTTACTGTGTTTTTACTTAATAAAAATTAAATCTTTAATAAAATTTCATAACTTCTGAAGAAAAAAAGTATTAACATTTTTTCCACCAACTTGTTTTTAGTATTTCTCTGTCATGTATGACGGAATATTCCTTTAAAATAGGACAGTTCGTAAGAGCGCCCTTGTCATTTTTTATTTACTTCTATGATTTTTCTGAATAATAGAAGTAATAATAACAATAATAACAACAAAAACAATATGATACTTATGATGGTGTAAACAAAATGATAATCAAAATTCAAAACCAAAATTGACTGTTATGAAAGTTTTCTAATAGTATTGTAACATTTCACTCTATTATCTTTATCATTATTCATCATTATTATTATTTATAAATTCATAAAGTTAAATAATTGTTTCTTTATTACAGAAGTAGTCAGGTCAGTCCTAAACTGCTACTGGTAACCATGTATCCAGTACTACCTGTCCATGGGTCGAGTGGTCGACGACTAAACCAGCACCTCCATTCAGCTTGCTGGATGAGGAGGGTAGTGGATTCCCAGAAGGACCAAAAATAAAACCTGTCAAAGGGCAGATGAACTCCTCATGAGTCAACGGCCATCCACGAATACCTGCTGCCTTGCAGGAAGATGTTGGTTCGTCAAAGGCTATCAGAGTAAACTGTATGCAAACCAGCAGAAGGCAAGGGGAAACCACTGCTGTATTTTCCCAAGTATAATCATGATGCTCCAAACACAGAATAAGAGTAACAGCGTGAATGGGGTTCTAAAATGGAACACCTCGGTAGGGACAGCCATGTGCGGCAGATGACACAGTACTTATAGCACAGTCAGAAGAAAAACTGCAGTCTCTTCTGGATAAAGTTGTAGAGGAAAGTGAAAAGACAGGGCTGTCTCAAAATGTAAAGTAAACAGAATGTATGGTGGTCTGAAAAAAAAGCCATAAATCTATTATGTAGTATATGAAGCCAAGGAGAAACAATCGAATAAGTACAACAGTTTAACCCTTAGTCTACCACGCGGCGATATTATCGCCGTTTTGGGTGCCCCGTCTTTGGCCCCGCCTCCCGAGCGCATTTAAAAAAAAGTGCTGGTAGAGTAAGGGTTAATCAACCCGCGACATATGCGCCAACCCGAAGATATAGGCAGGATGATCCCGGTGGGCGGCCCAGCGGGTCCCGAAAGCGGAAGGGGCTTGACTCTTCTGCCTGAAAGACAGAGGACCCTTCAATAATCACGCCTTGATTAACCCTTACTCTACAACGCGGCGATATTATCGCTGTTTTGGGTGCCCCATCTTTGGCCCGCCTCTCGAGCGCATTTTCAAAAAGTGCTGGTAGAGTAAGGGTTAATTAACCCGCGACATATGCGCCAACCCAAGATATAGGCAGCATGATCCCGGTGGGCCCAGCGGTCCCGAAGCGGAAGGGGCCCGACTCTTCTGCCTGAAAGACAGAGGACCCTTCAATAATCACGCCTTGATTAACCCTTACTCTACCACGCGGCGATATTATCGCAGTTTTGGGTGCCCCGTCTTTGGCCCCGCCTCCCGAGCGCATTTTAAAAAAAGTGCTGGTAGAGTAAGGGTTAAATACTTGGGCTACACACTAACATCAGATAGTCGGTGCATTAACTAAGTTAGAAAACGCATTGCAATTGCCAAAGACATGTTTACAAAAATGAATCAAATTCTGAAGAATAGAAATAATGGAATGGACACGAAAGTCCATGTCTTGAGGGCATATGTATGGTCCACTCTTCTCTATGGCTGTGAATGCTGGACAATTACCAGTGACATCAAGAAAAGATTAGAAGCTACAGAAATGTGGTTCATTAGGAGAATGTTGAAAATATCTTGGACAGAAAGAAATACAAATGACGATGTCCTGATAGCTTCAGGCATGGACAGGTCCCTACTCAATGCCATCAAAAGGAGACCGATGGAATTTTTCTGGCATGTTTATCGGAAGGGTGGGTTGGAACAGCTTGCAGTATGTGGGAAAATTGAGGGCAAAAGAAGCAGAGGGAGGCAGCGAGTTAAATATGTCCAAAGCTTAAATAACTGGGCAACCAACAACAGCCTATGTAACAATAAGTTTATGTATCTAGCTCTAAACAGAAGTGACTGGAGGACCATGATTGCTAATGTCTGTTCCAAACTCGGCACCTGGAGAGACATTACAGACAAATGACTTTGACTTCAGACACCGCTTTGGTGCCGTCGACTATGTTGTACGGCTCCGCGGTCTTACGACCCAAAACCGTCTCACAGCTACATAGGCTTACATGGTTTGCAGCCCTTTTTGTATACGTTTTATATTAACGGCCTGCTTTTTAAATTCACTAGCCATTGGTTTAGTTCAGTAAAGTTTAAACAAGCTTTGCTCAGGGTCAGCAGTCTTTTCTGGACTGATGATGGTGTCATTTAGTACCTCCGCTTTACACGATTAGTCGGTGACCACCCCCTTTGGTGGTGGTACAGATGCTCCCACCTGGTGTGAGGAACAAAGTTTTCACCCGTCAGATTTCACCGTCAGTGCCGACGGATGCTTCTTGATCGAGGTAGGGGCGCTTTCCTTGTGACCCCTTATGACGGAAACTTGGACGGGTACTTGGCCTTTATCAACGGGCGAAATGCCGGGGTTTTTCTGTTTACCTTTTACCGCTCGTGCTGAGCGAGGCTTTTTCAGTTTCGCGCCGTTTTTGCACCACTGTTGTGGTCTCCTTTTCCGACAGATAGGAACGGCCTCCGAGAGTTTTCTGGAATCCCTCGGCTGCTTAAGACCTTGCAGGCTTCACGTTCGGGCCTCGGGTCAGGGACGATCTTTGTCTCTTTCCCGGGCTCTGGCGGACTGCTTCTCAGTCCCGGACCGCTTCGTTCGATGATGTGGCCTTAGTCCGCCTTTCCTCGACGTCGCATGGTTTTTCTGAGAGGTTGTTCACCCCCCTCCCCATTGTGGAGGTGGGCCCTATCTCAAACTTGGTTCAGTCATAAGCTCTGGGATAACTTGCAGCTATCCACCAAGGTTTTTTCAGTTGGGTCTACGGTCTTTGACTCGGGACCACTAGAAAGTTACACGGAGATCTCTTCGAAGTGTGTCATGTTACATTTTCCTCCAATAGATTGTCCAATAAGTAACTTTCTTTCAAAGTAGTCTAAACTGTTCATAGAACGGCCGCAGTATGCACTCAGGTTTGGGGCATAGCCTCTTTTCACGGGATCTCTCGTACCGCCGTTCGGAAAAACGCTTTTCACGTTTTTTCTCTTGTTTTTGGTCTGACTCACTTTTCGACGTTTGTGTTACCCCGCTAACTTTTGCTCTTAGGCGGTTACTCGCTAACGAATTTTTCCCTTGTCGGGGATTTCTTCAATTCATTTTAGTTGGTACACGCTTCGTTCCCAATCGTAGTTTACTAGCCGGTTCCGTATCGTGGACGAATCCGGGTGTGGTTTGTGGCGTTTTTTTGCAGACACTTTGCTGAAATTCATATTGTGTCCAAACGCTCTTCCGCTTGGCTTGTTCTTCTGAGTTTTTGGCTCAGGTTCATTCGATATTTGCCTCCGTTACTGTCAACGAATGGTGCCTTGTTCGGTTTGACTGTGACTAGACGTGGTTTACTATGTTTTAGTTCTTCCCACTCTGAGGTCTTTCATCCTTAAGAGGACAAGGAATTTTGTCCTTTAAACGGGATTCGATTAGTGTGAGTTTTCGTACCAGCCATTAAAAAAAAAAAAAAATGTGCTGCGACCTGAACTCCATTCCTTCCTATCCTCGGTTGCAATCTGATTGCATATTAATAGCATGGAAGGTAAGGTATAACTTGAAGTAAATTTACCCCGCTAAGCGTAGCTGGATATTTACGAGAGTTATACTTACCTTCCATGCATCCCGCCCGCCTCCCCTCTCGTTCAGGCCTTGGTGGAATGTTGAGTGAGGTGGTAGTACAGAGGTATTATGGAGGTCAGGGCTTGGCTGGTTACTGCGTTTTTTAGGGCCGGCTAGAAGTGCGTTAGAATCAGGTCATGTGACCAGATTGCATATTAATAGCATGGAAGGTAAGGTATAACTTGGAAGTAAATATATATATATATATTAGAGCTGTGAACGTTTAGGGATTTTAGTAAACGTGTACACGCCAAAAAAAACCAAAGTGTATCGTGTACACGCGTTTAGTACTGTAATTTTCAGAAATACACCAAAATTGCCATAAAACTACGAGGCGAAGTAAAAAAAATCGCACAACCAGTATTGCAAAAGTACTGACTCCATTGCCCAAATAGATGCTGAGTTTTGCTTTTCAAATCGTAAAAAGTTTACTTCTACAGTATAAATCATCATTTTTATGGAAAATATGCATGAAATTCAGTTTAGAAAGAACAGATAACTAACTTCCTTTCAATGTCATTTAAACTCAACATCGCGTAACTTTTTTGTCCTATTCGCTACGGCTTTCAAAGTTCTTCTGTTAAAATCTTGCATACTAGGCCTATGGTATACCTCGCCGTAAAACATTTCAAAATTACGCCACCGACAGGAAGTTCTGAAATATCAGTCCTTTCAAAAAATGGCCGCCATTTTGCAAACGCATGCAGAATTGTTCTGTTTGTTTAAAATGCAATATTTTTTCTTTCTTGCAAAATTTATTTGACTCATCAGGTAATATTTACATGTAAATGTACTAATTGTCACGATTCAAGTATTTTTCAAGTGTTTTTCGGTCGATTTAAGAGCTTGTAACACGGGCCTTGATTGCATGGAATTTAAAGCCTTATGGCCTAACGTTAGGCCTATTGTTAGTTTCACTGTTTACTGCTGCACGGTGCATTTTAAAAGTTAGATTACTCAGATTTTAGCGACATCAAAGTGCATAATATCCCCATTCATTGGTGATTACTGTGCATTTGTGATTCGCACATTTTAAAAAGATTATGCTAATTGGGTGTACAGTTTGTAAAAAGTCATTGATTGGAGTTTTGTCGGCTGAATGTGTGAGTGTGATTTGAATCATGAATGATCATATTGATTTTCAACGGCAAGACACTAAAAAACCATTACTCGCAATGAAGTATTTAGTAAACGTTTACAAGATTTGCAAGCGTGTAGCGTGTACACGCTAAACGGTCACAGCTCTAATAAATATATATAAATATATAATATATATATATATATATATATATAGTTGTGAGACTGAAAAACGAGGAAGACGTTGCTTAATATTACTACATTTTATTGGAGCTAAGTTTCGCCTCAGGCCTTCATCAGGTGCTGTTAAAAACAAAATGATACAAGAATAGTCTTAAATAAGCTATGTACAAGAGAATGTGTAAGAGATACAGTTAATGTAATAAGCATATGCCCGGGTAAAGGTGGAGTGAAGCCTATTCATTAAAAAGTATGTAAATTAAATTGTCAATAATTAATAAATGAATAAGTTGATAAAAATCACGGATGTATGAATGTATGCATAAAAAGTATATATAGAGTACAGAGTACAATTTTATTTATAATAATTTAGTTACAGTAATAATAATTAAAAAAATGATAATAGTAACAATAGTGGTAATAACAATAGTAATAACAATTCTAATGATAATAGTGATGATAACACTTATAATAATAATAATAATAGTTTTTTAAAAGCTTGAGGAAACAATGCAACACTCGCAACCGGAGTTGAACCCAGTTCCTTTCATATGAGTATGCTTCCTTAACCAATGAGCCCCTGTAAAATAACTTAACAATTACACAGAAAGTGAATGTTTTAACAAGTGACACAGATTAGAAAAAAGTGTCCCCACACTCATTTTAATTTAAGAGATATCATAGATACAAATATTTTCAGTTATGCAAATAAGCTAATTATTATGCACACACAACCACCAATCATGCTTAACTGAAATGTACCAATGCCCTTTACCAATGTACCAAGTTATTATCTTAGATTAAATGTTTTGTACGAAAGTCTAATTGTTATGCAAATACCTAATTAATATGCACACTACACCTCACCATTGAATGTAGACCATGCTCTTCACGTATATGATCATTTGTGTAAACAAAATCCCCACACCCACTTCAATTTAAGACATATTATAGATACAACTATTTTCATTGTTATGCAAATAAGCTAAATAGTATGCACACACAACCCCCAACCATTCTCATTTGAACAGTACCCATGTCCTCTACCCCTGTGCCAAGTTACATGAATGTACACCATTTATAATGTACACCATACATTCATAACTTAAGGATGAGCTCATGTTGAACATTTGCGGACGCCGACGATGACAGGATGATCCCTGTCTCTTCATCCTGCTTCGCAGGCAAGACAAAAAAAAAGAAGTTATATATCATATATTAATCAAATTGATTCCTAAAAATAAAAACTCAGAAATTACCCAAACTTTTGTGAGAAACCACATACCTGGTATTTCATATGTAGAGCCATGTGTTACAGTTTCCTCTAAGTGAACACCAACTCCTGTGATAAGAATGCGCATCTGTGGAGGGACCTCACAGTTGAAAATCTTCATATCCAAGGTAAAGTCATTCCTCTGGAAAGAAAGAAACAACTAAACTGCTAATTGACACTAATCCTGCTAATCATTTATCTAATTTGCCAGTATTTGGGTATACCACAACCAACCCTTGCTCATTCAGTCAATAATGGTAACTTGAGTGTACATTTATAAGCTTCAACTTAAAATTTATCATAAGCCACAGGATGAATCTTTGATACCATGTGCAACAATCAGGGTAACAAGGCTTGTTATTGTAAATTTGTATTTAATGTTACGCTCATTTAATCTCCTACAAAAAGCTTGTTTGCTATTAAATCACTTTTCTAATCTTTCCGAATCAACCAGAAGAACCAACTACAATCAATCTTCAAGAGAACTTGAATGAAAAATTTTCCATTGAAAAAACATAAATTCTAATGAATTATTTCATTACATACATTACAAATTTGAAAATGAAGGTGCCAGAACAGAAGAAAAAAAAGACTCACAAACAATTGCAACTGGCATTCCAATCTAGTGCAATCATCTCTCTTGGTGCAGGAACTGCTTGAAGTGGGTATCGATTGAAGCTGCTGATCAATGGCAGCTATTACTTCATCCCATGAATCACACTCTGGCTGGTAAGCAACTGCATGCACAACATCTAAAGAAGATGAACATGGGTATTTTAATATTAAACCATGTCTTTAATTAATCTTGTTCTTCCTGACAAACTATTCCAATTAACTGCTCCAGATTAAACCTCGTTCAAAAGAAGCAAATTGTTTATCAGTTTGTCCATGACAATTGAACAACCCCCTTTCCCAAGTACATGGATCACACAGAAAACTCTTTTATAGAAATTTGTACATATCATAACTATACCTTGCCCTAAATGTAATGCATGCCATACCTACACAGCAATTTCAAAAGACTCACCAGTGTCACAAGGAGGCTCAATTGATTGTATTCCACCTCCCAATCCACTCCACATAGATTATTTGCATTTGTTATTGTTGTGTTTAGGAAGTGGATTCTTTGGTATGTAATTTATGTGTAGCTCAAGCTGCTCTTCGCCCAGGACAATAGCTGCTCTTCGCCCAGGACAAAAGCTGCTCTTCGCCCAGGACAAAAGCTGCTCTTCGCCCAGGACAAACGCTGCTCTTCGCCCATGACGAAAGCTGCTCTTCGTCCAGGACAAAAGCTACTCTTTGCCCAGGCTCTTTTAAGCGGGAAATTGCAGTATAAAATGCTGTGCGAGATTTTCCTAGGGGTCAGATTGATTTCATTGGCCAAGGGATTGTTTGGCCACATTATGGCCACTATGAAGTGAGTTTATATAATGTTATTGAGCAGTGTAGCACATTGGTGTGTGGTGGACAAGGACCAGGTATACTTGTAAAAGAAGTTGCAGTCCTGATGAAGACCTGTGAGTGTCTTAGTTTGTTTTATCGTTGTTTTAACGCATTATCAACTCTTCTCAGCTAGTTGGAGAGCTGCAGGGTATGAATGTATTAGTTTGTAATCTTGGTAGAGTTTTAACCTGAGGGGACTGCAGGGGTCCTGTTGTTTTGGAGCTTAGATGTGTGAAGGAACCCAGGGGGTACCTGAGGAGTGCGGTAAATATAGCATTGAGAACTTGGTGATGAATGGGCAATTATTGTGATAGTGTTGAAACATAATTTTTGCATAACTGTATTGAATGTGAGTATGAATATGGATGTATCGAGTAGAACCAGGCATTATAAATTTGTTTTGTGACTTTTCAGGGTCCGGGATTGGAGGCCCATGCCTACAATGAATGTCGTGTTGTAGAGGCTACTACCGGGTAAAGTCATTGAGGGCTGCATGCTAAGACCATGAACATTGAGACAGGCATCACTACCAAGAGGGGCTTAATTGCTACTGGGGTGGCTGTCTAAACAGAATTACAGCAATACGGAGGCCTTGCGAAGCAGTCATTTGAGGACTTTTAACGCAAGGTGGTATCTTGTGAGAGTACAGTATATCTTGTTCAACTATTGTGTCTTCTAAATCTGTTGTGGCAATGATACCAACTTCTTAAACACGTTAAACGTTTGAGCTCAGTGAACTATACTGTTGATTTTCCTAAACACAGCGAACAATCAATAGAACTCTTTGTGAAACAGATTTCTATGAAGAGTCTGCACTTGTTTTGTTTGCCGTTCAACAGGGGCACAGAGTGCCATGAATGTATTATCTTATTATTGTGAAATGTTTATTGCTTATGCTTCTGGGCTGCAGAAGTACAGTACTTGCATAATGTTCTAATCAAATCTGTTTCTTTATTTAGGGGACTTCTGCTAAGGTGTTTTAGAAGTATTTAAAACACAGATGGGTATTTAGTATAACTTAGGTAAGCATTTTGTTTGTTTAATGAGGGCTTAATGGCACCACAACAGCAAGGGTCAAATTGTGCGTGAGAGGTTAGATCATTCCAGGGGTATGAAGGAAAGAAAACAGGGGGAGATTGAAAAAAATACAAGAACTAAAAGTCAGAAAGCTGGAATCAAGAGAGGAAGTGCATCGGTGAAAAAAAACAAAGAAGAAAGAGGGGAGTGGAAAAGGAGGAATAAATATGGTTGTAGAGGGAAGCATGACGAAGGAGATAATTTTATCCAGAGGATTTTTCTGAAGAAGCTCGGCTATTGAGTTGTGGGAAGCGAGGGAAGCTCTGGGAAGATTGTACAGGAGGCAAGCAAGGAGAACGTGATGGACTGTGAGGGTGCAATGGCAATTGTTGCTGAGGGGTTGGGGGAAGCCAATAAGGAGGTGGGAGTGAGTGAAGTGGATGTGACCCTATTCTAAAATGGGTAATGTGCATGTTGTCAATACGGGAAAGGTTGTAGATGGTGGGTTTGATCGGAAAGGTGGGCTGGATGACGTGGAGTTTGTTACCAATTTGGGAGTCCCATGAGGTTTGCCAGTGGTCACGAACAAGGGAAGCGATAAGCAGTTTGATGTCAGAAAGGTTTTTGAAAATGGGGTAGGGAAAGGTTGAAGGCAAGCTTAGCAGCTGCATCAGCCATTGCCAGGGTGACAACATGGCTGAGTATCCAGAAAAAAATAATACTTTCCTGCAGAGGGTGGGCGAAAGGAGTGGAACACCCCTATTTCCACCAAAAAATCCAAAAAATTACTTTGTTCTCCTTTTTTTCAAATCAGCAACTTCTCCCCTTTTACAATATGTATTATTTTTGTCAAAAAAATGGTCAGAAGTGGGTTAAAATTGTATTTTTTCAAACAAAAATCTCCATAGCAATGAAAAAACCCACTTTTTATTCATAATTATTTCAAAAACTATAAAAGCTATTTACTTCTTTATTTCACTAATTACAAGCTAAGTCAAAGAGCTTTCAATTAACCTATATTGGCATAGCCCCCTCTGTTGACCACACTGTTTTTCCTGGATTTTCCTGTCTAAAACATTGTCATTTTCATCTGTTGATAGAATCTTCAATCATCGTTATCATTTTCTACTCTGTTTCAATTTTCTTCCTGGATTTATTGGAATAAGGAGTTCAAGATCAATCATAACTGTTTCTTGATGAAAAGATCATCGGAAATAAAGACAATATTAGAAGGAATAAATGGAGATTCCATGGTAATAGCTTTAACCAAAACAAAGATGATGGCCCCCATAACATTATGAAACGGACAGAATCTCAGGCTGATAAACCATCAGAAATGGAATCAATTGCATCACCAAGTATAGAAAAACTGACTGATAATCAAAGAGCCTCAAGAAAAAAGATAACTGGTAGTGGTGAGAACTTATCAAACTTTCAGGAGGAAGCTGATATTGGAGCTGGTAGTGGTAGGCATAACATAAGGCCTAACATTAGACCTAGTCCAAAAATCAATGAGGCAAATGTTCACCCCATAACTCCTGGTTTTCTGCTGGTACACACCAATTTCCTTCTAGCATTGATATGACTTCTTCTTTGCCCAGAATGTTATTCCAAAGACTTGAATTTATTTCAAGGTAGGAATGGAAAATTTGGTTTTGCTTTTCATTTTGACATCTCCTGCCAAAGTTCTGGATGGAAAGATGTGTGCACCACTTCTCCACTTGTCACGAAAATTTCATCTGGACCAAAACCATACGAAGTCAACAGGAGAATAATTATGGCTTTTTGAGCATTTGATAAAGGTTATGAGGCGATTAAGACTTTCTGTATGAACAAGAATATGTTGGGACCTATGACTCAAAAAAGTTATAAACTCTTCCATTTAAAAAAAATGCTCAGATAGAGAAATGCTTTGACTATGTGGTGAAGACTAAGAAGTGCAAATCTTGTGAGCAATGGTTAACTAAGGGTACAGTAAGTCGGTAAAAGAATATGAGAAATGGAAAGCCAACCATAATTGCAATATGGACCACAAAGGTTCTGCTGCAGCAAAGGAGTCTACTGGTGCCAAAGAGATGTTGTGTAGGTCAATGGAAAAAAATAATTTAGAGTACACAGAGCATATTGGTGATAGTTAGAGTGCAGCATTCAAACAAGTTTTTGACTCCAATCCTTACCCTGGGAAAAAAATTGTGAAGAAAGAGTGTGTGGGCCATATTCAAAAACGAGTTGGATCACGATGTGAATTGAGAAAGAAGTAAAGGAAGCAAAAAATAAAGGATGGAAAACTTTTTTCTGGTTATAGGGAGACTCATCTTGCATCAATAGATTACAAAACTACTAAGGAATAGCAATAAGGCAAAACAAAGGAAATCTTGAATTAATGAAAAAGTCCGTAGAAGCAGTTTTATACCACTGCGCTTCCACTGACGAGAAGCCACAACACCAAAAGTGTTCCAAGGAATGGTGTGGATTTCTTGCAAATAATGACTACAAACACAAGGGAAGTGAAATCGCCGAAGCAGTTGTGGAGATTATCAAGCCCATTTGTGAGGACCTTCAAAACAGGACTTGATCAGTAGATGTATCGATGAATATACTCAGAATCCGAATGAATCCCTCAATGGAATGATATGGAACAGATGTCTAAAGGAAGTTTACTGTGGTAGGGAGATTTTAGAAATATCAGCAGCAAGTGCAGTTTGTTGTTTTAATGGTGGAAGCCAAAGTATCTGCAGAGTACTTGAAAGACTCTGGATTGAACCAGGTGAATATACAATGCGCTTGACAGAATCATGTGACAGAAAAAGGGTTCGCAGTGCAGACCTTGCTGCTTCCGAAAAGGGAAAGAAAAGAAGAAAAACATTGCGTGCCATCAAAAAAGGTTTCCATGACAAAGAAAAGGAGCAGGAAGGTGAAGTTTATGGGTCTGGCATGTTTTGAACTTTATTTTACCAACAATTGGATGTGGTAACTATGACCAAATTAAACACATTTGACCGATATTATGTTTTTCTTTATTATCTGAAAGTGACAATTTTATTGGAATTGATTATCTTCTGCAGTGATGTTTTGGTTAAAGAGATACTTATTGGGCTAAAACTTTCCCCAGTTTTAGGTAGAGTGTTTAACTACACAATAAACTTTGAAAAACTTTGAAAAGTTTCAGTTATGCACATCTAAGGTTGTTTTTGTGATCTTCACATATTTAAATGTTTGAAAAGTTTCAAGTAATAGAAAATATTTCTGAACTTAAGATGCATATAGATAAAGTTTTTACTTCATTGGATGTAGCTCTTTGAAAGCTTTAAATTGATATATCATTTAGTATGGTATGGTATTCTTAGCTGGAATTTTGACCGTTTAAAGAATATGCAAATTATCCATTAATTAGCTGCATATGCTAATTAGGTAGTTGACACATTACCATTTTTGTTTTGTTTTCCTAATTCGCAAATGAAAGCCTTTCGGTTGGCAGTTTGTTAGCCCTTTTAGGGTTAATTAAAAGAATTCTGAATTAATTAGGGGTGCTCCACCTTAAGTTAAGGAGGAGGTGGGATGTGGGATTATCCCAATTAAGATTTGAGTAAAGAAGGACAGCCTTAGGAGTCAGAGAAGATGGCAAAGTGGCTGAGCGGGGAGTACTTAATAGAGCTGAGGGCCAGGAAGATGGCCTGTCAGCTGAGAAGATGGATGAGTGAGTCAGGAAGCCTGCTACTGAGGGTGATTTCTTGGATGCCGGCTGCAGCAGCTGTCCTATCGCCTTCCTTGGAGCCATCAGTATAGATGGAGGTGTAGCTTGAGTTGGTCTTTGATTTGGTTGTGGAGGTTGATGAAGAGGTTAGGGTGGGTTTGGGTTTTGTGATGAGTGGAGAGGCCCAGGTGGATAGAAGGGAGGGGGTAGCTGTTGTTGTTAATAGTGAAGTATTTCTTTCCATGGAAAAAGGTTACAAGTGGTGTGTGTCAGGGTTCTGTATTTGGGTCCGCTTCTTTTCTTAATCTTCTTTAATGACATTGATGTTTCCCTTGGTTCCTGGATTTGTAAATTTGCTGATGACACTAAGCTGTACAGGGTTGTTGATGATGCTAGGGATTCTTCACTTTTGCAAACTGATCTGGATAAGTTAGTATCTTGGTCCCAAACATGGCAGATGTCATTCAATGTTGATAAATGCAAAGTTATTCATTTTGGTCAGAGCAATTTGACTTTTGATTACTGCATGAAAGGTTCAAATCTTGGTTGTGTTGATCAAGAAAGGGATCTAGGTGTTGTCATTACTAGCAATCTGAAGCCTTCTAAACAGTGTGCTTTAGCAGCTGCAAGGGCAAATAGGATGCTTAGTTTGATTAGAAGAAATTTTTGTTTTCTAGGTAGAGAGGTTGTTCCTAATTTGTATACGCACTTAGTCAGGCCTCACCTTGAGTATGCTATTCAGGCTTGGAGTTCCTTTTATGAGAAGGCTTGGTTCATTTTAGAGCAGGTTCAGCGAAGAACCACTAGACTTATTCTCGAAGTAGGGAACATCTCTTATGAATCTGGGTTGCGAATTCTTGGTTTGACCACGCTTAAGTTGAGAAGAGTACCTGGCGATATGATTCAGGTTTTTAAATACCTATCTCGTAGTAATGCTTTGACTTCCTTTTATTTCTTGCATGTTTCAGCTAATCCTCATGTGACACGTGGTAACAGTTTGAAGTTGACCAAAAAGTTCTCATGGATAGATATTCGGTGTTTTAGCTTTTTGCAAAGTTGTTAATGAGTTGTTAATGAGTGGAATGGTTTGCCTGAGTGGGTAGTTAGCTCCAATTCTGTTCACAATTTCAAAGTCAGCATTGATAAGTTCTTTACTAACTCTGGGCATCTTCGACTTTTTTTTCTTTTTTGGGGGGGCTTTTTATGGGGTGACTAACCCTTCTTAGCCTGTAATCTTGTTATGTTAACCAATCTTATTTTATCTTAACATGACTCCTCTACAATAATAATCTTTTAAACCTAAATAGAACCATTATTTTGAAAAGCAAATTGTTAGGACAGAGAAGGTTGGGAGAGGGAGAGGGGATAGGAAGGAGAGAAAAAATAAAGGTTAAAAAGAAATAAAGAATATGAAGGTAAGATAGAAAATAGAGGGGGGGATGGGGGGTGGCTAAGAATTTGATCAGGTGGAATAAGTTGCTATTGTGGAGGAAGGTGATGATGTTGGAGGGGGGATTGTTCTTGAAGAGGTCAGAAATAGAGGTGGAGGGGGATCTGGAGTTGAGGTATCAAGGACAGGTTAAAAGGATATGCTTGATCAAGAGTTCAATATTGCAAGTAGGCAGAAAGGTTTGGGAGAGCCTGATAGAAGGTAGGAGTGGGTGGGAAAGGAGTGACCATGACGTATGCTGGTGATGACGTCCTCTCTACGATTGCGACTGTGTACGGGAGGGTTGATCCCTACTTTGGGATTGATAGTGACTAGTTTCTTACTAGTCTCAAGATTCCAGGAGTCTTGCTTAGTTTTTTTGAGGAAGCTGGAAATGTTGAGGCGAAAGTCAGGAGTGCAGAATAAGGATTGAGGAAATATGGTTAGACAGAGCGTTGTTGGCTGCTCTGTCAGCCCTTTCGTTCCCAGGATACCAAAGTGGTTGGGGATCCAGAAGAAGATGATTTTTTTCCCAGAGGAAGAGAGAGAGTACATTTTGTGTAAGATTTGTAAGTGGATTAGACTTAAAGCATGTTAAGGATGCCTGTGAGAACTAATTTGGAGTCAGAGAAAATGATGAAGTGGAAGCAGAAGGAGGGGTCTGCGAAGTTTAAAGCTAGGAGGATAGCCTTTGCTTCAGCAGAATAGATGGAGGCTCCATCTGGTAATCTCGAAGAAAGGGTGAGGCCGGGACAGGTGGCTGCAGAGGAGCCTTTCCATGTGGAACCGTCAATGAAGAGGAAGGAGTAGTCCTGGAAATGTCTACTGAGTTGCCTGTATCTAAAGCGAAAAAAGGCTGCGTTGTGAAGCTTTCATCTAGGAGGTAAAGCTTAGGGGTTGGGGGAGGTATAACCCAGCTGGGGGAGGGGGAGGTATAACCCAGCTGGGGGTGGGAGTGATAGTGTGCCTGGCTATGGAGAAAATGTTAATGTTGGCTTTGGGGAGCTGAGAATACATTCGGATATCGAAAGGTGGAGAGATGTATTTGTTGAGATTAAAGAGGTTGGTGAAGGAAAGACAGCGGATGGAATGGAAACAAGAGTTTATTGGCCTCTACGTGAAGACTGGTAAAGGGGTGGTTTGGATGGCACCAAGGCAGATTCTTAGGGCAGTGTTTTCAATGACCTCGATGTGTCCCAAGTAAAATTTGCGGGCAGAGCAGTAGATGAAATTGTCATAGTCCAGCTTCGATCTGAGGAGTAGTGCTGTTAACGATTAGCGAGTAATCCCTAATCGCTCGCAACTCTTCAAAAACGTTTAGTAAAACTTTGAAACGATTAATAGCGAAAATACTATATGGGTGGCCTAGTGTATAATAACAATTAACACCACTTAAAAAGATCACAAAATCTTTCAAAAAATTTGGGCTATAAACTAAAAACGAACCTTTCTATGCTTTCAGACTGCCAGAAATTGGCAACATTTCTTATTCATATTTCATTTCTATATGCCCGTTTGAATGTTATCTAAATCCAGGATCTTTATTTCAACTTGTATTATCAACGTAATGGGTAAATATAAAACCTGATATTTGCATTTGGTGAGATTCTTGGCTCATTTTTGGTCTGAAAATGCATGGTATGATTGTGTGGGAACTGTACCAGTTCCACAAAAATTCTTCTTTTTTTTAATGACTTTTGGGTGAAACTTGGTTGCGATTATTCGCTAAACGCTCGCAAATTTTGGCGATTAAGCTTTTAGAGAATTAATCGCAGATTAATAGCTAGGTGAGCAAGCTGAGAAGATTAACTCCCCAGTGTTGGAGAGGACATTGAGAAGATTGCGAGTTTTCTTACAGTTGGTTTTGAGAATGTTGGTGTGGGGGAGATAGGAAAGCTTAGAATCGAGAGTGATCCCAAGGAATCTAGAACTTTCCTTACTGGGAACAATGGAATCTTGAGACGGATATTAAGATGAAGGAAGAAAGAGTTGCTGTTGTTGAAATGTATGAAAATAGTTTTATCTTTTGAGAAATTGAAACTGTTGGTGTCACTCCAGTGAGCTAACTTGTCCAGGCATTTTTGAAGATTATTTTACTGGTCTGGAAGCATGGGGATGTTGTGGTGATTCCTGATGAAGGCTTCATGAACATAATGTCTAGTTTCAAAACATGGTCCAGACAATTCCAATTACTCCTGAAGCCATTTTGAGTTGAGAAGAGGATGTGGTTCTTTTCAAGGTACCAGCGAAGTCTATAATTGACCATCCATTCCATTACCTTGCAAAAGCAGGAGGTGAGAGCGATGGGGTGTTAGTTGTTGGGAATGAATCTGTCTTTGTTGGGCTAAGAGATGGGGATAATGATGGCCAATCTCCAAATGTTGGGGAAAGTTTTGGAGGACCACAGGGTGGTTGTAAATCTTGAATAAGATGTCGAGAGAAGCCCTGGGAAGGTTTTTGAGGAGATTATAGTGAATGCCGTCAGGGATTTGGGAAGAGGACCCAGATTTTTTGAGGGTGGAGGAGAGCTCGGAGTAAGTGAACAGAAGGTTTTAGGTTTCTTGATTGTTTGACTGGAATTTAAGAAAGTTTCTTTCAGCCTCGATTTTCAGGTTACGAAAGTAGTGGGAGAGACTCTCATTGGAGGAGGTTTTGGCATAAGTGGAGTCTAAGCAGTCAGAGATGTCGTTGATTTTAATGTTGTTATGGATGAGATGAGAGATATTGTTGGAAGTGCTTATCCCTTTGAAGTTATGGATCATGTTCCAGACTTTGGAGGAGGAGATTTGGAAATCCAAGGAAGAGACATAGGTTTCCCAGAAGATCTTTTTGCTGAGTTTAATAGTCTTCCTGGCTTTGGCTCCAAGAATACAGAAGTTATCCAGGTTTTGAGAAGAAGGATGGCTTTTAAAGAGACAGGGCTTTATTCTTAAGAAAGATTGCTTTTTTGCAATCAGTGGTGAACCAAGGTTTAAAGTTCTTGGGGGTGAAGGAGGAAGTGGGGATAGAAAAATGAGCAATTTCCAGAACTTTGGAGGTGAAGCGATTGACGGGATTGTCAGAAAGAAGGATATCATTAGTGATGTAGATGTTGCATAAGCTGGAGTAAAGATTCTAGTCTGCATGATGGAAATTTCCAGTTAGTAGGGAAAGTTCCTGGGGGGAGGGTGGAGATGAGGATGGGGAAATGGTCACTTTCACAGAGCGAAGGATGACTCCTCTAGTCCGAGAACTCTACATAAAGAGAGGGGTCGCAGATGGAAGATCTATGCTGGTAAAGGTGCCTGTTCCCGGGTGTAAGTAGAAGATCCGTTGTTTAGGAGACACAGAGGTTGTGATGATTCAATGAGTTTTCCTCTGACTGATGGGAAGGAGGAGTCCCGAAGGGGGTTGTGAGCATTGAAGTCGCCCATGAGGATAAAAGGTTTAGGAAGTTGAGAGATGAGGTTGTCAAGGTTAGTAGGGGAAAGGGGAGTTAGGTGGAATGCAAAGGTTACAAATTGTGATGGTTTTGTGTAAGGTCACAAGACGGCAAGAGGTTTGGAGGATGGAGTGAATAGGGATGAGGCTCAAAGGTATATCGTTCCTGACATAGATGGAAGAGCCGCGAGAGGCTTTTCTGGGGTTCTGGGAGATAAAGTGTGACCCTGAGTACCCAGGAATGAGGACAGTCAGTAGAGGATAAAAAGATTTCCTAGAGGCAGATGATACTAGGCTTAAAAATGGAAATCAAAAGTTCAAGTTCTTCAAAATTAGCAGAAAGCAAATTGTAAAAGCATCAAAATGAAAAGAAGAAGAAATAGATATTGAGTTTTGTGCTAAAAAAACAAAGATTATTGAAAATTGTGAAATTAAAAGGCCATAACAGAAATTGTGGGTAAAGTTAGTAGTCAAAAAGAATAAATAGTTGTTTGAATCAAGGAACCCATTGAGAATTTACTATAGCTTGTTGTTGTTCTGAAGTACAAAAGAATTATGATATAGATTACTTAAAAGTACTTAAAAAAATTATGGGAGTGCAGTGATCAGACCTGCCAACCTTTGGGATCACCAAACTGTATTCTGGAACTACCAAAGTTGTATTTTTGATAAAAAAAACTGTACTCTTCAAACAAAATGTACAAAACAAAGGTTTACTGTGGCTGAAAAAAAATTACCATTATTGAAGCCATATTTAAACATTAATATCACTCACAAAATTACCTAGTTGTCCTATAACATAGGACTGTATACTATAGCCTGTATAGTATGTAATGTATGCATGGAGTACTCACTACGACTTCGCACTCCGTCCAAAAAGGAAAATCAGGGCTTAATACAAATTACAACATGCTTGAAACACTGTAAAAACTGTGTGTATTACAATTTATACATGTAACGTTAGTTACCGGACCACATGTTTCGTTTGTATATAGGCACCATGACAATCATTCATCTCTCGTATGCAACATTCTGATTGGCTACACTCGGACGAAAAATCGTTGTTTACATCCCATGCACCAATCACGGATGCCCTAGCTTGAGGTAGGTTGCCTTATGCATAATTAACTTGTAGTCTACACTTTTTGGCAGCAGCCGCAAATCAATCTGAATCTGAATCGGTTAAGTCAGCAAAAATCCTTCAAGAGGACATGAACGCCAACCAAGCGTAAAAAGTATAAGTAAAAAAAAAAAAATACCAACAAAATTAATAAAAATTAAAATAAATCAATCGTATTTGGGTGCAAAAAAATGTACAATCGTATTCCCAACATTTCCCCGTATAAAATACGGCAAAATCGTACTAGTTGGCAGGTCTGGGTGATGCTGCATTTTCAAAGCAACAGTCAACAATACTTCTTGAGACAGGCAAGGAACTTACTCATTAACATCCCCTTCCTTTCATTTCTCTTCGGATTTAGACAAATTCAGAGACAGTTCAAGTTTTGCATTTAAATCTTTTTTCATATTTTATTTGGGACCAGAAATAAAAGGAAAAAACCCTTCCCCTACTTCTAATTTCAAGAATATTTGAAGTACAGTACTGAACAATTACACAAGTGATTCCAATGTACAGTACATTTTGATGATTGTCAAATGCAGTTTAATACATGTGTGTGCAATCCTTATTGCTGCAATGACAACCTGCAAGGCAGAACATTTACTTATAGACATTGGGCAGACTTACCATAATGCACAATCAGAAAAAGGCAGAGAAAAAACAAAGGTACTTTATGGCTTGGGCTACATCCCATGAAACATCCTCCTTTGGTCATGCTTGAAACACCAGTTATCAGCGTTTTCTCTTCAGGTGATTAATATTGACAAAGTGACTCTCATACAGAAGGTAAGTCCTTGAAAACTGCTCTCAACATGAATTGCTAACAATACGAAACCACCAGTCATGGACACAGGTAGCTGAAAACAAAGAAAATTAATTAAGTTCCTATCACAGTGTTGTATAAACAATATTTACAGTAATACCTATCAGTCCCACTCAGACCAACAATAAACAATGAAAATATACATACAAAACACCTCAAATATACATTTGTTAGTGTGTGACTTCATGGAAAAGGCATGAACTTTAATTTTGCATTGAAACCCAGTCGTAGGTCAAAAACTGCTACTGTAGTCGTAGCAGTCTGTATTTCAATGGATATTATGCTCAGCCATGCGCAAAAGTACTCCCACTCCAGCTATTATTCTTGTCATTATAAAATTTATATTGAGTATTTGCATTGTTATGACCTGTGCATTCAATCCCGTTATTACACGACCATAATTACATGGTTTATTCCATTGTCAAAACAGGTAAATTTTTGGTACAGCGATAAAATATATGTAAACATTTCTCGTTTTTCATTCTTTTTAGTCGTTTTTTATGCATTTTAAACAATCTAGTATGAAAACAAAAATGTTTTGAAATCGTGTTTATATGTGTATTTAAGACATTTAACGTTTAAAGGATTTTGCACTCGTGAATCACCCCCTACAGTTAGGCCATTCTACTCGTGTCAAGGTCCTTTGCCCCATGCATTAAATATGCATATAAAACACTCTTGCCTCACCACTAATCTTTAATTATTTTTAAAACTATAGAACCTGCAAATCTTTGAAGAACCCTAGCTGTACATAATAAAACTGCATCAAATCTATTATATCAAAGTATGCAGAAAATAAAATAATAAAAAAGAAATAATGTACAAAATCAAAAGTTAAAAAGATGCACCAGCAAAAGTAGGTAAGCTTTGAAATGATCTAGAACAGTCCAAGGACAGCATGCCAGGGTTCAAAAAGGACACAAAAAAAAGTCACTCGCCAATCATTAAAACAATTTGTAGAGGCCCAAATATGTATGATGAGTACCACAGTATATTACAATATTTCTACTCGCCACAACTAATTTTTGCTCTCCTATGGTGAGCAGACGAGCGGTTTTTCCAACCCTGCAGCATGCTCAACTATACAAAGCTAACATAGAGAATGGGCTTAATGAGAGACATATATGCAGAAATGGGTCTGGTAGGGGCAGTTGATTTTAAATTACTTGAGCTTTGAAAGATGCACATACCTTTTCCTTTGCTTGAGATTTTCACAACATTTTACTACAAACTTCAAAATATCTTGCATGTGTCCTAGATATTAAGACAAAAACAAACCTCAAAATTATCAATTCAGAAAACACATGCAAAAGTTAGCCTTCTTTATACTTGTTAGTTCTATCCATTGAACCACAAAGAACGGAGAGAGGCCCTGACTTGCCAATGTCAATGAAAGATTAAAATATTACATAGCATCCGTGTGGCATAATGCAATTATTTTTTTAGTCATTTACCTACCAAACTACCCTCTATTCATCTTAAACCATTCTAGAAAGTGGAAACAAATTTGTCTAAAAGTTTTCATTATATTTACCCCTAGCACCCTTCCCAACCCCCAAACATTCCCAAACTACATCCTAGATTGCAATGTAGCTTCCAAAATAAGAAAATATGTGTCAAGGAGCATACAAAATTGCAATTAAAAAATGCATTACAGCAAATTATGCAAACAGTATTGCTTGTTTGTTTGATGAGAGTTAAACGGCACCACAACAGCAAGGGTCAAATTGTGCCTGAGAAATTAGATCATTCCAGAGGTAGAAAGGAGAGTAAACAGGGGGAGATTGAGAGAAACACGAGAACTAAAAGCCAGAAAGCTGGGATCGAGAGAGGAGGTGTATGGGTGGAAAAATAATGTAAAGAGAGAAGGGGTGGGGAAGGAGGACTAAATACAGTTGTAGAGGGAAGCATGATGAAGGAAGGAGATAATTTTATCCGGAGGGTTTTTTTGGAAGAGCTCGGCTACTGAGTTGTGGGCAGCGAGGGAAGCTCTGGGAAGGTTGTACTGGGGGCAAGCAAGGAGAACGTGATGGATTGTGAGGGTGCAGTGGCAATTGTTGCAGAGGGGTTGGGGGAGCCAATAAGGAGGTGGGAGTGAGTGAAGTGGGTGTGACCAATTCTAAGACGGGTAATATGAACGTTGTCGATACGAGAGGTTGTTGATGGTCGATTTGATCGGAATTGTGGGCTGGATGACATGAACTGGGATTGGGATTCCGGGGGAGGGGTTATCTGCAGGCGATGTCATCAACCACCCTGTACACATATTTTCTGGAACTAATTGTACTAACGGGTGGAAAAATGTGTAGTATTTATGTGTCGTTTGTAAAATCAGCAAATAATTGTTCAACCTTTTTCTGTTTTAGAGCTTTTTTAACGAAAGTGAACGATAAGTAGTTGCATTTCTTTGCATAATTCAAATTCTTCTTGCACTTGTATTTCCATGGTCTGACGAAAATTTAAAATGGACCCCGCGTAAAAATTGCAAACACCATTGTAACTATTATCAGGTGGTAGTCACATGACTATCATTTTTTAAATTTGACATCTTCAGAACAAACTTAATGCTGTAGAGTGCGAATATTGGACACAAAAAGTGTGCCAAGAATCATCTGATTTTGCCTAGGCTGGATCATATTTTGTCCAATTCTTATTCGCTAGGACGTAGAAAAGAAGTTGAGGAATTGTTTGAGTGCAAACTTGTTGGACACAAAAAAAGGTAATTTGAAAGAGAGTTTCAGCCCGGAAAACGTAACTCAATTAGAATGAAATGTATAACGTCGCTCCATAGGACTTGAATAACTCTTGTCACTCTGGCCTTATATCAGAAATGACAGCAATCAGTGAAAGTCAGCCAACAAGAAAAAAGAGATCAGTGGGGAAAAGGCCTGAAATGGGGTAGGCCTATATATGATGAATAACTAGCCAGTATGTGGACCAGTTCCAAGAAAAAGAGTGTTTTTATTTCATAACTCCTTAAGTGCCCCATATATGTTTTTTTACTTCTTAGGATTGCAGAACAATTTGCAGTTACATTTTCCTTGTACAAATTTTGTATATTCAAAGCATTTTTCAACCAAAAAGAGTGCCAAAATTCATTTGATAACCAATATTTTGCATAACTTGTAGACTTCATAGGTAGGGCTTAGTTATCATACACATCCCTCAGTACGGGTTGACATCGGGATTGCCATACGAGGGTTGTTATAGATTAGCTGCAATTCCTATGTTTTTTAAAATTCACACGTTGTAGAAAATTGTTGATCGAAAAATAACTTACTTTTTGGATATTCTTATATCAATTAGTCTAAATAATAAACCTTTCCCGAAAAACTTTCCCCAAATCTTTACCTATTTAGCACTAAGATGGGATAAAGTTCTCCAAGATTTACATTTTAGTGCGCCATTTTCTTAGTCAACACACGTTTATGATTAATTATTCGACGTCCGCAAATAAGTTTTAGAATGTTCCACTAAACTGCAAATTGATTTTTCGCTGAAATTGTTTTTCTCTTCATATAATTTTATTAAATAGTTTTGGTAATTTTTTTTTTTAAAACTGGGTGTGAAATCAAATAAATTAAACATCAAGAAATGTTTAGATTATATAATTGTACTACTTTATAAGTATTATCCTAATTTTATCTTCAAATAATCTAAAACATACTACCTCCGCTAAAATGTTATAGCCCCAATGGCAATGTTTTGAGCTTTGACCGTACTTTGGAAAGCTCGTCAGACAATTTTTACGGAAAGAAAAGTAGTCCAAAATACTTCAATAAAAGTAACTAAAATCACCTTAAAAACTCTTTTTGAAGACATGAATGGGCCATCGATTCTAATCATTGTGGGCAAAAAAAAAGGTAAAATGGTTTCGTTTTCATAAGGATCTTAAAAGTGAGATTTTCCTATACTTTTAACACCTCGCTTAAAACAGTAGAGGGTATATAATTTTGTAGTACCCTTGGACGGCCAGCCATCACTAAACAACAGGCAGCCATACTACCATGGCTGGCATCAGTCCGATGGTACTACAAGGAGTACTAGGTAGGGCTTAACATGTATTTCCCAAGCAAGTTAACTTGCCCTTAATGCCTTAAGGTAAGACTAGAATAATGGTGTGAGTAACAACAAATTCCATCATTCTCTGCAAGCACGACATAACACTCTATTTTACACATTTTTAAACTAAAATTTTTAGTGGAACTAGGGCCCAGGCACAGGTGTTTCTGGCGTTATGGCAACCTATATACTTACTACATATATAAAGAAAGGTAGGTCTCTTTCTACCGCAACTTTCGAACCGTATATGAAAATTCCTTTTTTTTGACCACTCGCAAATCTTAATTACATTTTTTTACTCTACTCACATTTGCTGGAGACTCCCTTCTTTGTTTATAAGCCACAGTATTTGTTAGTTTTTCCGATAAATGTACAAACGATGAATTTTCTACCCCATTACCGTCAAGACAGTGTAAACGCCCAACAATTTGCTGCATACTAAATGTTACCCACTAGCTCTCTCAAACGGAAAGTTAGGTAATGAATGGTCAGCTAAATTGTATGGGCCTAGATCTTCAGGAACGAAAGCGAAGCTTCCAGACCGAAAATACATAAGTGAAATGAAAAATAGTTTGTTTTATATCACAGGCCTGTACAAAGGACACAACAAGTATAAAATACAGTTCAGATATATATTATTCAACTAATCTCCAGGGATATGACTATCCTCTGAGTTGAATATACATCAACATTTACAGTATACAAGAATAGAACACAATTACTCACAAGTACTTAAGACTCAATAATTAATCAATAAAATGTATGTGCACAACAACTATGATTTGGCCAATTTGAATTAGTGTTCAGGTACCTTTTATCGGCGATACTGTTCTGAAGATGACCACTGGACTCTTCCGAAGAAAATGAGAGTTGTACTTACAGTTCAGACTGCTACATATACTTCACACAAACTGGTTTATTAAACAAAATCCATTCAGTCCAAAGTAAAAAGATATCGGCTTAAATTCACTGGAACTCCATTAACAAAAAAAAAGAAGGAAAGTCATCTGGAAGATCACACACTGTATCAGCAATAGTTAGCAACTGAATTGAATCCTTTCCGAACTCTGAAATTATCACTTTCTTGATGATTCAATTTAACAATTACTGGAACTGAACTGGAATGATTTGATTAAGTTCAAATGTTGGTTCAGGCACTTGTTGAAATATTAGCTTTTCACTTCTTCTTAATATTTATTTTACTTTGAAATTTCTCAAGCTTCTTAAAATAAAATGTCATTAATTATATAAACTTCTGGGCTTATACTCAAAATCTGCCACTGAATGTTAAACAGCAAAGTGGTTCTATTGAACAATAATATTTTATCAACTTGTGACTTGAAGAAATATTCTAAGTATCAACTTGTGATTTTAAAGAAATATTTTGAGTACCAACTTGTGATTTAAAAAAAAAATATTCTGAGTCAGAATATAGCCAGTCTATTTACAAAATTTACAAGTGAGCCAAAACGCTTTATCAAAATGTAAGAATCATGATTAAGATATCAACTGACTTTTTGGGCATGTTGCAATAACTTTTTAAACTGAATATTTTGCAACATCAGCTATCCCATAATTTTCTCAATCATCCCATTGGTCGTTTTAACCCATGACATGTCCATGCATATTTAAAGAAACTGCAATTGGTCACTTATAAAATCATGGCCGAATTACATCACTTTTCCTGGAACAATATTTGACAGATGTCTGTCAAATTTGAGGCAAATGTGACAAGAAACAGCCAAAACCAAAATAACTAAACTGCTTCCTCCCCTAAACAAAGAGAAAGTTTAACAACTTGGATAAATTACCCACACCCAAAGAGACAACTGTCTCCCCAGAAACAAAAGGTAACATAAAAACTCATACTTTGCACTAAACAGCCAAAACCAAAATAACCAAACTGCTTCCTCCCTTAAACAAAGAGAAAGTTTAACAACTTGGATAAATTACCCACACCCAAAGAGACAACTGTCTCCCCAGAAACAAAAGGTTACATAAAAAGTCTTACTTTGCACTAAACAGCCCAAACCAAAATGACAAAATTGCTTCCTCCCTTAAACAAAGAGAAAGTTCAACAACTTGGGTAAATTACCCACACCCAAAGAGACAACTCAAAAGGTAACATAAAAACCCTTACTTTGCACTAGGAAATAATTACCCTCTTCCAAGTACAATTACTGGACAGGTTGTTTACAATTTTCCAGCTATTCATCCTTGGGTGACAGTGATACCTGCAGGGCCACATCATAAGTAAGGATGCCTTGAATAACCATAGGGTTACACCTTCCCTCGCTAAGAAAAACATTGTCCCGATGTTCATCCAATGACGAATGAGTACCAATATAAATCTAAGCTGTTCTTGACTCAGACTATATGATCAAATCAAATGGTGTCTTCCTAATGTGCAATTGAAATCACACATCCTACATGAAGTGGTTTAAAAACATCTTGCAATACACATCTTTAAACTGTATGTACACATATATACATCAAATACATAGACAACGTGAGTTACCCATTTTGAATAACCTCCAACATTTATTTCAAATACAAATCATTCGGCTTAATTTGCAATCTATCTTGTATCTTAAGCAAATAGTCAACCTTTTTCTGCCATGCTGGGATATCAGGTGGTACTAATAAAGCATGTGAATAGCCTAAACGATCTGGGGGTTTCACGTTCCTAGTCGTACGTCGTACCCAATTTTCAGTAGGGGCATTATCCTCAAGCGCCTCTACTTCTTTAGATTCACTGGCCTGATCATTTTCAACAGCAACCTCTTCGGGATTACTTGTTTGATCATTTTCAATAGCTTCATCACCATCTGTATCTTCTATAGGGTCCTCTCCACCAATAATCATACTAGGGTCAGGTACCCCTATACCCTGAGGGTCAAAATTTGGCGCACCAGCCCTAAAGCTGGAAACTGCTTGTTCAATTTGAGGACCAGCATCAAAACTAGTATACCATAATAGGTCATCATCATTTTCATCATGATCTAGCTCATCAGTGCCCCTTTGTGCCCGGGAGCGACTAGACCTCGTTTTTGAACTGGAGAATCAGGTTCCTGTGGGACAATCTGATTCATAGGCCTGGGTCGAGGTAGGGACTGGAAGGGAAGAAGCATGTTCCTGTGCAGAGTTTTCTCTTTGCCAGCATTTTCCTCTGACCGTACAACATAAACTGGTATGTCTTCATTCACTCTCTTAACAATTCTGTAAACCCCTTCCTCCCACCTATCAGCAAGTTTATGTTTTCCCTTGAGACCCACATTTTTCACCAGCACTCTATCCCCAGGTCTTAGGAGCATCTCGCGCAGCTTCTTGTCATATCGCGCTTTATTTTGTTTTGAATGATTTTTAACTTGTTTCGAAGCAAGTTCATATGCATAGTCTAGACGTGCTCTAAGGGATTCTGCGTAGTCTTGGTGTGATTTTGGTTCTTCAGGGTCGTTACTGACCCCTCAGTATATGTCAACGGGTAACCTTGGATGACGACCAAACATCAGAAAGTAAGGGGAAAAAGAAGTAGCATCATTTTAAGTGCAATTATACGCATGGACCAATGGAGCCACATACGATTTCCAGTCAGTTTTCTGATCATGTGTTAGGGTACCTAACATGGAGAGAAGAGTCCTATTAAAGCGCTCACACTGCCCATTACCTTGTGGGTGGTAAGGGGTCGTGCGGGACTTAGCCACATTGGCCATTTCACACAGGTGTTTGATTACTGCAGATTCAAAATTTCGACCTTGATCCGAGTGGAGTCTTGCAGGGAACCCATAATGCACTATAAAGTTTTCAAATAAAATCTTTGCTGTGGTGCGGGCTGTCTGATTACGAGTTGGAAAGGCTTGTGCATAGCGAGTGAAGTGATCAGTAAGCACGAGTACGCTTGTGAAACCACCTTTAGATTCTTCAAGGGACAGAAAGTCCATACATACAAGTTCTAGGGGTGCACAGGTGGTGATGTTCACAAGTTTGTGATGTTCACAAGAGGTGCCCTATCGATGGGCTTCTGTGTGGCCTTGCGGCGAAGGCATCTCTTACAGGATTTGACATAGTTAGTGATACCTTCTGTCATTCGTGGCCAATAAAATCGATCACGGGCTAACTGTAACGTGCGTTCTATACCCAAGTGACCCATGTCATAATGCAATAGCTGAAGAGCCTTGTTATGTAGGTCTGATGGAAGAATCAGCTGATAATATGTGTTAGAGTGGACTGTGGACACCCTTTTGCGATACAAGACCTCGTCACGAAAGCAAAGGTGGTCCCATTCTCTTAGTAACAAAAGGACATCTTTGTCTTCAGTATTTCTTTGGTTTGGGAGGGGACGCCTACTTAACTTCAGATAATGAATTACCCTTGAAATAATTGTGTCGTCCCTTTGTCTTTTTCTCCATTCCTGTGGTTTTATCCCGGGGAAGGACGAGTGTTGGGAGTCCCCAAGAACTAAAGGTAATGCGCCCTGGCCCATTGCTACTGCCTCTACCAGGGGATCGAAAGTTAATTGGGCTTCATCATAGGAGAGATCAGTTTTGTGGTATGCACAAAGGCAGTTGAAGATCTGTGAATCCACTTGTTTGATTGTGGAGTAGTCTTTGTCACAATCAGAACCTGGGAGTCTCGAGAGAGAGTCAGCATCTCGGTTCTGATTACCTGGATGGTAGTGGATGGTAAAATTAAAAGCACCTAGGCAGCTAGCCACCTATGCCCCGTAGCGCCCAGTTTCGCCATTAATAAGTATGTAAGTTAAAGGGTTGTTGTCAGTAATGACATCAAAGTTTCTCCCATACAAATAGTCTTTAAACTTATCTGTAACTGCCCATTTCAGCGCCAGAAATTCTAATTTATGAGCAGGATAATTCTTTTCACCCTTTCTAAGTCCACGGCTTGCATAAGCAATAACTCGCTTGACATCATCTTGGACTTGGTACAGAGCAGCCCCAAGACCATCTGTACTGGCGTCAGTGTGCAACTCAAAAGGCAATGAATAGTCTGCATACCCCAGAATGGGTGGATTTACAAACTTTTCTAGCAATAGTTTGAATGCTTTTTGACAAGCATCTGTCCATTGCCACTTAGGTAAGCTTTGACAGGCTTTGCCATTGACCTTCCTTGGTTGGCCCCCTGTGAGTTCATGCAAGGGCTTCGCAATTTTTGAATAGTCTTGCACAAATCTCCGATAGTAGCCTGCGAATCCAAGAAATGATCGAAGCTGCTTGACATTTTGGGGGACTGGCCAGGTCTGAATGGCCTTTGTTTTGTCTGGGTCTGTTTCTACCCCACTAGCTGATACTATGTGACCAAGATACTTCACGCGATCTCTTAAAAAGTCACACTTTGAAGGTTTAAGCTTCAAACCATAGTCAGCAAGTCTTTGAAAAACTAAGGCTAGTCTTTCTAAGTGTTCCTTAAATGTTTTTGAGAAAACGATGATATCATCGAGGTAAACGAGGCATTGCTTCAAATTCATGTCCCCAACACAGCGTTCCATCAAGCGCTGGAATGTGGCTGGGGCATTTGTTAGGCCAAATGGCATACGGTTGCACTCGTAAAACCCCATTGGTGTAGTAAAAGCGGTCTTGTGTTTGTCTTTTTCAGCAACCTCAATTTGCCAATAGCCACTTTGCAAATCAAGGGAGCTGAACCACTTTGCCCCACTTAAGGCATCAAGTGACTCCTCAATACGAGGAAGTGCGTACGAGTCTTTAATTGTGTCATTGTTTAGTTTTCTGTAATCGATGCAGAGTCTTATCGAACCATCTTTCTTTTTGACAATGACAATCGGGGATGCAAAGGGACTATGGGACTCTCTAATGGCCCCTGCATCGACCATGTCCTGTAGACATTGTCGCACCTCATCATACTGTGAAGGCGGTATTCTACGGTACCTGTCCTTGAAGGGCTTGTATTCTTTTAAAGGAATTTCATGCTTTACAACCGTAGTGTGTCCTAAGTCATTTTTGTCTTGGGAGAATACATGCATATAATTCTTGACTAAATCCTTAAATTTTGCGATCTTATCCTCGCTTGCAGAGCAATTTTCAAAATTTAGTTCTTGAATAACATTGTTTGTAGATGATTTTGCGTCAGTGTCAGTACTTGTGTTGTGTATATTAGACAAAACTCTACTAAGACTCGTTGGTGAGTTCCCCAGAGACTGCCCAACATGGAGGTCGGCAATCACCATTTTAGGAGAAATAGTGATAGGTGATGTAGACCCATTGTAAAGTGTAACAGGAATGTTTGACCTTGACCTTCGGTCTATCTGCAAGAAAGCAGAAGTAACACTAAGTCCTTGAGGTAATCTAGGACTAATGGGTGCTTCAATAACAACTTCCTGACTTTGCGCTAATCTGAATTTGACAATACCCTCACTACAGTAGATGCATTCGGGAGAATTGTAATTGATCGTTTATCTTAGCTCGACACTCCCAATTTGCCACCTTTCTTCCACATACGGTCTTTAACTTTTAGAGACTGGAATGCCACATGCCATGCTGTTGACAAATGGACAGATTGAAGGAAATGCACCCCATGCAGTCTTTTGCAATCTGCATGGCGTTGAGAAATTAAGTTTGTGCTAATTGTGAGAGGCACAAGTTTGTTGTAGATTGTATCTGGTACCACCAAAGTTACCACATCATAAACTTTCTGGTCCATACCTACCCTTGATGCAAAACTTATTGGAAGCTCTATATAGCCAAGGTAGGGGACAGATTGACCCCCAGCCCCTTCTATACGTAAAATATCGTCAAGAGGTTGGATAGGAATATTTTTAAGGTATTTGTCATGGAATGATGCTGAAATAGTTGTTACCTGTGAACCAGTATCTATCAAACTTCTACATTTTATGCCATTTGCAATGACATTGTCTTCATTTGCATTTCCTACTATCTTGTCAAGGACATTTTCATTGACTTTATCCCTAATTTTAGGACCGAAAGGCTTTTTGCATCTGGGACCTTCTTGATGGCACTTTACTGCATGCCCCCCTGCAGTGTGCCCTGAGAGTTTAAAGAACGATCGTTTTGCCTTTCTAGCCATTCCTTTGTCGGGACATTTCTGCAGCCCTTAACAACGTGTCCCTCCTGCCCACAACGATAACATATGACCTTTGTCTTTGGTCGAGTATTACTTACAAATTGGGTCCTTTGGTCTTTTTGTGTAGGTTTAAGTTCTCCTTTATTCTCTTGATGCGCTTGCGCTTGTGCATGCCTTTTGGGTTTGGGGGTAGGGTGCTGGCGAACTGTCTCAGCTAATTCGTTCTCTGCAATCCGAACCATGTGAATAATATCGTCAAATTTAGTTGTGACTTCATATTGATGGCGGATTGAGTTTTTCACATATTCATCCTTTAACCCTTGCCAGAAAACAATCTTCAGTGTGTTATCCACAAATTCTTTCACAATACCCCCTCGCTCCTTAGCCCTAAAAATTTGTATGTGTAACCTGCGACCATATTCTGATGCAGTTTCCCCTTGTTCTTGCTGGCCAAGGTAAACTTGCTGCAACAGGACAGCCCCACTCTCCACAGCCCAATACAGACCCTCAAGTTTATCTATAATGTCCTTAATGGAGGAACTAGGTTCCATAAACCTGACAATCTCCCCTGCCTGTCCCCTTAATGATCTACGAATTATAGGTGTTAATAATGACTGTGAGTAGATTCCCTTTTCCAACAGGCAGTTAACCTCATATTTCCAAATCTCAAAAGAGGTCTCACCTGGTTTTGGCTTAGGATCTCCACTAAAGGCAGATATTTTGGGTGGCTGAAAGGCAGTTTGTGGCTGCCTATGGGCTATGGGGGATTCAGGACTATTATCTTGAGAAATAATCTGATACCCAGCAAGGCGTAGTTTTGCAACCATGTCTTCCAGGTTTTCTGTTATACTGGTGGGGTCTTCTTGTTTATCAGTTTTGGGTGGTATGACAAACAAATTAACAATTAATTTCTCCCCACCAAACTCCATACCGTTAAACCTTTCAACAGCTGCCTTTGCAACTGATTCAGCTAAAAATTCACAAGAAGCATTGCCAGTATACTTCCCTGTGATGGAGTCAATCCCAATTGTTAATTTGACGACATCACCAATTTCACTGAGCAATTCACGTAAATTACTCTCAGTTGTGTCTACCCCCAACCCTTCAATCACAATGCTGGTGGAAGACATGATTACAAAGTAAAATTGATAATACCAAGGACATTAATTAAAGTAAAGTGTCTACTAGATGAAACTATATTCGAATTCAGGAATTCAAATAAAAAGTAATATTTACATGTACATGTATGTCCTTTGTCAGCCTGAATAAAAGAACCAAAACCTAATTTTTTAAACTTCAAAAATAAAAATTTAGATCTATTGCCGTCCCTCATCGGGCGCCAAGCTGTTACCCACTAGCTCTCTCAAACGGAAAGTTAGGTAATGAATGGTCAGCTAAATTTTATGGGCCTAGATCTTCAGGAACAAAAGCGAAGCTTCCAGACCGAAAATACATAAGTGAAATGAAAAATAGTTTGTTTTATATCACAGGCCTGTACAAAGGACACAACAAGTATAAGATACAGTTCAGATATATATTATTCAACTAATCTCCAGGGATATGACTATCCTCTGAGTTGAATATACATCAACATTTACAGTATACAAGAATAGAACACAATTACTCACAAGTACTTAAGACTCAATAATTAATCAATAAAATGTATGTGCACAACAACTATGATTTGGCCAATTTGAATTAGTGTTCAGGTACCTTTTATCGGCGATACTGTTCTGAAGATGACCACTGGACTCTTCCGAAGAAAATGAGAGTTGTACTTACAGTTCAGGCTGCTACATATACTTCACACAAACTGGTTTATTAAACAAAATCCATTCAGTCCAAAGTAAAAAGATATCGGCTTAAATTCACTGGAACTCCATTAACAAAAAAGGAAGGAAAGTCATCTGGAAGATCACACACTGTATCAGCAATAGTTAGCAACTGAATTGAATCCTTCCGAACTCTGAAATTATCACTTTCTTAATGATTCAATTTAACAATTTACTGGAACGGAACTGGAATGATTTGATTAAGTTCAAATGTTGGTTCAGGCACTTGTCGAAATATTAGCTTTTCACTTCTTCTTAATAACTATTTTACTTTGAAATTTCTCAAGCTTCTTAAAATAAAATGTCATTAATTATATAAACTTCTGGGCTTATACTCAAAATCTGCCACTGAATGTTAAACAGCAAAGTGGTTCTATTGAACAATAATATTTTATCAACTTGTGACTTGAAGAAATATTCTAAGTATCAACTTGTGATTTTAAAGAAATATTTTGAGTACCAACTTGTGATTTAAAAAAAAATATTCTGAGTCAGAAAATAGCCAGTCTATTTACAAAATTTACAAGTGAGCCAAAACGCTTTATCAAAATGTAAGAATCATGATTAAGATATCAACTGACTTTTTGGGCGTGTTGCAATAACTTTTTAAACTGAATATTTTGCAACATCAGCTATCCCATAATTTTCTCAATCATCCCATTGGTCGTTTTAACCCATGACATGTCCATGCATATTTAAAGAAATTGCAATTGGTCACTTATAAAATCATGGCCGAATTACATCACTTTTCCTGGAACAATATTTGACAGATGTCTGTCAAATTTGAGGCAAATGTGACAAGAAACAGCCAAAACCAAAATAACTAAACTGCTTCCTCCCTTAAACAAAGAGAAAGTTTAACAACTTGGATAAATTACCCACACCCAAAGAGACAACTGTCTCCCCAGAAACAAAAGGTAACATAAAAACTCATACTTTGCACTAAACAGCCAAAACCAAAATAACCAAACTGCTTCCTCCCTTAAACAAAGAGAAAGTTCAACAACTTGGGTAAATTACCCACACCCAAAGAGACAACTCAAAAGGTAACATTAAAACCCTTACTTTGCACTAGGAAATAATTACCCTCTTCCAAGTACAATTACTGGACAGGTTGTTTACAATTTTCCAGCTATTCATCCTTGGGTGACAGTGATACCTGCAGGACCACATCATAAGTAAGGATGCCTTGAATAACCATAGGGTTACATAAAGAAACGTTGCAATGACGTCATGAAGAAGCAGGTCAGTATTATTTTGACAAGAACGAACCGGAGATTACAATGACATCATGGTGAACACAAACGAAATTCGATCCGATTGGTCAAAAGTTGACAGTTCAAACAGGAGCTTTGAAATGTGTATATGAACTCGAAGAAAGCAATGGACTCTTCAGGAGCAATTGTCACCTAGTAAATTTTTCAGTTGTTTACTGTTGGTTAGTATATATGAACTTTAAGAAATAACGCATTTGTCTAAAATAAAGTGTAAGACTTTACTTTCTTGTTAACTAAATGAGTAGTAGATACAGCCTACAATTGTTGGTGTCGCTTACTGCACACACCAATTCAAATTATTTTTTGAATACTAGGCTCATATATGTTACCAATACAGAAATGAAGGTCCATTCTATATCTTTTTTTGGTGGGCTCAACATATGATTTAACAATGTCATGCATTATGATAGCAAGGGATGGAAAGGAACGACCTATCTCTTTTTGGTGGGCCCTATACTTATAATTGACTGGGCTCTTTGGTAAATATACATTATGACTTCGTAATGACATTATCCTTGATGTATGCTTTGTTTTATTTCCGCAAACTTAACTGTCAGGAAATTAGGCATGACTTTGCAACCAAAATGTCCGAAATTGTAATTTTGTTTCTCTCGTAGATAATTGTACTTCTCTTTTTCAAAATGATTTTTACAGCATGCATTTTATTTTACACACCCTCTTTTGATGGGCCCCAAAGACCTGGGGCCTTATGACTAAGCCTTTGCTATACAGGCAACGATACCGGAATCACTAGGGCAAGGGGGCCACTTCCCTTGTCATAGACAAGGGGCGAAGGAGGTGCCCATTTGAAAGTTGAGGGTGGACCGGGACAGGAGGTGCCCTTTTGAAAGTTTTAAGAAATTATTCAAAGTCATTCTTGAAGCTTGAAAACGAATAGAAATACACATAGTACTCAAAAGATGTAACATACATTTAGTATTTATCAAAAGAATTAAAAAGTGATATTTTCCATGGGCCGAGGGAGCCGTGGTGGGAAGGGCATGGCCTCCAATAATATTTTAAAATAGGCCTAGGCCTTTTATCTATTCGCCCAATGGGGAATTGCCAACATTGGTCCTGACTCCCAATTCTAAAACACATAGCAGGATTTTCCCTCTGAAAGTAGGGGATAAGTCAAAAGTGTGTGTGTGGGGTTTCCCTCTGAAAGTAGGGGATAAGTCAAAAGTGTGTGTGTGGGGGGAATTTATAAATTCACGTTAAGATATAAAATATCTACCTTTAAATAAAAGTATACATTTGGAAAAAAGTGGGGGAGAAAATCTTGCCTATATATATATATATATTCTCAAACCGTATGTGTATAGGAACAGGAAGCCAGGAGGAACATCCCACCACCCCCACCTTCACTTTTTCAAAAATGGAAGAAAATGTCTATTTTTGAAAATGAAAAGAGCCCCTCAATTAATGCCAAACAAGTGCGAATTTCATTTTCTGCCCTCGTGCTCAGAGTTCCTTCCGATATAGGATTTTCTGCCCATCTGCCCATGTGCTTAGGCTATATGTTATTTAAAATTACAATATCATTAAGATATATTGATACAAAATTGGAAAATTTATGTTGCCTTTACTGCAAACTTCAGGTAAAATAACAAAATTGCAAGGAATCCTCGTCAATTCTTGCTCTGACAGTCTGATTATCATATTATCCTGCTTCTTATATAGGATCGCAAGCCAAATTAATGAAGATGAGATGGGTGAAGTCATCTTTCAGAACTTTGAAAAAGAATGTCGATTTGCCGAATAAGTAGAGCTAAATTAGCTGTCATTTTGAAACAACTCTTTCCTAAATTATGCAAAAAACAAAAATGTATTCGACGAGGGGACGAATATGATTTGACATAAGGTTTTATTTTAATTGCATTGGGTTGAATGGGGATGTAGAAGAGCTAAGGGAAGAGCAGTGGTTTTGTTCTCACTGCCTAAAGTAAATGTTTGAAAGAGTATATAGTAAGCAGGGTGAGCAGTAGTGTAAAAACTAAACAAGTTCATGCTTGCTATGGAGAATATTTCCCTCAATAAAGTTATATATTCTTTATCTGCAAGAGACAAAGAAGTGAATATATGCAAATGTATTTACATTTGCATATATTCACTTTATAGTGAACTTATAAATAGCATGTATCATGTATACTACATCTCAAGACAATATCATCTACTTAAAATAGTCTCTTCAAAATCTAAAGAAATAAATATATCCTTCAAGTAGCTCTTCTCTATAATTTCAAGTTACATGGATGTTATCAAGTTGAAATAGTGTCTTCAAAATCTAAAGAAATAAACATTTAAGTAACTCTTCTTTGAACTTCACTTGACACTGTGGCAGTTAACATAGATAACCACCATCTAAAACTAAACTTTGAAAACTTGTGAATACCCATGTTATCATGGTTAATATATATAACATACATATAGTAATTTTATCCACAGTGTAAATATGTTCAAAACATAAAGAAATACACAATTTCCTGCAGTAACTATTCTTTGTAATTACCAAATAGTACAGTCATCTTATATTTCTGAAAGTCTTTGCACTTGTTCTATTCTTTCATTAGATAATGACATTGAGAATATTACAAGTGCAGGCAAGAGTTTGGTTTAAGATGTTAATTAACTTTCAACTGCCACAGTATACAGTGAATTACAGAGAAGAGTTACATAATTATATATTAATTTATTTATAGTTTGAACAGACTATTTTAACTGGATGATACTACTGGCATGAGATGTGGGTGTCTTACCACCAACTTAGAGGTACAGACATGTGATTAATGTATGAGCCTCTTATCAGTAGCTTCATCATATCATATCACTCATGTCACACATAATAATTTGGGTAATTATTCTCCTGTGAGAAACTAAATTATTTGAAACATATATTTTTTGCACTTTCTTTTTTTGCAAATATTGACGCAAGATGCATCACAATCAAAATTAAAAAAAAAAGAAAACACAAGTATTGTTCTTATTCTTATTTTAAAAATATGGGTCAAGAAAATGTTTATGTCAAGAACTGGATGGTATCCCAAAAGTGGAAAAAGGTTTAAACCATATGTAGTCTGTCAATTGTTGGACTTGTCATCTGGAAATGAATTTTGTTGTATCTTAACTTCTATTAGCATGTCCCAAATTATTTTAACATCAAAGAAATAGATACAATTCGATGATGAAGTTTGATGACCTTTGTCACTGCACTCAGTGTGATATGCATTTTACAACGCTCCAACTGCATGGGGGTGGTATAAGCGCAAAATACTCATCCAAACATTTGGTCAAATGAGACAAATTAACCCCAAAAGTGTACTTTTCCTGCCTGCACAAATGCCAGATATTCTAAAATCATTATCCTTGGGCCCTAGTAAGTACATCTAACAAACTTTCACAAAGGTTATTTGATGTCATATTAATAATGGCTTGTTATCATAGCGCGGCTACATTTCCTTTCCTTGACCAGACGCTGGTTTACCTTAGTGCATATCCATATAGCAATGAAAAAAGAGATTATCTTTGTGGCCTTACTTTAAAAAAAATTAAAATAATAATTAGTACAAGATGTTGCTGGTCCATATTTATACAAATTCCTTTGCTAACTCCCTGAAAAAGAAGCACATGTTCTCCAATATAATGTCTTTAATTTGTTGTACATGTAATCCCTCTTCCATCCGTATTGGATGTCTGAATTTTATGAAACCAATGTTTTCTTACCCCAAACCAATTATCAACATAATTTTCATCTGGTAATGAATGATACATACCCAGTTTCGTTCTTGTCAAAATAATACTAAAGTGCTGCTTCTTTATGACGTCATCGTAACGTTTCTTTAGTTTGCAACAAATTGTTGGGCATTTACACTGTCTTGACACAGTAATGGGATAAAAAATTCATCGTTTGTACATCTAATCGGAAAAAACTATTATGTACTGTGACTTATAAACGAAAAAGGGAGTCTCCAGCAAATGTGAGTAGAGTAAAAAAATGTAATTAAGATTCGCGAGTGGTCGAAAAAAGGAATTTTCATATACGGTTCGAAAGTCGCGTTAGAAAGAGACCTACCATTCTTTATATATGTAGTAAGTATATAGGTTGCCATAATGCTGGGAACACCTGTGGGCCCAGGGGGCATAGTCCCATGACTAAAAATGCTAAAATTACAATGAAATTTTGACACAATATCAAAATTAAATCAAAATTACACTGGTACTGGTGGTAGACAGAAAACTTATTTGCAGTTCTTCCTGTTAATGAAAAACTATTAGCAAAAAACATATATTTGATAATTTACCAGTAGTTATGAGTAAACATACAACATGGCAGTAGTGGCTAGAAAAATCACCCTCACAAATAGCATTACAATTTCTCGGTGGAAAGCAATAGATTTTACAAATGTTCGGTGGTATTAATAATTTTTCTATGAACATGGAAGTTTTGTGAATGTTTTTCTTGGAACTGGTCCTATCGCTCAACTAATCCACATACCGTAGACCTACGTTGGGCCCCTAACGTTAATGCTTAGGCCCAAGTACTTTTGCCAGTTTAGGTTTTCATGGTTATGTTAATTATGTTGTTGTGGTTTTCAATGTTAAGAGTGTAGGCCTAACTTATACATAGTGCACTGTCTCAATCAGTACTGCAAGTATTGCCTAGCAAGTAGGCCTATTGCCTACTGAGAGAGGTGCTTATCTTTAAGTTACGTTAGACTCTCTAAGACTCTAAACGAAACGCTAGTAGCCTAAGGCCTAACGTTACTTACCTAACTAGGGTAGGCTCCCCACCGACTGACTGAAGACGTTACTGATTGATCAGGTGCAAATTAAATTTTTACTTTCTATGGTGCAGTCACCTCAGACTTGCTGTGAGCTAATAACCAACAAAGACTGCTGTAAACTTTTCAAGTCTCTTTCAACTTATTGGTTTGGCAAGAACGCTATTAGATTATTGAAATATCACACGATCAATAACTGCTCAGTGCTCCCGATCAGCTTTCTTGCTGTTGTTAAATACAGTTATAATAGGCCGAACGTTATTAGCCTAGCCTACATGTTAATTATTATGCGATCGAAGCGACATTGAAAATTGCGCAGTGCAGTGACGTGACTTGAAGACAAAACATAAATGACTGATTCATGACGTGACTTGACTCGATGCAGACTTACACACAAGCAATCGCGCTTTTGTTTACATACAGGTACGTAAAGGGTACTAATAACACGATCTTTAATATCGTACATTAATAGTGACTGACTGAACCTCGATAACTTTTTGCATTGAACAAATGAAAATAATCCTATATTTCAGCGGTTGTAAGGAGTGAATATATTGTGAATTCTTTTCCGAAATAAATGTGATGCTTCAGGTGCAAATTTAAACAATGTCATGATCAGTGTCGTTTGCTGTCTCCCTACCCTCCCGCCCTTTTGAAAGTTGAAGGCGGACCGAAGCAGGCGGTGCCCTTTTTGAAAGTTGTATGAAATTATTCTAGGTCATTATTCAAGCTAGAAAACCAGTAATCTACTCCCTTAAAAACCCTACATAGTACTAAAGATGTATGTACATCCTCGATAGTACATAGAATTAGTAAAATACATCATATATTTATTTGACACAATAAGTTAAAGCATGTCATTTTGGGCCCGGGCCCTATAGAGGGGGTTCGTAAGATAAATATGCCATTATATCTATATACCATAGGGGCCACATGTCCCCACCCCGCCCGTAGGGCCTTAGTTACGCCATTGGTTGGGATTGGGGCATGATCCTCAATAATCTTTAAGCAGTAACTTTTTAAAGGTAGACCTTTTACCAATATATTAGCCCGATGGGTAATTGCCAACATTGATCCTGGATCTCGAATCCCAAACCCATAGGCGGGATTTACCTACCAAAATTTTACCATACAAAAGTGTATTTTAGAAAAAAGTGGGGATGGGACGCGTGTCTCCTTGTTCCCCCAAATTCCGCTTATGCTCAATCCATGCATAGGAGCCGAGGGCCAGAGGCACGCGCCCCCACTTTTTTCAAAACTGACAAAAATGATAAGTGCCCCTGTCAAAGCAGTGCCCTTACCTGATTTTCTGCTCCGAGTTCATTCTGACACCCCTGGAAAAGCTTTTTGGAAATTTTTCTTCAATTTTGGGACGTGTTGGCCAATCTTCGGAAAAATTTTGTCAACAATTTTCGGAAAAGTTTGACCAATAATTTTTGGAAATTTATCCAAAATGACCAAAAATGTTACCATACACATGGAGTTTTTTTTTAACTCCATGCCATACAAAAGTATATTTTGGAAAACAGTGGGGGTGGGACACGTGTCTCCTTGCTCCCCAAATCCCGCTTATGCTCAATCCATGCATAGGAGCCGGGGGCCAGAGGCACGTGCCCCCACTTTTGTTTTAAACTGACAAAAGAGTGCCCCTGTCAAAGTAGAGCCTTACTTTATTTTCTGCCCCCCCCCCCTACACACACACCCAACACCCCCTCCCCTTGTCCGAGTTGTTTCTGACACCCCTGGAAATCCTTTCCTTTCCGAAAATTTTCTTCAATTTTGGGACATGATGGCCAATTTTCGGGAAAGCTTGGCCAATAATTTTTAGAAAATTTAACCAAAATTACCTATTATTTTACCACATTTTTGAAATTTAGCTCCCTAGCGGGAACAAAGCATGCAACCGAGAAGATGAAATCCTCTCATGCCCGGGCAGTTTTCCCATGCCTCCGCTTCTACAATACGACTCTGCAGATTTCCGTCCTTTTTTCTTACCATCATAAAATTCATGGCCCGTGATTCATGATCCCTAATAATTAAATATTTCATGTTTTATACACGAACGAAACTGTCATACTTTACCGACTGGGTTCCACAGCTGCAGGCTGTGCTACAAAGTCAAAACAACAATAATACAAGCACACAAATGAACGAGGAACGAGCACGGACTAGGGGAGCCAACGGCCACACGAATAAACAAACCTGACAACAATCAGGGGACACACAAGTAAAACGTGATCACAAAGGAGTCGTTTCAGAGCCACCCCACCCCAGGAAAACTACAAATGGTTACTATAAGTAAACACCATACCAACAATTCCTAGGGTGGGACATAAAAATTACATCACATGTATTAATAAATCTCTGTCATAAAGATGTTAAAATTACCAAAATTTAGAGGCGCACCGCGGGGTTTTTGGTTGTTCAGAACCGATATATTTTTCCCTGTAGCTATCTCCGTATACGTGCATGCCCATCACATATTGAAGAGGATAATGAGTGTTACGGATTTGTTTCCCATTGTCAGGTTGTAACAGTTTCAGAGCTAATTCGCTCATATTTATCCACTGATTAAATTTGTCAGTCGAATTTTCTCATTTTGTTCAGTGTTGGGAAAAAACATTCTCTGCGTGCCTGTTTATAATCGGAAAGCCAAATATTTACATCTATGGTGATTTTAATGCTAGATCTATATTTGTTTTTTCCCTTACTGGAACCATGATCATTACTTTTGAAACTATGAAGCATATCTATCAAAAAACATTACCATACAAAAATAAGTATTTGTGTAAAAAGTGGGGGTGGGGCAAGTGCCCCCTTTCTTCCCAAAATCTGTTATGTTACCTTCCCCTTTCGTAGGAAAAACTTGAATCGACTTTCATTTTCAAAACTTTTATTTTAAATCAGCAAAATGTAGAAAATTTAATAAATGTAATGAAAAATTTCTACGAAAAGATTGAAATTTTTGAACTAAAGGCAATAATTTAAAAAATGCCTATATACAAATTATGGGCATGATGGGTGTCAGGGTGTAGCAAGTTTAGCAAGAAGTTGAAAGTTTTACACTCTCCCCTTCCCCTCCTTCTAGAAAAATGTGGAAAAAGGGTCCAGAAAACATGTTTAAACTTCCAAATTTTAAGGCTATACGCTTTTTCATTATTCCTTAGAGCATACAGTGTAATTTACTTTTATTATGTTATTTTAAAAAACTTTGCGAGAAAAAACTAGTACATCAGCCATGTCAGCTTTCTCAGTCCCTTTTGCTCATCAGCATTTCAATATCTTCAAATACATATCCATACTGCCATAATTTTTCAAGATACATTCTATAAATAAATGAAAGGTCTGTCTGAAAGTTGGAAGTAACAAACTCCACTGTTTTTAAACGAAGGCTCAAGACTCGTTTTTTAGCAGAAAGGCAGAAGCATTTTCTTTTCAGCGGCGCTAAACATAAGTCCGTTGTGAATAATGGCGCTATTTATTTTGAACATTGAACATCGACTGTAAAAACATTTAAGACTATATGAGCTTCATGCGCTATGCTAGGCCACACAGACTGACAGATGAAATGGCAACCATACATAAAACTTTCAAAAAATGACCATCACAAGTTAACTTCCCAGCCTACCAGCGGGGCTGGTACTCTTTGAAAAGCTTTTTGGACTCCGGGAGTGGGCTGTAGCAAGTAGAGTAAAGTGTCTTGGTCAAGGACACAATGCAACACCGAACTCGAACTCGAACTGAGCTCGGTACCTCTCGAATACGAGCATGACTCCTTGACCACTGAGCCACAGCACCTCCATGACAACCATATAGAGATAATTAGTGAATTTTACTATCTTAACGAAATAAAATCTTCATAATTTTCGGGAATTTTTTTGATTTTTCGGGAACTTTTTATTCATTTTAGGGGACTTTTCTTCAATTTTCGGTCATTTACAAGCGATTTTAGGGCACTTTTCTTTAAATTTCGAACAGTCTGTTAAAAGCTTTTCTTTAATTTGCTTCCACTTTCGGGAAATTGTCTTCAATTTTTAGGAAGTTGTCTTCAATTTAAGAAAATTGTCTTCAATTTTTGAGAAATGGTCTTCAATTTTCGAAAAATTGTCCTCAATTTTCGGGAAAAGGTCTTCAAATTTCGGAAAATGGTCTTTAATTTTCGGGGAAATGGTCTTCAATCATCAATTTTTGGGAAATGGTCTTCAATTTTCGGAAAATAGTCTTCAATTTTCAGGAAATGGTTTTTAAATTTCGGGAAATGGTTGTCATTTTTCGGGGAAATGGTCTCCAATCTTAAATTTTCGGAAAATAATCTTCAATTTTCGGGAAATAGTCTTTAATTTTCGGGAAATGGTCTTGGTTTTAATTTCGGGAAATAATCTTTAAGTTCCTTATCTTTGGAAAATTCTTTTCGACTTTTGGAGCAAATTTTTTCAATTTTGGGGCAATTTTCTTCGATTTTCGGGCAATTTTCTTCAATTTCCAATCACTTTTCTAGTCAATTTTGGAGAATTGTTTTAATTTTTAGGCATTATTGTTTTCTTTCGATTTTCGAAAACTTTTTTAAAATTTCTTTCGATTTCCGTGAAATGTTTTCAATTTCCGACATTTTCGGGCAATATTTCATATAATACTTATTTCCTTCATTTTTTTCAATTTTATATTAATAATTTCAAGTTCCCAATTTTCCCTCCCAATTTGGAAAGTGAAAAAAGACCCCCCTTCCCTCTGGAGGGGGAGGGGATGGGGAGTTACCAAGTCACCATTTTCCCGGTTGCATGACATTTTCTGATGTGGGGGGGGGGGGAGTTACTTAATTATAATTATAAACATAAAATGGGGAAAATTAAATAGGAAAATGGACAGGAATACAACAACTTGAGTTTAGTTGGAAGAAAATATGCAATAAACCATGAAGAAAATAAAATAATTAAAATCGGTTCAAATTTGACTATTTTGCAGCGTTTTGGATTTTAAGACCATTATGGAAATTTTGTGACATCATAACAAGAAAATCTATGAATTTCCTTTATACTAACTTTTCATAATCCTTCATTAAAGTTAGTCACACCTTTAATTGAATGGGAATAGTTTAATGTAGCCGTGGCCGTGTATAACCCCCAATTATAACTTTTTTTTTTTTTTTTTTTTTTAATTTTTTCCATTTTTGCATTTTCTTATACTTTAACCATTATAGTTTAATAATCCACAGTTAAAAACAGCATTTTATTCCAGAGAGGGCTTAAATATTGCAATTACAAAGAAAAATTCCCTTAGCAACGGGAAAAAATCCCCTTAGTTACGCAAAACACAACGAGAAAACATTGACTATTTACTAAACTAACAACCTATTTTGCCAGAATTTCTTCCAGCACTAAGCCACACAGCTAATCTTGCTGTAATTCAGTAATAGAAGCATGCCCCCTTTGTTGTTTACTTTCTGTTTATTCTCTTCAATGTCTCACTTGGGTATATTGCATTGGAAAAATTTGACTGAAAGTAAATCTTTGCATCCATCATCTAAATATTCGTTTTTGAGAGAAAATTAGTTTCAAATTGTTGCAGAACATTTATATTTTATACCTGTGGAGTTACTTTGTGAATAAAATGGGAAATAAGAAGAGTATCAGAAGAAAGAAAAGACGATTTTATGGCAAGAGACCATCCGAGATTCAAGATGTCAGCCTTCATGAAGGCAATCCTGTGGTAACTGATTCTACTCATAAGAACCCCTCACAGCATCCTAAAACTGCCCAAACTAGTACTATTGAAGCCCCCCAGTGCATCAAGCAAGTTTTAAAGCAAGAACTTGAGCATACGAGCCCTCAAACATACTAAACACTCACTTGAAATTGGCGAAAAAACTTTAAAAGCTAGTTTTCCCATATCTTATTGTTGACCAACATGTCTTTTTGTACAGTAATATCTTTCAATTTGTTTTGTCCATGAAGCTGAAACTGCCCATACATGTAGAGAAAGTGTTGCTCTAGAGAATGAATCAAACAGATTTTGGAGAAACTTATTAATTACTGAGTTACGTGTCTAATTAGTAAGTAAGCATATTATAGTTTATGATATAAGCCATTTCTTGAGAAATTATTTTTGTAAAGCATCTTAGGTTAAAGTTCTTCAATTCATTCCATGCAGCCTTTCAAGAGCTTTCATTTGATACCTTGTTTGTGCAGATGGGGGGTTGTAATTATCAAGTTATCGTTGCATAAAGGATATGCAAATTAGTGTTAATGATTCGAAGTATACTAATTAACTAATTAGCACACTAAAAAAAAATGCCAAATTTTCTCTTTTTGGGCAAATTACACTAGATCTTGTGCAAATTAGCTCAAATTGCTGCACTTTACAAAGAAACTATCTAATAAGGGGCTTACCACCTTAAGAAAAATTTCGCGAAAATGAAAAATCCTGCCCGAAATTGAAGGTTAATTTCCCAAATATTAAACAAAATTGCTCAGAAATTAAAGAAATTTTCCCAAAATCTCAGAAAATTGCCCGGAAATTAATAAAAATTTAAGAAAATACCCCAGAAATTGGCCCAAAAATTCGTTAAATTTTTTCAAAAGTTGAAAAACATGCCCAAAATGACAAAAATTTCCCGGAAATGAAGGTTATTTTCCGAAGGCTACCCTCCCCCTCAAAAGGTAGGGCAGCTAATAAAAACAGCTAAGAATCACCCCGAAATTTAAAACTGTCAAATTCAGTTTTATGAAGAAAAAAATATTTTTTTATTTAACAAAACGTATGCTTTTCGATAAAGAAATTGTAAATAATCTTTTGTTAAATCTTGGAAGAAGATATATCAGTATATACCATCGAATCAAAAATGTGATTGTTTTTCTATTGATGTTTTTTTCTGCAAGGCCCCCGACACAGGTTTTATATTAGGTCAAACCGATTTTTTGAATATTAACACAAATGAGGCCTATATGAAAACCATTGCTTTAAAACTTATTATAATTTTTTTTTTTGAGGGGGTGGGGAGGGGATACATGACCTGGCTCCACCGATGTCGGGGCCTTGTTCTGTGTAAAAAAGACCGAGCAATACCATTGGAATGCATAGGAAATTTTTAAGGGCCAAGACAGGAAGTTCAATTGGGAAACTTATTAATACTAAGGAAAACATGATAATTGGGTTAAACTGTTAACGTGATATATTGCAGTTTCAGTACTTCTCATCTTTTCAATAACTGTTTCCAGTTGAATATAGCTTTCCAGTTTATAACACTTTCACACATTCAGTTCAACACGAAATTCACGAACCAAATGAAATCGAAAATAATGGCTTATTCAACACTTTAAAAGCTGCCAAGATTAATGGAAATTTTGAACCATTTGTTGTCTTTTATCATTTTCCCATTCCCATATTCTTAACATTTTTTAATTTATCAAATTCCAAAGAGGGTCCAATACATTGGAACCTTAGTGGCTTATTAAGGGAGGGGGAGCAATGGGAGAAACTGCGCCTGTAAATCTGTGAGCATATACGGAATTTCGTAATGGAAATTCAAGCTGTACCTAACATTTTTAGCTCAACATCCCTTTAAGGGATTTTGAGCTTAAGCAATGACTAACTCGAGAGAGATTCTCGCTCAGATACATTCGGATTTTTACAGCGTTTATCATATCCTGGGGGTTTTGGGGATAGTTTGCTGTGTCTATGTTTGCCTTAAATAGATCGATTTGTTGATGCAATAAAAGTTTATATTGGTGCGTAGTTTTAACGAAGTTTCCATTCCAAAATTCGCTAAAAATGTCTCTCCAAATAATTGGATTTCGCCCGGCGAAATACGAATCAATTTAGCATGACTCTGGATATACCTGCATTGAATATCCGTTGAACAGAAAACTCTGCTTTTATTGGTTCGAGCCTTAAAATATAGTCTGACACATGCGCTGGTATTGCCTAGTATCCCCTTTGGGATCTGTCCCACAGTATAGCCAAATTGAGGTATAAAACTTGTAGTTGATAGCTTGCTTGGGTTATAGCTTGGGTTTAAAAAACTATTAAAAGCTCAAGAATGGCTAAAATAGCCTCAATAGGCTACCCTATCCGTATCCCGCTATTGAATAATCAGGCTATAAAATCACCAATACCTCACTGATGAATACATTCTTTCAAAATCGACCCGAGTCCTCCGTCACCTTACACACACGGCCTGGCATGCAGTAATTTTATCCACAATGGCTCGCATCTTCACAAGAAGTTTTTCGTTTGCGTACAGATAATAAGAGAGTGTAATAACTGATGCATAAATTTACTAGGTTTGTGATGAGTCTCTTAAAGGATTAGTTCAGAGGTCAAGTATATCCATCTTATATGAAAGAAGACTTCAAAAGAATTTTTTTAAATCGTTTGAGTTAAATTTTGTTATTGATTGCCACTTGATATGGTATTTGTGGATGCTATTATTGATTAATTAATTGCGATAATAATTATTAGCTCAGAATTGCTAATATATTAGCAATATAAGGAAAATATGCCATAGTTAAAAGCATATCTTCTTGCAAGGATGGAAAATCCATCTTGATTTTATACAACAGTATTTTGCTATTAGTATGTCTGTTTATGATTTCAATTTCATTCAAAAGCAAACATTTTTAAATAAGATTTGCATCATATTGCTGTTGAGGCTTAAGTTTTTAAGGCTTCCTTAAAAAACAATTTTCACATATTCAAACAATATCAAAGTTCCAATACACAGTGGGACAACTAGAGTCTTGGGGGCCCGTGGGGATTTTGCCTGCCTCTGCAGCGATGTCGGAACCATATCGGCAAGAGGAGGGGGAGAGAGAGGGGGTTAGAGGGTACTGCCCTGACCATAGAGTTAGGGGGTAGAAGGTTCCCTTTTGAAATTGTAAGGACGGGGGCAAGTGACCCTTTGAAAGTTGAGGACTGGCCACGCTGGAGGCGCCCCTTTGAAACTTATATGAAATTATTGTAGGTCATTCTTGAAGCTTGAAAACAAATGGAAATCCACTCAATCACAAATACTACATAATACATAGAGGTTAATACATACAATTATTTAACACAATTAAGGCATGCCGTTTTACCAGGGACACCGACACCAAGGGACGTGGTGGGAGGGGACATACCTCCAATAATTTTCAAAGCATGCAGCAATTTTCAAAAGAAATCTTTTACATGTTCGCCCGACGGGTAATTCAGCGTTGCTCCTGACTCCCCAATCTCAAACCCATAAGCGGAGTTTACCAACCGAAAGTGGGGGAAAGTCAAAAGTGTGTGTATGTGTTTGTTTGTATGTGTGCGTTTGTTTTGATATTCATGTAAGGACCTTGATCTGACAACACACCAATCGTTTAAGGACACGGGTCGCGTTGTAGGACCTGAACACACTGTGACGTCCTTAAACGTTTTTGCTATAAGCAAGAAAATCTTTCATTTAAGATGGCGGTTGAGAAGTTTGACAAATGTACTTAATAAACTGGTTGAATCTGACATCTAATTTCACACTATCTTCAGAGTGCTAAAAGTTCCACACTAATTTTTTTTTTACATGGATTGCGCCACAAATTCTTAACACAATTACCTGCTAATTCACCCTTTGTTCAGTAAAACTAAAAATTGTGTAACACGCACAGTCCTTAGATAAATAGATGTATCAGATTTTGTTCAGGGTCCTATAGTTGCTTAGCCAAACCTAGAATTATGTTTTATGTCCTTAAAAAGATAACATAAATCAGGACTGTATTTTTGTTTACTTTTCAAGTCCCCTTACACTACAAGCAATTAACAATAATAAAACAATTGTTTTAGCTCCACTACTTCATTATTGGTCTGTACAATTAAGTCTTCAAATAAATAGTTTGATCCAAGGTCCTCGATCAGTATGTGAAGCACGTATGGGTGTGTATCCGTGTGTGAGGGGGATCACAAAATCACGCAAAGATACATCACATCACCATACGTACCCATTTGGACAAAAAGTGAGGGTGGGGAAGTACCCCCTTCCCTCAAATCACGCCTATGCTCAAACCATATGTGTATGAACCATACCCATCCCCAAATATATGTTGAGCTACAGTACTACATCATTGATGTTCTAGTTTACTTACTGATTCATGGAAAGTTTCCTCTTCTATTCTCCCCCATTCGTGCTTTACATACAGGATAGAGGGATTTTATCAAGTGACTGTAATTCAACTAGGAGCCATTTTGAAGGAGAGTGTTTGCGCGTTGCGCGTCGGATCTTCACACAGCTCAGTCACATCACATGTAATACAGACTCTGACCGAGACTCGTTCCTACTAAAACACGCGCTAGCACGCGCTGGTGATGAAAACACGCTCTGGGAATGTAAAACAAGCGCTGGGCATACAAAACACGCGCTGGGTAAAATTAACTGGCCAGATGAATTAATTTTTCTGATATGAAAATTTATTTTAGAGACAAAAATACCCTCCAAGTACTTCAAAGCAATCTTAATCAGTGGATTTTAAACACGTCTATAGTGCAACCAACGACACAGCAAGATTCCGGCATATTTATCTTACAAAAATAATCTTATATAACAACCCGGGATAACAACATGCAAACGTAATTGTACAAGCAGGGAGTGTGACGTCATTCGCCCTATACTACGTATAGGCCGAAGGCCGAGAGTCGAAACTCCTATACCTCAGTATGTGATACTTTTTGGTTTGTCCTCCACCCATGTTGGTTCCAAGAGAGGGCAGCAAAATATGTCGGCACATTGAAAATTGGAGTCAATAAAAAAAAATATGCAAACTGCAAATTTAACCTAAAGAATAAAAATTGAAATTCTTTACTATCTAAAATTGATTAAATCTATATTAATTTAAATCATACCTTGTCTTTCTAACCAAGATTAACGTTAATTTATTTCTAAGAAGAACACAAAAACAACGATTTCTTTTTACAGTACATGCAGGACGACAACACCTCAGCGCAGCGTTAGATTTTAGATAGGCATGCTGCATGTATCGTACTTATTATCTTAGGCCTAAGTATATTTCAAGAAAAATACTAAGCTAACAACTTTTCTGATAAAAGATAAATGATCAAAACTAGCAGATGTCTTGACAATTTCAGTAGACCTTAAATAATGTGCTAACTTAATTGTGCCAGTTGTTGTTGAAGTTCAGTTTGAAACTAACGCCGTACGTACGCTGTTACTTTAACATAAACTGACAGACGTAAACGCTGACAAATATGGACACTAATTTGTTTTTATTTAGGAATAAGAATAAGTTGCTTATCAAATCTTATTTTATTCAGACATGTATGTAGCGATTGAGGGCTTTCAAAAGCGTCGCCAGGGTAATAGGTCATTGTGTTGCCTAGCCAGGCTACAGTAACGTTAGTGTAACTTAGGCCTAAGCCTAAATTGTGTGAAACGATTTGCAATTTGGTAGCATAAAGTTAGGGCCTACAGTACATAACCATGGTATTGACTTGAGAAAGCTTCAAGTTTCTCATCAATTTGTTAATTAGATTTTGTAACACAACATACTCATTTCAAGCTTGTAATATAACTTTTGATTTCGTTGCAATTTGTTGTTTACTTTTGCTGTTTTGTTATTGAGGGATCATCTCCATTTTTCCACAGAAAATATCAGTAAATGTCTGTCATGATAAAAAGGTCATGCTTGAAACGCATCATTACAACTGTTAACTAGGGTAGGGTGGGCATGAGACAAATATAGGCCTAGGTCTAATTACTTCTGTAGTCGGCATGTGCCTATCAACAAAACACCCATCAAACAAAGTCTAAAGAGGCTGACCAACTGGCAGATAGGTGTGCATAAAATAAAGTACAAGTAAGTTAAACTGCTAACTTGTTTAGATAGGTAGAGATACAGTAGATCAAATTGCTCACTTGTTAATATTATTTCTATTTTAAACTAAGTTTCATTCACATTTTTTCTGTTCAACATCATTTACCAACAATTGCAAGCCCTAAATTCATAAAGTTTAACTCAAAAATAATCATAAACACTCTTTGGAATAGGCCTATATGCTGTATTGCAGCCTAATTACTTCCAATCCATTGGTGCGTATTTTATACTCCATGTGTATTACTTATTAAAGTTGCTTTCAATTTGTGTGCAAATGTTTCTCAAGCTTTCAAGTTGGGAAGATAAAAAAAGCTCCACTTGAAAAGTTTGCTGCATGCAATTTCTCTTCTCATTGATAGGCAATCTTTAGTTTTGCTCTCATTTGTTTTTGCTTTGGTACCCAATGAACAAATTATTACAGTGCAATAGTATTCCAACTGTTATGTTGTATGATTGTTAAAAATCATTGACTGTACTACATAATAAGAATATATCTTTTTTTAATGATATTAACAAGTTTGTTGGAGGAAGATAATTGCATGCTTCAGGATTGATGAATTTTCGAAAGGTCCCGCGGTTTTGGAAAAAAAGATCCAGGGAACATTTGATAAATTTTCGACAATTTTTGCTTATGATTAGGTCTAAGAAGGCCCTGCGCCCTTAAATGAGGAGGCGCTATATGCTTATCATATGATCGTAGAGTACAAGGGAACATTCGCAGCGAAAATGAAAGTAATTTCGTTACAGAAATAAAATCGGACCATACAAAAACGGTCTGTGAAACCGGCTTCTGAAACTCAAAGAAAAAAATGGTATTTTTTCATGTGGGCATTCAATGATTTTCTCAAGAGATAAACAGTTACGTTTTACAAATCACATTGATATTTATTCTAAGCCACTTCTATATATTCATGTCTTTATTCATATAGAGGGAGGGGGAGGGGGGCTGTAACAAATTGTGTGGACAAAGGTCCCCCTAGCCAGATAACATCTGACTAGTAAACGCAATAGCTGCTATACACACATATGCAAGTATTGCCCTGCAAGCAGTGGAGTAGCCAGATTTTCATATTGCGGGGCGGGAAAATGAATTGAACCGACACGATATTTAGTGGCGTAGATTTGGTGACACTGAAGGTGTAACTTTGAGCGCAAAGCGCAAATGTTTAATGTATTATTACCGAAGAATCTTTTTTTCTGCGAAAGTGCCTTTTTGAAATCTTAACACATAATAAGCACCTGGAATGTCAAAGCTTGTTGAACCGACGGCACCAATCTGAAGCGACGGATTAAAATCTACACCGACGGATTAAAATATTGGAAGGGGGGGGGGGGGACGATCTCCCCCACCTGGCTACGCCACTGCTTGCAAGTAATGCCCTACTGAGTGAGGTGTTTATTTCACAAAGGGCCCCCTGACCCCGGTACCTACGACGCTGCTAGCACTAGTGAGCCACTATGTTAATACAATGCTGTGGAATATTGAGCAACATCACCGAAACAACAAACTTTCACTTCCAATGGCTACCAACTTCGTTCTTTACCCAAAACACGAAAAACTTAGTCCTCGTATTAAGAGACGATCCTGAATCAAATGATGATATCACTGAGTAAAACTTATTGCTAAAATTGTACCAAAAATCGTTATTTTCTTGAAGTTTTGGCTCCGTGGCCTTAAGTGAAATTCCTGCGTAGAACCAGAGAGCGTGACGTTATTCGCCCTGTTTACTTGGTCGGTAATCCGGGAGATGACATAATTTGCTGCAGTAAAAAAAAAAACTTTTGCGCGATACACGTGCGCAAGTCCGTATGCGTTTACTGTGTGCGGTACGTATGGCATGTAAACAAATACAGCTGATCGCTTAGTTTTCACTCTAATGCGGGGTGAATGCGCGCGGCTGCTATGCGGTCTGAAGACCTCGGGTAACATTTCCGACCAAGTGAATACTACCTATATGAAATATAGGCCGAATGACGTCACACTCTCTGGTAGAAGCACAGATTTGTATATTTGTCGGTAGAACTGAATTTTGTACGATTAGCATTGTTACGCGTATGCGAGTGTACATAGTGAAAACAAAAAGAGCAGCACGGCCGAGAAAATTTCACGAGCGCAGGAATTGGATTGCACTGTTTAAGCCGTAATTCCAACGCCATATGTGTACGCACGAGCCACGAAGGTAAGATATTCAAAATATTGCGCACGCTAATTTAAAGGCGTACTACATGTTATTTGTGCACATACATGCCGCCGGCAGTAATGTTCAGTGTTTCACGATTTTGAAGAAAAAAGAAAGAGATTTTTTTCTTTCTTCCTTTCTTTCCTTCCTTAGATTTTTGACCACTTACCGTTGTTGTTTCTCTCCGATATCAATAACTGCAGTGGAAACAAACTGAAGTGTGTATGATTTTTCAGTGAGAAGGGGTTGATTTTGGATCACGTTATTTTCCGCCCTTTTAGTTTCCACCCCTAAAAATCGGTATTTTCTGCCCCCTGCCCCCCAACGGTGTTTTCCGCCCGTTCCCAGGGGCGGAAAACACCGTTTTGGGGAGCGCAAAATACCGTTTTCTTAAGTGAGTAATATGTATATAAGGAAATTGGAATCGTGGCTTATAGAATAAGTGAGGTCAATACAAGTGTTATTTTAATTATTATCGATGTAAGAGGATAACAGGGTCAGGTAAAGAAGTCTTAGTAAATAATAAACTGGTTGTTAATGTAGGTAAGCAAGTTTTGGTGAAAAGAACTGTCGGGTGTTGGTTCGCATATTTGTTAAGCTGTATTTCTTTACATTTATTCTTAGCGGGAAAACGTTTTTCCATGTACCATTGAGATAGTGTACGTATATTACACCCTGGAATGAATTGGAATCATCTGGCTTATGGAAGGAGTGAGGATAAGGATCAATTTAACAGGATAACTGGGTGGGGAATGCAAGTCTTTATAGTAGGCCTAAATAGAAGCCTGGTGGAATGGCATCATTGGTATTGAACTTTATTTCTCTGCATTTTTGCAATTCAATACAAGTTTTACTTTAAGGAGTTCATTATCATCATGTGCTGTTTTTAAAGTAAGAGGATCATAAGTTGTGGAAAACAATTAGCTTCATTTGTTCATTTCTCTAATTTTTTGCACTATTCAATAAAAGTTAAATTTTAATGAGTTTCATTATATTATTTACAAAGGATAAGAGGTTGTGAAAAAGAAACAGTGATACATACAAAACTTAGATAAAAACTGTTTGTAATTACATTTGTAATAACATTTGCATAAGATTACAAAAAAGATACTATTTGAATACATATTTCTTATAAAACAATAGTATTATTTTAAAGAATACGAAATGCTTAAGATGGACAATTGTACAATTCTCTTGAGGTTCTCGGCGGGCACGTTTCCATGTGTACACTTCTGAAAAAAACTTTATAGATTTATGTGTGCTTTAGCAGCTGCAAGGGCAAATAGGATGCTTGGTTTGACTAGAAGAAATTATTGTTCTTAATTTATATAAGCAGTTAGTCAGGCCTCACCTTCAGTATGCTATTCAGGCTTGGAGTTCCTTTTATGAGAAGGAAAAGCTCATTTTGGAGCAGGTTCAGCGAAGAGCCATTATACTTATTCCCGAAGTACGGTATATCTCTTATGAATCTAGGTTGCGAATTCGTGGCTGAGAAGAGTACGTGGCGATATGATTCGGGTTTTTAAGTTCCTATCTGGTAGTAATGCTTTGACTTCCTGTTATTTCTTGCATTTTTCAGCTAATCCTCATGTGATACGTGGTAACAGTTTGAAGTTGACCAAAGAGTTCTCACGGATAGATATTTGGCGTTTTAGCTTTACGCAAAGAATTGTTAATGGGTGGAATGGTTTGCCTGAGTGGGTAGTTAGCTCCAATTCTGGTCACAATTTCAAAGTCAACATTGATAAGTTCTTTACTAAGTCTGGGCGTCTTTGTTTTTTTGTTTGTTTGGTTTTTGGTGGTGGTGTTAGTTTGAACTTTTGTATGAGGTACTAACTCTTCTTAGCCAGTCATCTTGGTAGGTTATGATATGTGTGAGGGTGGGGGTACGATCTCTTAGTGGGGGGACCCTTTCAAAAGTCACGTGCCCCAGTCTGTAGAAAGAATTAGTTTGTTTGTACAACTTTATCTAAACCATTTCTATATACTTACAGAATACAAATATATACAGATAAGACTTTATAAGGTTGAGGGGATCCTCGAAAAGCTGAAAAGAACTTGTAAGAGTTAACCCTTTTACAAATTACACAGAAACCTAATACAAGTGTAAAAAATAAATTTTCAACAAAGTTATTACATAGATACTGCCCGATGATAAAAAAATTTTTTTTTTTCATTCACCGGATTCTATTACAGAGAAGTTAATGTTTTACCTTACCTTTGAATAAGGATACATTTTTAATAGAGTTAAATGAAGTTGGTAGGGAATTCCAATTTGCAATAGCAGAGTATTTAATGTAATATTGACTACTTGTTAGAGAGAAACGGGGAATGGAAAGTAATTTAGCATGGCGTTTATGGTAATCATGAAAACAACTATTTGACAGAAAAACATTGAAGAAGTTACATGGTAGATTATCATGAAAGTCGGTTGAATACAAAGATAATGGGTGCAGTACTTGACTAGTTCACAGATGGTAAATACATTACTGTCACGTAAGAGAGGGTTAGAATGACTATACCATATATTGCACGCAGAACTTTCTTTTGTAGAATGTGAAGCCTATTAATATGAGAAAAGTAAGTATAAGCCCGAACAATACAACAATAAGATAAGAAAGGTAAAATAAGATTATTATATTGAATTAGCAATGTTTTGAAGGGAACGATGTTATTTACGCGATGAATTATTCCTTATAAACTTTATCACAGATATTTTGAATATGTGGAATCCAAGTAAGATTATCGTCTAGGATAACACCAAGAAATTTTGTTGAATGCGAGAGGGAACACGCGTCTTATCATTGATAATGTCAAGGTCGGAAGATGTAATTTGTTTTGTTTAGGATGACAAATGATGGTGGTAGAAATTTAAGCATTTAGGTGAAGTTTATCGGACCTAAACCAAGAAGTAATTTTTGGGATTCCAGTATCAATATCGTTAAAAAAAGTATTTATGTCATGGCCTTTATGAAGTAGATTGGTATCGTCTGCATGCGAAATAAAATGGAAGTTGGGAGACCGTTTATATAAATCAAGAACAATAGGGGTCCAAGAATAGAACCCAGCGGAACACCGCAGTGAATAGTCTGTTTGGAAGAATGAACACCGGATAAATAAACATATTGAAATCTGTAATGAATATAACTACTAAACCAAGACAATGCGTCCCCCTCCTTCCCCATACCATAATTATCAAGCTTGAATAAAAGAATTGAATGGTCAAGCGTATCAAAAGCCTTGGAAAGATCTAAGAATATTCCAGCAGCTAAATCAACACTTATTTTCAAAGGAATTCATAACATAATCTACTAGACTTAAAATAGCCTAAAATGTGTTCCTTTGAGGCATAAAACCAAAGTGACAATCATATAATAGAGAATACTACATTAAAAATGAATTTAAACGATTACAAAGAATGTTTTTCAAAAGTCTTGAAAACCAAGGTAAGACGGATATAGGCCTATAACTTATTACTAACGCTATCACGAGTACCACTCTTAAATACTGGAACCACACGAGCTATATCTTCAAATCAGAGAATTCAAGGAAAGTTCTCGAAAAATGAAAAGAATTTAACGAATATGAAGGAAACTTTACGAAAATTGAAGCAAATGTCACGAAAATGAAGAAAATTTTACAACAAATAAAGACAACTTCTCAATAAATTCCCCCAAATGATAAACGAAATTGCAAATTTCATGAAAATGAAAGAAACTTTACAAAACTTTTCCGACAATTGAAAAGAGCTTTTAGAAATTTTTATGAATTTTCCCGAAAATGAAGAAAATTCCACGAAAATTAAAGAAATTTCTTTAAAAAATGGAGCTAAATTCACAAGAATTAAAAATATTTTACGAAAATTGAAAATTTTTTGCCGAAACTTGATACTGAGAAACCTTTTAAAAATTGAAAAACAAATTTCTCGATATGACGAAAATTGAAGCAAATTTCTTGATAATGAAATTAATTTTACAAAAATTGAAGATTTCTAGAAGAAAAGAAGCCAAGGAATCGTCAAAACCTTCATTAATGAGTTAGACGGGACTATACCGCCGCTGACCAATCAGAATCCAACTTTGCTATGACGTCATAGCTTTGCCGTAGTTTGTTTCTGATTGGTCAGCGGCTGTATAGCCCCCTCAGATACTTTTCATCTTGGTCATCGGGTTGTCGTCACCTTAGGGGAAGGGTTTTCAGGAAACCGGCTGCATGAGGAGTGTTGTTTGCTGCAGTGAGCTTACGGTCATTTTGGAGTGGTTCTGATCAATTTGTGTGGCTTAGATCATTGTATAAGTACTTTAGGTTCTCAATGAGGTACTATGGGTTTATATGTTTTCTTTACCATAAGTGGTGTCCGAAGGGTAACGTGCCCTGCTTCAAGCAGGGAGTGGCATTGGATGGCAACTCCCTGCTCCAAGGGTACCTTACCATCTCGATAAAGGGTACTTTACCCTAGTATTATCCACTCAAAGGTCACCACACCACTTATTGTCGCCCAATCGAAAACAATAAATCATGATAATATGTTGATTAGAAGTTTAGATTTGTCAAAAAAGTAAAAAGTTAAGAGGATTAAATTGTAAAAGGTATTAATATTATAGATATATCGCCATGCTAATGTCACGATTATCGATATATCGTCATAATATCGTCACACTTTTCTGAGTGACATTCGAGAAGACATTTTTGGTTTGTACCTGACAATTGAGAATTTTTTTTTTGGTGAAACGCACCATTTGAGCGACGATATTTTTTAAACGTGAATGATTTGAGAAGACTTCTCTTTGAAACTCATCATTTGAGAACGATTTTTTTTTTTAACTAATCATTTCAGGCGATTTTTTGCTCAAATCTTTTTTTTCATTATTTGAGAGGAAAAAACTGTGTTTTTACAAGCAAAATGGAGTCTAACAGGGATTAATTGTGAGATTAATAGGACCAAACTACGTTTTTAACGGGAAAAATGGGGTCTACGGGGGTTAATCGTGGGAATGACAAGACAAAACTGCGCTTTAATGCAAAAAATAGGGTTCTATGTGGGACTTGATTCTAAGCAAGCTTCTGTTCTCTCTTCGTCGCACTTGTAAGCTTGAATAAAACAGAGCGATAAATGGTATGTATCTGTGTGGGTGTGTATTATGTGTTTGTTATTATCAACCAGTCTAGGACTGTCCGGCTGAACCATGCAAGGTAATACTAAGCATTACTTAAAACCGATTTCATCACAGAATTATATTACCCTATGCGGGGTTGGCGAAAATACAGTCGTTACCACCGTCTTACATCAGGCAACTTTAGCGTATCAAGGGTAAACAAGGTGTGTCTTTCCTTGTGATTGTAGGAATGTATGCAGTAAACATCTGTCTTTCACACTATGAACCGACCTCGAGTATCTCCCAAATCAAACGATCAATAAAATATTAATCTTCAAACAAAGTTTGCAACGTGTAAAACTTTTAGGCTAAAATTATACCGCCGACACCAATCGCCGACAACGACAGGAAGATCCCTATGCTTCATGATTGCTTCTCAGGCGAGACAAAATCAACACGGGTTTTTCACCAATTTTGTTTCTTCGTTTGTTCTCTGTCATATATATGCAATTTCACAGGAATATGCCTTTAGAATTATGATAAAAAAATGTACCTCGCCTTAACACATGATGGGTGGAAAGTGCTTCAGTCCCATAATTTACAATATAATACACATATGAAGAATATGAACATATATAAAGAACCCCCGAAGCTTCCACGGAGAACCGTATTTCCTGTGGTTTTGAGGTTCCATGGGGAACCTTTATAGACGGTTTCTTGAAGAACCTAAGTGGGAAATACGTGACAAGCTATAGAACCTTAAAAGGTTCCACAGAAAACCTTGGATTCAGGGAGTTTGGGGTTCCATGTGAACCCATATCTCCAGTTCCTTGATGAACTGAAGAACCATATTGGGTTCCAAATACGTGACAACTTGAAGCTATAAAACCGTAAACGGTTCCCAGAGTTCAATGTCAATCAAATATTGAATAAACAAACGTGATTTATTAATGTTTTTTATATTATTTTCCCATGCCTAATCAATGATCGATCCATTCTGACCACGCAAACATGCTTCAATATAATAGATTGGCTTTCTCCCATTATTTATTATACATCACATAATCAAATACTCAAGGCTCACAACTCGCTTAACAATTAAGCATTTTAGACACAGAATAAATTATCGATCGACTATATCTGTGACACAAAATTTTACTCACATTATTATACATAGAATAATCAAACAATCAACGCACTAGATTCACCTAACAGCCTATGCCAAAAAAATAAGCAATATGTACACAAAATTATTTTATGACTATATTTGTCATATGACTATATTTGTCATATCCTACATTAAAGAAGGCCCGTTTTACCATTTGGCGAAAGATATAACTCAGTCAAGATGCGATCGGTTTCTACATTTCTAATCCTTCATCTATGACCTCACAGGCAGCACCGATTAACATAAAACTTGATGCAGGCAGTTAGTATATACTAAATATTCAAAAAGATCTAAACTGAAATTTAAGAAATGAAACAGACCTGCGCAATTACACAGACATCACTCAAGTATATGTAAGCAAAATTTACACCAAATATACTGGATCTGCTAAATATACACAGATAACAAAAAATTTGAAAAAAAGTTCAATTGTTTAATCGATGCCGAAAAAACATTTTCACTCCAATGGTTCACGGGAGAAAAATCGATACTCTTTTTTGCTAATGGCCCATACAGGTAAAAAAGTGTTGGGTGGTCACTAGGGCGAGGTAGCGAGGGTAAGGGGAGGGGGAGGGTGACGTTCTAGGGCACGTGGATTTGGTGTATTTTGGTCTGTGAGTGATGGGATGTGACCCGACGGTAACCTAGGGATGGAAATAGTTTAAAAACACAAAACCTGCTGGGATGGTCTAGGGCATAATAGTCTGGTCTGTGAGTCATTATGGAGGGAGATAGTGGTATCGGTCACACAGGTCAGGCTTTCCAGTGGTGACGGCCTTGTGACGGGATGATTTGAGAACAGCAAATGAATGGTCAGTTTTCAGTCGTTTCTATAGAAATGATACCAAACTTTAAACTTGAATATCTCCTTAACGGAATAAGATTTTGCAATGCTTTCTTCATCATTCTAAAGTCCTCTTTCATATAAGATATACATGCTTGACCACTGAACGTGGCAATAACACGCATAGTTTATAAGTTATGACTTATCAACCTTTGTAAAAAATTAAGCCTTTTTACAGGTAAAAAGGTGACTACATGTATGTATGAACAAGGATACTCTTAACATTATTTAATGTAATTTTCATGTTTTTCCAAAATTTAAAACATTAAAGGTTCTCAGATTGCATTCTATAACTGTTAAATCTGGGTAAAGTTTATAATAATATTCAATTTCCTGTTCACTGTAGCCAACTTCTCTCAACTTAATACATTTTTGAGAAGGACCGAAAAACAAAAAGTTAACAGAAGTAGTTTCTTATAGTCTGATATAGTTGTCCCATACTGAGGTTACAAAATATCGCTTGTTCTATGCTAATCGGATATCTAAGTTTGAAAACGCTGTAACATGGTTCATTTTGAACCAATTTTGATGGAGGATTTTGCTTTTTGCATGGTTTTCTGTATATTTTAAGCTTATGATGTTGCTTCCTCTTAAGTTTCTATGCATGTTTGTGGTCGGTTTATCATGATATTTAGGAATATGCTTTTTTAATAAGCTTCATTACTTTTTTTAGATTATTATAACAGGGCACTTCATTCCTGCAACTCGAAAAAAGGAAAATGGGAATGCGACGTTCAAATTGGTTTTTTCCCCGAGAGTATAGATTCGTCAAATGGTCAGAACTGTTCGGGTACTTCAACAAGTTTTGACATGCCAAGAGGTTATTATGTTTTTAGATATCAAACGGGCACTTTCTCAGAAAGGGGGGTTCTTCTGTGCGATTTTGTATTTAAATACATGAACTAAGACAGAGAGAGAGAGAGGGGGGATATATGAGGGATGGGTGTCTGGGAAAGTGATACAGAACAGTCTCATTTTATAAGTTTGATAAGATTCACACAAGTTTGTAGTTTGTTTGTTTGATGAGGGCTTAACGGCACTACGACAACGAGGGTCAAATTGTGCCTGAGAGGTTAGATCATTCTAGAGGTATGAAGAAAAGGAAACAGGGGTAGAATGAGAGAAATACAATAACAAAGTCAGAAATCTGGGATCGAGAAAGGAGGTGCATGGGTGAAAAAAAAACAAAGTAGAGAGGGGGTGGAAGAGGATAACTAAATATGGTTGTAGAGGGAAGCATGATGAAGGAAGGAGATAGTTTTATCCGGAGGGTTTTTCTGGAAGAACTCAGCAATTGAGTTGTGGGGAGCGAGAGAAGCTCTAAGAAGCTTGTACAGGGGGCAAGCAATGAGGACGTGATGGACTGTGAGGGTGCAATGACAATTGTTGCAGAGAGGTTGGGGAGCCAATAAGGAGGTGGGAGTGAGTGAGGTGGGTTTGACCAATTCTAAGACGGAAAATATGAACGTTGTCGACACGAGAGAGGTTGTTGATGGTGGGTTTGGTCGGAATGGTGGGCTGGATGACGTTTTAGTCCTATCAAAGAGGGTGGAGAAATTGGGGTATCTAATGAGGTTGTAAGCTGGGTTCTGGTGAGGATTCTAAAAGCATAGGAGAGGTCAAGCTTTCTACATCTAAGTAGAAAGAGGAAAGAAGGGGAAGGGGGTGTTCGTTGGCTATAACATGAAGGCTGGTGATTGGGGAGGTTCTGTAGGCACCCAGGCAAAGCCCAGTGCTTCATTTTGGATGGTGTTGATGTGGTTGAGGTATGAGTTGTGAGCGACAAGTAGACAATATTTCCATAGTCAAGCTTGGCACGAATGGTGAGCCTGAAGATTTCGAGAGCATGGCAGTTCGCACCCCAAGTGGTGTAGAGAGGAGGCGGGGACATTTGGGGGAGCTGGTGCATTTCAGTTTCAGGTTGGTGATGTGTTGCTTGTAGGAGAGCTTGGGGTCTAGAGTTAACCCAGGAACTTTGTGTGTTCAACTTTAGAAGTGCGATTGCCATTAGGCACGAGGTTCGGGTTGGGGTGGAGGCTGTTAAAATGACAGAAGTGCATGCAGACTGTCTTGTCTTTGGAGAATTTAAAATCGTTATTGTTGCACCAGTTTTGCAGCTGAGCTGGTTAAGGCTGAATTGGACTCTATTTTCGACAAGAGGGGTTGGAGAAGGTGTGGTCAATACAAACTTGGAACTGCCTGGGTGAGAGGAAGTTTTTAATAAAGATGGGGAGATGGCCTATGAGGCCGATGGTTAAAGTTTGTGGATAAGTCTGTAGTAAATTATTGAAAACTAGTATTAGACTACCCATATTTTTTAAAGAGTGACGATAAACTTATAACCATGTACAAATATAAACAATAGAACATTATATTTCCACATTCTGCGTTTTCATGGTTTTGTATATGGTGTATTATAGCTCTCTTGACATGAATTTTGACTTGTATAATACAGCTTCTTACTATGCGTTGTGATATACTTTTTTGCCTTTAAAATACTAATTTTGGGAGAGCTTCGCTCCCCGGACCCCTACCAGGCCTTCGCCCTTTGACTCCGCCAAGGGACTTTAAGCGGGCCCCCACAAGTCAAGCACTTTGAGTTCGAAGTGACTACATATCTTGTCGGTTCAATTACATTTCCCCCCCTTCCCCCTTCCAATATGAAAATCTTGGCTATGCCACTGATGATGTGTAATAATGGGAGTAAGGCTGTCTATTATATTGAAGCATGTTTGCATGGTCAGAATGGATCGATCATTGAATATGCATGGGAAAATTAAAAAAAAAAATCATACATCATGTTTGTTTATTCAATATTTGATTAACATAAGATCCTTTGTTTAGATGTCCTTGATGTGATCGATGACCTGTGAGTTTGCTTCTGATGGATCGATCATTGAATATGCATGGGAAAATTAAAAAAAAAATTCATACATCATGTTTGTTTATTCAATATTTGATTAACATAAGATCCTTTGTTTAGATGTCCTTGATGTGATCGATGACCTGTGAGTTTGCTTCTGATTGATCAGTGACTTTATAGTAGACCAATCACATTGCTTGAATGAATCATCCATCCAAAATGCTGTTGATTGTTATGTTCATTTCTAGTTCAGGCTTTGGGACAGAACAGACCTTGCGTATATCGTCAGTGTAGTGGAACGCAAGCGAACTAGAATAATACTTCATCATTTTCCTGAAAACCCTCCCCCAGGGGAGAGGTTCTCTGTGCCCTCTCCAAAATGACCATCAATTCACCACAAACAACACTCCTCAGAGGGTTTCCTTAAAACGATGACCCAGATGAAAACTAACCGAGGGGGCTATACAGTCTCTGACAAATCAGAAGCAAATTATGGCAAAGCTATGACATCATAGCAAAGCCGGCTGCTGATTGATCAGCGACTGTATAGTCCCCTTTAACTACTTTATTGGGGAGGCCAAAATGGTACTCGGCCCCCTTAAAAAAAAGTATTGGGCCACAGCCCTAGCCCCGCTTCCTGCACCCGGGACATTGACATTTGACGCATGAACTAAATTCACAAACAAAAATCATTTACCATTCTCACACAATGATCAGATGATGAAGAGTACGTACATGCATAATCAATAATGGACTGATCGATCGTCAGTGCAACGTATAGTGTGTCCACTTAAGTAAGTTACCTGAAATTCAAGGGCAGCAAAATTTGCATGGTAATAGACTTTTTTGTCTTTCTTCAAACTGTCAAAGTTTCTGTAGCAATTAGCTTACATCTGATCAGTGCTTCCATTTACAAGCTTACAACGAAATAACCCAAAATTCGGATGTTTTCAACCAAAAAAATACAAAACAATGCATTTACATGTAAATTTAACAGTTTAATGGTCTTCTTTTTTTTTTCAATTTTGGGAAATAGTAAGTGAAATTCGGGTAATTTTGGGAAATTCATTTTGGGAAATCATTTATAGATTTGTGGACACACTGGCGACGAACGTAGGCCTACCACAGGGGCAGTTTGCCCCCCCCCGCCACCGAAATTTTTCCGATGATGCAACCCTGCTCCTTGCTATAGAAACATGTAATGTAAATCATTTTAATGCGGCGAGTCGCACAAATGCCAATATTCGTTGAGCAACTGAAAAATTCCGTCGGACTAGTTTATGCTGTTATGGCAGCGAAGTTCCACCTTTATCTATATACAATGCCATTGAATTTTTCTTCCGCGTGATCATTTTTATGCTGGGAAAGAGTTTTGTCTCATGGGAGAGGGGCAAACTTAAAAGGGCCATAGACCGGACAAAATGTCACCCGTTCAAATTTTCTGGGGAGTCACGGAGAAGAGTGTGTGGCAATTAACCTAATTTACCTTGGCCGCTGAATGCTTGTATTATAAAGAGTGTTGTGGATCATCCTAGGAGAAAATATATTGTACGCTGTTGGGATTTCCAAAATGATGACTACTATGTAACTTACTATCATATTATTGGTCATGTATTTTTAAAAGAAATGGGACAATGTACATTTATGGGTGCCGGTCAGGCAGATGGCGACTCTTGGTAACAAATTTAATGAAATATTGTGTTGTGCAGGTAAAATGTCACAGATAATTAGCCACAAAAATGACTTCTTAGTTGGATATATCTTGTCTAGACAGGATACCAAGTAGCTTGATGTAATTCTTACAAACACAGCATATTATTTTAAGTGTGTGTGTGTTGGGAGGGGGCACAAACCATAAATATTGAATTTTGTACTTCATTCTAATATCCTTGCAATTTTGCTTGAATGTAATTTGGTGTTGCCTGAAATAATGGGAGATACATAGACTTCCTGTGGGGTATGACCTTTGGCTCCTCTACTTCCAAAAGTCACTGGGACAAACTTAATACCACATTCACGTGATAGATCACAAGTCATATGCCAAGTGGAATGCAAATGCCCAGAGAGCAAATAGTTTAAAACAAATGCCAACTGTTATATCATGCACGCCTTGCAAAGTTTGTTTCAAAGTTGCTTGAAAACAAGTACAAAGTTTAATTACAGAAAAAAAACATGCAAGAATTAATCCTTTTGTCTTACCTGTGTAAGGGGCAAGCAACTACAAATTAGTATTTTCACATTTTATCAATCAAACTTTTAACATAAGTCAACAGAAGTAATCCCATACTGTCACAAAAAAATTGTGCTTTTAAGAATTCTTCTTAATTGTAGGATTAAATATGAGACAAAATATACCTGAAAATGCTATCATGATTCAAAGCATTATATTTGACTTCAGCCGTAGCACGTAAGTACTTGGAAATAGAACGATACTGTCACTTTTTGGCATAGTTTTCCTTTAATATGATTGTTTAAAAACAGGAACAAAATTCCACAGAAGGAAATGTTTGTTTTATTTTTCAAAATAACAAAACTTAATTTTATTTAAAAAAAGAAGAGGTGGTAAAATACATACATACAAAACAAATGGACAATGTTTTTTCCAGCAAGATGCCAGTGTACCAGAAAGTAAGCTTCACAATTCCTCCAGTCAATACAACTTTAAAGAGATTTTAGCTCATTAATAGAAATATGACAACTGCTGAGAATGGTTTAGTTTTAGTTTAGTGAGGTTTATGAGAATGCTTTAGGAAATATACAAAATAATTCCTTCCATGGAGGTAAAAAAATTTAAAAAAATATTTTGCAGAAATTTGGAAATCCAGCATGATTAAAATACTCACAAAGTTTAATGTACCTTGTAGCAGTACATATAAAATGAAGTTACGTCATACACAGCGATGTCGGAACCATGGGGGAAGTGGCCCTCCTTTCTCCTGATACCGAGTGTCGCTGTGGGAGGGTAGGACCCCAATAATTTTTTTAAGCAGTGATTTTTAAAGGTAGGCCATTAAACGACTGATAGACATTTCTGTTTGGAACAACAATTTTCTATAAAAAACACCAATTTTCTAAAAATAATTTCGAGACCACACCAAACTGATATAAAGGTAATTTGTATATCACTTTAAAGAACTCCTTTGATTCTTTCATATTCTAACCATTGATGGGGGTCATATTGAGATTTTCAGAGTAAAATAGAGCCAAACGAGTAATTTTCATATTTTCACCCAAATTTCACCCAAATTGATAAATATTCAGGATAAACTTTTAAAAAAAAGTTTTAAGTTTATTTTTTTGTCAAAGTCATTCAGGTAAATCAAATTTTGGCAAAAGCTATCTCATATTTGAAATTTTGGGCACTTTACACTGGTTTTTCCATTTTGATTCAACATTTTCAAAAAAATCTAGCTCCTGCACGAAACATCAGGACGGAATGTTTTTTCTGCCATCTGAAAGCTCTTGAAGCCAGCTTTTAAAGGAGCTACTGAGTTGATGCATAGCCCACTTAAAAAAAAAAAAAAATAATTTCATCGCAACTTTCCGAAGATGGCAATTTTGTGAAGATTTTGGTTGACAGAAGGAAGTCACAGAAAGACACAATTTTTTTCAAATAAATAAACCGTGTAAAAATGTAATTAAAGATCAACATGTAGGACATACAGTATGATAAGATAGCCTGAAAGAGCTGAACACAGAGGGCAGTCTCAAGTAAAGGTAAATCAGTATGTTTTTTTAATCTTTTCAGGCCTAATGACTAGTGTGTAAATTCCATATACCTGTTTCACGAAATCATGACCATACATAGTATTTCATACATTTCTGCAGTAAATAATGGAGTATATATTACTAATTTTACAAATAAATTGACTATCTTGGGCGAGAATATAAATACTTTTTAAAATAAAAAGTTTATCTGGGTCATGAAACTCCTTTTTATGAGAAAATAAGTAAAAATTAGGTTGATATTTTCATTTTCCCAACCATGAAATCATTCTGATATCTTATTTTACTCCTTATTTTGAGGTAATTTACATATTAATTAGTTGGTTTGGTTTGGTTTGTTGATGTTTAATGGCACCACGACAGTAAGAGTCAAATGTGCCAAGAGGGTGTTAACAAAAGTATGCAAAATATAATAAACAACCTTATAAATATCATGCATATGATTTTCAACATTTTCAATAGTCTACAAACAAGAAAACTTTCTTTTTCGAAACCTTTTTCGAAAACTGACAAAAAGTGTCCCTATCTAAAAATGAAAGGTGCCCCTCAATGACTGTCAAAAAAGTGTCCTCATTTAATTTTCTGCCCCTTGCCCCAGGTCCTTTCCCACATCCCTGGTCATACAAAATTGTCACTTTTCACTTATACAAAAGTTTCCAAGAGAAACAGCCATATACTTCATTTTTAATAATTGTTGACTTCTGTAGGACAAACTGTGATTCATGTTTTACTGGATGATGACTTACAAGAATTTCAATCTCAGATCTATCTTATTGACTTTTCTAAATGACATGACAAATAAAAACATTCAAGTCATTCTTATCACTTTCATAAAATGCAAAACCTTGACTTTAACCTCATTGTGGCAGATGCAGTGCAGATGCAGTTTATGACAAATGTGCCAAATAACAGAGCAAGATTTAAGAGTTCTCAAATGTCAACTACTGGCCTCTGTCACCGTCCCTTCATTAGTTGTTTCTTCACTTTGTTCCTTCGGTTCTGGTAAGACCATGGTCGATATAACTGGTTCCTGATGTGTAGCCCACTCAGGCACTATCTTTCCATGCAATCGCCATGTACCATATCTGTTTGGCAAATGTTTCTCAAAGACCACATATTCCAAAACATCTTTCGGTACTTCTTCACTGCCCATCAAAAGCCGACCAAATCTGTCATAAATGGCTAAGATCTATGGATAATCAGAAAAGAGACAAATTACTGTCAATTGCCATCATTTAAAATCAGAAGAAAGTTTTGTTAAAACATTGGTCTATCATCCAAGCTTGAAATTACTATAAGTCCACTATTGGGTTGGCACAATCTCAATTATTCGAGCCTGATAGTCCTATAATCAGAATTATTCGAGTTTCCATATGTTAAACTCAGACAAAAAAAGAAGAGCTTGTGGAAAGTTCAGTCGGGCTAGTGAAATGTGAGGAGAGCAAGCTCAATGGGCTAGTGATAAACCAATGCCAATTTTGAGCCCTGTCTGTCATGAAAAAAAAAGCTGAACTCATTAGTGTCTATAATCATTAAGAATAAAAAATAATCAGAAAAGCAAAAGCTGTGTTTTCAATTAATTGACATCTCTGACTTAGAAAATAAACACACCCACCATAGCAATGTGGTAACTAGGTGGGGAAAACAAACCTCTAATTTGCAATCATGCAAGACCAACGCATTGACATTTAGGTGTTCATGTGGCCTGCTGCCAATTGTAATCCTTTTATGGCATTTCTCCATATCTTTAGAGTTTTTAGCAAAAGGAATAAACAAAATACTGTTTGCTAAGGAAATGCTCACAATTCCAACTGCCCAGACATGGCCAGTGGTGTTATGTTTCAGTGCATGCACAATACAGAAGTGCATAGTTAATTTATATGCACTGACGCCTGCAGTAGCATTAAGCAGTTTCTGTGTCAGGACTCGTGAGCTAAATAAGACTTACTATAAATGGAGAATCAAGAAATGATTATCTTCAAAATGACAACAGCAAAAAAAATAATAATAATTGGGTTGAGTATATTAATGAAAGAGATTGATTTACATACCTGTTTTGAAAGCATTCTAACTGTGACCTGAGCATACACATTATTTTTAGTCATCATGTCTGAACAGCGAATGTGGACAACTCTAGGCTTTTCTATGGATTCCACAAAAGTCCAGCGTAGAGTCTTTAAATCCATTCCCTTAGTAATTTCCTATAAAAAAGCATAAAAATGTAACACACAAATTTACCAATGCAGTTCCCACAAAAACTGAAAGATTTCGAAGTACAACTTTTAAGTTAACTTATATGATTATTAAATCAACATTAATACATTCTGTAAAACTTTCAGGGTACTACAAAATTTAATTTCAAAATTTCAAGAATATTGAAAAACTATATAAAGTAGCTTTTACTTTTCCAATTAATACAAATAAGTTCCTTAATTGGATTGCTGATGAATAAATTCTATCGTTTAAAACAACTAGAACAAAAATGTTTTGTGGTTATGATGCTTTCTGTCATCAGCTGATTGATTTGCAATTTTTTTTTATATTAACTGTCATGTCATTGCATATCATAAAATATTTATTTCATGATATTTATTCCTAAGCCACACCCACCAAGCAGATCAATACAAATCTTGACAACATTAGCATTTGAACAATAATTAATGACATTGTCATAGAAAGTATGATACAAAAATGGTTCCTCATTTATCCTATTTTATGAATTTTCAGTAAGTCCTGTCTACTCATTAATATTCATGACATCACTACCACAACATTAGGACATATGCAAACCATGACCCATCTGTCTATGTCATATGACATAGATTTGATATACTGTTGATGAGATACACTATGGAGTTTACATCATTTAGCACTTCCACATTAAGCCATGCCTACCATGCATATAAATGACATCTGTTGATAACATAATCATGTACACAATAATCAACAATACTATCATGCCCAGTATCAGACAAAACAGACTATGCACTTGCTCATTTATGACTTTTTCCAAATTTTCAATTTAAACCACGCCCACAACAAATATTAGAGAACATCTTCAGACCATGAGCTATCTGTGTACCACACATGACGTGAGTCCAGTTCATAGTTTTTGAGATATCGTATTTACATGTGGTTTTTGTTTTGTTTACAAAATCATATTAAGCCTCGCTCACTACGCATATTAATGAAAATCAACGCTTTTATACAATGAACACATACACACTAGCTAACATCATAACAAATATGAAACAAAACAGATATGTGATTGCCAAAATAAGACCATTTCAAGATTTCTATATCAAGCCCAGCCTACTCATTAATATGCATGAAATCACCACAACAAACAATAGGGCACATCTACAGATCATGAGCTATCTGTGCAAGGGTATAACTTGACTTTGAGACCAGGGTGTAAGTCAAATTTGCTCGACAGAAAAAAACTTTTACATTTTTAAACTTATTGTAAATAAATATACATGTGTCTATACAATCACACAATATAGAACAATTGGGGACATATCACTGAACTTGTTACTGCGTAACACCATGTGTCCGTTTATGTGCCCCTGGCGAGGCCTATAGGGCGAAGCCTTGGTTAAGGCCCAAGGGGCGGAGCTCCGAAGATTTATTGTTTTTGATGCTCCAAAATGGCTGAAAATCAACACCAAGCTCACCCAATTTAATTGATGAAAAGAAGATAATTCATGTTCCGATGTTAAAATCTACTCAGATAATCATTTAAGTTACCATTTATAAACAGGCCGAGGGGAATTTATCCCTGCAAATTGAATAAATTCGCGCAAAATTGTGGGGTTCATGGCCCATTGGGGAAGCTTTGGAAGCGGCGGCGTAGGAAAGTTTTTGATATTGGGGACCAAGTTTGATTATTTGCCCCAACAACCCTCGGAACCAAATTGTATGACTCTTATCACGATCCAAAAACTATCTGTAAAGGGTGGGGTGAGGGGGGTTGTTAGAATATTGGAAATATTTATATAATTTCAGACCATTTCCCCAAAATTGAAGAACATTTCCCGAAAATAAAGTAAATTTCCTGAAAATTTAAGAAAAATGAAAGAAATTGAACAAAACTTTATGCAAATTTTATGAAAATAAAGGAAATTGCACAAAAATTAAAGCTAGTTTGACTAAAATGAAGAAAATTGGACAAACATTGAAGCAAATTTCACAAAAATGGAGGAAGTTGCACAAAAATTGAAGCAAATTTCCAAAAACTGCTGGAAATTGCACAAAAATTGATGCAAATTTCATGAAAATGAAGAAAATTGCACAAAAATTGAAGCAAGTTTGACAAAATCAAAGAAAACTGGACAGAAATTGAAGCAAATTTCACTAAAATGAAGGAAAATGCACAAAAATTTATGCAAATTTTCCGGAAATTGAGTAAAAATTTATGCAAATTTAACGAAAATGTACATCGCAGAAGAAATGAAGCAAGTTTCATGAAATTTAAGGTAATTGCACAAAAAATAAAGGAAATTTCACAAAAATTAAAGCTTATTTTTATGAAAATGAAGGAAATTGCACAAAAATTTAAGCAAATTTCCTGAAGATGAAGGAAATTCCACTAAATGTAAGGCAAATTTCATGAAAATTAAAGAAAATTTCTCAAAAATTGAAGAAAATGAAGGAAATATCAGAAAAATTGAAACAAATTTCACAAAAATGGCGGACATCGCAGAAGAATTGAAGGAAATTTTACCAAATTTAAGGTAATTTTACGAAAATTTCACAAAAATTGAAGATAATTTCATGAAAATGAAGGAAATTTCCTGAAAATGAAAGAAATATGAAAGAAATTGCCCCAAAATTAAACAATTTTAATGAAAATGAAGGAAATTGCACAAAAATTCAAGCAAATTTCCTGAAAATGAAGGAAATTTCACGATGTCATTATGATGTCATTTTTATAAATCCAGTTTACAATTCTTGGGACACTTGTGTTTAGAAGCTCTTTTCAGCAAAATCATATTAGGTCCCTACCACTATGCATATTAATGAAATTTAATGATTTTACATCATAAACATGCACACACCAGCTAACTTAAAAATTATAGCAAATATGTAATAAGACAGACATGTGGTTGTTAAAATCGGAACATTTTGAGAATTTAATATTAAGCCCCACCTATTAATTAATATAAATGACATCACCATCAAAAACAATAGGGCACATCTACGGACCATGGGCTATCTGTGTCCCACATATGACATGAATCCAGTGTATCGTTGTTAAGATATCGTGTTTACGAGCTGGACATTACAAACACACATACTCATACCTGTGCTTCATTTATTACTGAGGACTTTGACAAAAACTTCTAAAAAATAAAAAAAAATATTATGAAGACCATAGTTTAAATTACGTCACAATCCCCCTCTGAAGTTTCTGATACATTTGCATGCAAATTGTGCCAGGACCCATATTCAAATTCCTCTGTCGGTTTTCAAGCCTTCGGTTGATTGATGGTTTAACAGGTCCAGGTCCTTGGTAGCTTAGTAATACTAACACACACACATTCAGAAATTCAAGGTGCTCGTGAGTACTAGACCAGAAACTTGTGTTACCTCCATCACACAGATTCAGACATCATATGAACGAGGGAGGACCCCCTCTAATGTTTCTAATCCATTTGCATGCAAATCCTACCGAGGACCTGTATTTGAGTCCTCGGTCGGAAATTTAGTCTTCGGTTGATCACTGTAAAACAGGTTCAGGTCGTCAGTAGCTTAGTAATACAAACACACATACACATGCCACCATGACCGCATAGGTTCCTGATGCTATTGCATCGGAACCAAAATTGAGCAAAACCGATTGTCCAAGTAATGTTGCATGTACTTACAGGATAGCACTTCTCTGTGACTAACGTATGTAAGACATCTTCATCAAAACTGAAAGAAAATGAGACAGTTGGTTACTTGAATATACTACTTTGCAATAAGGTATGGGCAGCACAGCTATAAGACCACATGACCTGATATTTCTAGTCAATTATAACCTTTCAATCATACACAGTCCAAAATAAAACGAAACATTTTGCTTAATATTTTGTTTGTAAAGGTGAAACTCTTAAAAAGCCTCTGGTAACTCAACCTACAACTGATGGTATGACAAGTAGCATGAATCATCACACACACACAAAACAAGATGACCTAAAATTACAATATTCTCTTGGGATGAAAAAATAAAACTGCAAAACTTCTCTCATGTGATGTCAAATTTGACACATTGAAAGATACAAATACAGACTTGTTATATTTTAATTTATAATATCTACCTATTCTTACATGAATAATCTTAAAATCATTTTCCTTATTAAAGTGTATTATAATAACAAGAAGTTAAGTTTCATAAGTTTAAACAATTAAAAGGAGGGGGAAAGCAGGGAGGGTGAAAGCAATCTCATGGTGGAAAATTCCCATCCATGATTCCCACCCCGCAGCACCGCCTGTATTCCATTCATATTTATGGCTACATCCGATGGCGTATTAGTACTTGATTATTACTTATTTATATGTACTGAAAGAATACCATGTGACTCACTCTACAAGATTTTTATGCACATCAATAAAGATTTGTTGCGCTTTCCAGGCAAACTCTGAAGATGTGAATTCTGGTTCAAAATTATGTATCTTCCGCAGGGCCATCCTAGCAACACCAACATTTTTTAATCTCTCTGCTCTTTGCTTTGCACCCTAAAATAAACAAATGCAAAAGTAATTTAACAGTGGAAAATTAATAAGCATTATCAACTAAGTACATCATCTCTTTAACAAATCATGTCTGTTCAACTTCAAAAGTTATTTCGAATATAGTTTACATGGACTAATGTGACACAGTTACTATTTTGCCATTTCATTGTAAAAAAACCTCAATATACTAATCATACATATAAGCAAACAGAAATTAACAATTTAGCATTTTGTTAAAAAAAAAATCAATTTGGTTCGCTACTTGTGAAAAATAATACGCCAAAAGGACATACTTATTTCACGCATGTTGCACTACTATCAATCCAGATAAGTCTGGTTAACTTGATGTGAACTTTAAGCCCTACCCATACTCATTCATAATTGACACTGGTTGGTTCCTTGATGTTTAAAGGCACCACGACAGTCAAAAGTCAAATGTGCCAATATGAAAGCACTTCTACACTGTATAATTTTTGAGACCTCATGTTTACAAGCTTGCTGTCACCAACACACAAGTCCACCCACAACATGCATAAACTTGATTACATTGGTTCCTGATCCAACCAAATCAGAACCAAGAAGAGATTTGATTAATGACAGTTTAGCCAATGATGACAGAACTTATCAAAATGGTCCCATTTTCCCAGTTGATTATGAAATTTTTCAGTAAAACTCAATGGTATCAAATATTTCTTATTAAATAGCACTTACCAGCTTACGTAGTTATAGTTTGCAAATCTATTTTACTTTTTAAGTACTTTTGTCAAAAGTGATTTACTAAAACACATAAGGGATGATTTCCTCTTCTTTGAGCATCTAATCATGTCATATATCAATGTCTTAGTGGTAAGATTATTGCTGTCTTGTTTCAGGTGACACAGAAGTAATGATGAAACTTTATCAGTATAATTCATTGTGTTCAATACAAATAAACAATCAAATTTCTCATTTGTTCACGTTATTTCTGAGACTTAACACACTCCAGATTCGTAACTAAAAATTCCCCTTTTGGTACTTACAAATTACACTGTTTCTCGAATTCTGAAACTCATGCCTCAAAATTGGCAACATGTATATGTTCATTATGCATTAGGTGTTCCTTATAATGGGTATTATTTTTAAGTCATAATCATCCTGGTAAAGTTTCATAAGGGTCCATTGTCGATATGACATGAAATGACCCAGGCCACACCACAATATTGTGAATCAGTTTCCTAGCCCATGTAGTATAAAGCATCACCTCCACTCGACTTTAAAAAAGACAATCATTGTAGGAAATTAAATTTGTCATGAATTGATCTTACAAGCCAAGAGACCTAGCAAGACAACCATCAAGAACCTTTGAACCTGAAAATGGATTTGAGTGATACATACTTCTGGCGAGAGGATTGATGCCTTTCCATCACCCTCCGGGGGTACATACTGCTCAAAAAAGTCAGCTGATTAGAGAAATAAGAGGAAAATATTATAAAAAGTTTACATTACATTTAAATACCTAATAATTTCCTTAATAACTAGGACTGTTGGGGAAGGACAGCATGCTTGACTATTAAATCTTGCATATATTATGGGGTTTGTTCAGGGAAGAAAGCAGACATGAGCCTAATAGGAACAATGTTGCCTGAGCTTTCAAGAATGCACTTATAGACTGGGAGCTGAAGGGAACCACTTAGTCCATGAGCTATGGGGCTGGTCAACCCCATTGGGGGTTTAGGCATGTCTGGGGTCATGAATCACTTTGCTAGACCTCTCATTAGGGTAGCTTGGTCCCAGAATGTTTTTTTTTCTTTTTAAGAAACATCATTTAGAGTATAACTAGGCTTGAAGTAGCAGCCAAATTTGACTTAGAGGTAGCATTGGAAGAAACCAATGTTACTGTATATCATTTTCTTACTTCCAGATATGTCTCTGGATGATATCACATTTTTCAAACCTCTCATTACATTAAATGAGCCCTCAAATGGGGGTCAATTTTGATGTAGTATGTCATAAAATAGAATATGAAGTTAAAGGGCTGAAATTAAAATTTGTCACGAAGTCATTCAAGGTGATTACATTTTCCTTATCGAGACAATTTAATTATCATAAATCATACATCTAGCCCTCTGAAAGAATAACTGAACCCCCGAATTGGGCTAATACAGATGCATGATACATGTTGTTGCATGAAACACAGTAAAGCCAATATGTAAAACAATAGTCCAGGCATTATAAGTCAAAATGGGGGCCTAACCCACCACAAATTGCAATAGTATTGATTTAACTGCCAAACTGCTCAAGAAAGGTCTACAGACAGACAGAAAAAAAGTCTACCAAAATCATACGTGGGAAACATTGAATCCCAAATGGTCACATTTTTAATAAGCCAACTTACTGTTTTTCCCTTACTAGCGGTTCTTGTAATCCACAACAGATTACAATTGATTTAATTTTACCGTATAAACTGCTCAGAAAGGTCCACAGAATGTCAGAAAAAAGTCTACCTACATCCTAAGAGTGGAATATTGTCTAATTTGCATAATCCAAATGGCTGCCACTTTATAAGCCAACCTGCTGTTTTCCCCCTATTCGCAATAAGTTGTAATCCGCAACAGATAACAATTGCTTTTATATCACCACTATATACATGTGCATGTATTTCATTTAATGAGGATTTAGGACATCATTAATAATCAATTCTGAAATTAAATCAACATAGTCACTAAGGGTGTACACTTTAACCATATTATTCCATTATTTGCTAGTTGCCGAACTTGCTATAACGGCCAGATAAAATGACTTTAAAAATGAAAATAATTATCTTTTCTTTCTGCAATTTTTATTCCCCGAAAGGGAGGGTTCGAACTTGAACCTTATGTGACCCTTCCTGCGAGATAGGGCATGAATGGCAATCCAACAGCTCCCGGAGGCCAGTCAAGAGAAAGACTAGATGGAGAGCTCTTTAATAGCACAGGTAGCAATCGCTTTAAACAGTGGTTTAACCAGTGTTTCTAGCACCAACTGCATGTCCCATGGGCCATGGTAGTGCTAGCCAGATGTTGTAAGTCTTTAAATGCACGAGTCTTGCAAAATACATCCTATGCGTAGCCTTGTGCCTGCCGTGGGCTGCCATTTTGAAAGCCTTGTACGAAAGACTCTTCTCAACAAAAGATGCCTGGAGGGAGGCCAAACATTCAAAAGTAGTTACTATGGACTGGAGTGTAATGGGTCTCTGGGATTGCCAGCAGGTCATCCCATAGAGGTAACTCGTACTTGTACCAGCCACATTAGGGTTGGGAAGCATGCTTGGACTGTCCCGTTAGGTAAACTAAGATGGCCTGACATTGGATGGAGGGAGCGCACAACCCACAAATTAGGTCCACTGTATCGTGAACACGTCCACCCTTCAGACCCTGTTGCCATTGTCAGGGCGCAAAAGGCTTTGTGTCTCTATGCCGGGAGGAGGACCAATCTGCCTTTGAGGCACTATAGGAGGTTTACTACCATGTTGGGCTCCCCGGGCAGGTGACAGCCTTGTATAGAGTTACCTTATGGGCCTTTCAACACTTCAACAGTTTAGTGAGGAACCACAGGTCCGTGGACCTGGTTCCCATTGGTGATTTATGTAGGCAAATACCGTTTTGTTGTCTAAACAAATCAACTTGGGTTTGTATGTCACTAATGTGCCGAAATGCTGCAACATATTGATGTGCCACTGGCTCCACTTCACTTTAATCAAGGTTTGATCCCTAGCCGGCATCCATCACCAAAGTGATGGAGGGATAGGGGCAGAAAAAACAGGCTGTCAGACCAATGCGATAGGTCTATGGATGGGATGACTGACTGGGAAAGTGGGACAGGGGTAGAGAAATTCCTCGTCAATGGCATGAAACTGTGGATCCCTCATGCCAAACCAGTAACAAGGTGCACTAGATACCCCAGGAACATTAGCCACGCCAGCTCTCGCGTGTGACACTGGGTTTCCCAAAATCAAGTCTGCCCGACCTGGATGGCTAATGACACGCTAATTGTCATTCTCTGATTGGCCCAGGAATGTCAAAACTGCGCAAATAAGGGAGGGGTTTGAGTACTGTACTAGATCTGACTTCTGCCGAAAGACCACTCTAGCCTGAATGGCGGATAAGGTCGAGCGCCTAGACAGTAAGGGAGGCCGCCTCCCCAGGTCATTTGCCACCCACTATTAGCCAGTCGTTAAGGTACAAACAGATCATGATGCCATTTTTCTTCAGGATGGAGCAAACACTCGTCACCCTCGTGAAGAAACGGGGAGCTGTGGAGAGACCAAATGGCAGGGCTCTTAAGGTGTTCATTTGGTCCTCGAAGAGGAATCATGGAAAGTGCCTCTGGGCAACCATAAATTGATCCAAACTAAAAGAGTGAATTTCTCTTTAAAACTTAATTCAATACACAGATTATACTTACTACAATATAACTGATGGAAATACCTAGAAAATAACTTCAATCAGACTTATAATATTCTATTTATCTGTAAGCCAAAATATTTAGTTCTGTTACGAAATGATCTTAAACCTCACCATAACAACATCATACATAAACATGTATCGATATGATCCAGGTCACGTACCAAAGTTGGTTGAAGATGTGCGCAATACAAGTTGTTTTGCTAGCGAGACTTGCTCCTTTCAACCAATCATATCTCGCGTAAAAAATCTCATGCATATTTATATCCAGTCACTGTTTCTTGCCGAGGTCTGTTCTGCTGTGTTAATGCACCACACACAATGGATCCAATACCCGTTCCATGTACACATACAGTATCATACAGGGCATACCATACGCTGTATATACTGTACTGTTACATGGCGAACTTGACCTGCATTTGCCATGCCACTTGTTTACGCAAAAGCTTACTGAACTTTCGTGTTTCTTTTTTATTTGATAGAGCCTGTTATTGCTTTATATTTGTAGAGGATTATATGGAAAACAATTTCCACTGTCTTTTGGTAAGTGTAAGAGTCTTTTATTATTAATACAGCATTCTCAGTAAATATTGCCGTAAGAAATATTTACCATAACGTCCAATATTATTGTGATTATTGTCGAACAAGTGGATTTTTCCTTGGGCGAGCATTTCTGTGCATGTGTCCGCTCGGTGGGCAAGTGAATTTTTGGGTGATTTGAATATTTTAAGATATTTTCTAGACCTTTTTATCATTATCATTTATTTATGCAAATTTTTAACCTGTTTGTAGTATTTGTTTGTAACTACATGAACATATCGAATTGAAAGACAGAATTATTACTTGTGTTCGATCAAATGCTGCTGATACAAAATAAATTGTGATTTCAGTTACAGTTTAAATCAAAGTTTTGATTATAGTAGATAATGTCTAACAAAATATTTTTGAGTGTTTCTTATTAGGGAGAATTAACAATACAGATTCTAGAGAATCTGACGAAATGCATTATGATCTACAGCCATACGTGAACAAATTTTGTATTTCATTTGTACAAACGGAGTATTGACGTAATTGCTAGCCTTAGATAGTTTAACATGTACATTTTTCATTTCTAGATTAAGTTTTTTACCACAAAAAAAGTATTTTATTGATTATATAATGCATCAAGTGTAGCAACACTTTATGGTTCGAATATTCTACCTAGAGCTCTAGAAAAGACACATATTAATATCAAAGATACATACCTTAGTCATTTTACTCAAATAAATGGCTACTGAAGTAAATTTTACGCTGTGTGACAATTTATTCAAACATCCCCTGTTCGGGAGCTCAGGTATTCTGCTGAAATTCAACCCAGTAATTTTCCTCTAATGTTACAATCATAATTTAACACTTAGTACAAACCTATCTACATTATATGATGTTTTAGTTAGCATTCTCCGTTTGGGGCTCAGCTAATCAACTACAAAGAAATCCCATTCGAGGGCTTAAATACTTGCCTGGAAAGTCTACCACAAAATGAGTCATGATCACATATATACATGTACCATGAATTCAAGGTGTGAAACTGTAGTACACAGAAGTATAAGCCCGTTTAGGTCCTTGGTTTAAAGACGTATATTGGATTTACTGTATTTCATACAACAGAATGTATCACGCATAATGCATTAGCCCCATTCTGGGATTAGGCTACTCTAACCAAGGGGGCTAGATATATGATTTATAATACTTAAACTGTCTTGATAAGGAAAATGAAATCACCTCGAATGACTTCCCAACAAATTTACAATTTCCGCCCTATAGTTAACTTCATATTCTACTTCATCAAAATTAACCCCAATTTGTGGGCTCACTTCATATATTGAGAGGTCTGAAAACTGATATATCATCCACAGACAAACCTAGATCTAAAGAAATGATCTAGAATTGATTTCTTCCAATGCTACCTTCAAGTTAAATTTTGGCCCCTACCTCAAGTTTATTTATACTCTAAATGATGTTTACTTAGAAAACCCCTCATTCTGTGGTGCAGCTACCCTACTGAGGTCTAGCAAAGTGATTCATGAATCATGACCCCCACACATGTGTGAACCAACAAAAGTTGAAAAGTTTGGTGTGCAAAAGTGGGATCAATCAGCCATTTTTAGGCCCTTAGCCCATGGTACTGTAGCCCACTCTATTTTCCACCTCTCCATAAACTGGATTCACAATTTAACTTCTATTGAGAAAACATGTGTGTCAAGCAAAAAAAAAAGAAGGGGGAAGTGTAAAGCAAGATAAAGCACAAATAAGATGTATGAGAACAAAGACCTCAATGAAGGCTTAAGTACTTTTCATCTTTCACTTTTTACTGAAGCAAAACTTGAAAACAAAATAATTTGATGTGCAGCTATGACATACTATCTCAACGAAAAACTTATTCAAATTTCAAAGCAATTCCACTTGGGATATTTGATATTGGATAGTAGAATCAGCATAATAGAGAAACCTACACATTTTGTTCTTCAAATACTTACATTGAAAATCATCAATTCATATGGAAATCTTATACATGTCTGCTTAACAATTTTTACTTCCTGTTAATTCCCACAACAACAACAAGGTTGAAAGTAAAATTTACAAAAGACGAAAGTTTTTTGTCACAAATCTATTTTGTTGTTAGAAAACTTTTTGGAACTAATTGTAACAATTTTGTCAAAACAATTCAATAATCTAATGGGACAATAGCCAATCAGGAACCTGGAAAGTTAACACAATTTCTACCATAACTTTCAAAGCCATATATTTTGTTCGAAGGAAGTTATATCTCTTGGAGCTGCAGCACAGTATTCATTGTACTCTGCTTCTATCATGTTCACAGCCTTGTTTGTAATAATTGAGGGATGAACCCTAATAAAAGTAATGGCAACTTTTAAGACACACAACTTTTAAGCTTACTGTACTATATTACTATTTTTATGCATTACTTCACATGTATTTTTAAAATCAACGAAAGGAATGGCTAACACCACACTTAATAAGGAGATGATATTAATTACCTGTGGATGTGATTGTGATTGGCCTCTTGTTAGCTGGTCGTCCAGGCTTGATTCCAGCCTTTTTCAACATCCCCATAATATTCTTCATTGGATCGCTTTCAAATTCATGCTTTTCCTTCAATATCTTCTGATCTCGTAATGTTAAACGGCCTTTCTTTGTTGCCTTATGGTACTTTTGAGTTGTCTTTAACCTTTGTTGCAGTATATATGGTGATTGAGTTGGATGAAGAAATTTCAAAGGCACACTTGCAGATACCATGTTCTTGACAAAGGAACCAACCAGCTAAGAACAAAAAATCAACACACATTTGAGGTTTTTCCTATGGAGCCTAACACTAAGTACCCCTATGGTTGCCATTTCAAGTGCGGCCTATACACTTATATCAAATCATACTAATGGTATATGTACTTAGTCACAGGTTGACTGCAGCCGAGAATGCATATTTTAGTAGCAAAAAAATTCATATTGAAAATCATTAATACATATGGAAATCATGTCTGCTTAACAAATTTTACTTCCTGTAAATTCACAAAACAACAAAAAAGATAACAGTAAAATTTACAAAAGAAAAAGTTGGTTCGTCATAACAAAATTTTGTTAGAGAATTTGTTTTAGCTGATTGTAATTAATTTTGTCAAAACACTTCAACAATCTAACGTGACAATAGCCAATCAGGAACCTGGAAAGTTAACAGTTTCTATGGTAACTCTAAATGCCATATAATTTGTTCGAAGCTCTTACTTGAAATTTTTTGACATAGCTTTATCAAAAGGTTTGTAATGCTAGTTTCAGAATTTGGATTGGAAGTAGAAAACCAGGTCGGGGGAGGAACCCTACCATCAAGAAAGCCATTTTAGGGACTACGCAATTCTATTAAATGTCTTCGTCCGATTGACAGTGGCCACATCCCTGCCATCAGCCACTTTTGATGTCAGCTTATCATTCTGCATAACTGTGAGAAAATCGTTGTTGGCCTCAAACCTGGAACAGTACTGGAAAGTTGAGCAGTTTGCTGGCAGATCTGTGGCATATGAAAATATATGCCAATCGGTTTGGTAGATCGTGCATTAGGCAGATTTCAGTTAAAGGGCCTAAAAGCTCCCTCCATATCCCAAAATTTAGAATGCTTTGTTTTAAAACAAGTGGACTATTTAATGCTAGGACATACCATTTATCATTGGTGAAAATGCAGAGATAAAATAACCAACGGTTGTAAGAAAATAAAAGTGAAATGCAACATATGCGACTTGGACTTGGACGGACAAAACTCACAAAATATAAAAGACAAAGTTCCATTGAATAAGATAACAAAAAGCAGGTACTTTAGTTTTCGTATTTTATTAACATCGAATGCAGCATCAAATATCAGAATAAAAATCAAACATTAATTGTTAGTTTAACCAAAAAATTAGGTGAAACATCTATATTGCAAACATAACACTTGGACGGACAAATGTAACACACGCATTGCTAACATAACCTTGGACGGATACGACACAACAACCATTATTTAATTTATCTATATAGTAATAAGTTTTATTATACTGGGTATCAAGCAATTATTATTACCTGAACTTCTATTTAATAAGTACAATTGGACCACTACTGTGAAATCTGCCATGGTCATACTATTTCAACTTGGATAGACAAATGTAACACATGCATTGCAATCATAGCCTTGGACAGACACTACACAACAACCATTATTTTCCTTATGTATATTGTCAATAAGTTTTATTATTCTGGAATCAAGCAATAAGCTGGTTAAAAATAATTATTAGTGGTAATTGAATTTTTTTTTGGCTTCTATTGTAAGTTATTCTCACTGGTGTCCATCCAAGGTTATGTTTGCAATGCGCGTGTTACATTTCTGATAAGTTGGACAAACATGTCTATCTTATATGAAAGATGACTTCAATAGAAACAAACTGGTGAAGAAACATTCAAAAATCTTATTCTGTTAAGGAGATATCAAAGTTTAAAGTTTGGTATCATTTGTGTTGAAACGAATGAAATCAGACTAGTTGTAATGTCATAGCTTCAGATTGCTCAAAGTTTTGATGAATTCTATCACATTTTTTTCTGCAATTCTGTGGCTTAAAAACCATAAGATATGTCAAGAAAGTAGTAAAACTGAATCTAGGTTTGTTTGTTTGTTTGATGAGGGCCCAAAGGCACCATGGCAATGAGGGTCAAATTGTGCCTGAGAGGTTAGATTATTCTGAGGTAGGAAGAAAAGGAAACAGGGGAAGAATGAGAGAAATACAAGAACAGAAAGTCAGAAAGCTGGGATCGAGAGAGGAGGTGCATGGGTTAAAAAAAAAATCAAAAAAAAGAAAGGGGGTGGAAGAGGATAACTAAATATGGTTGTAGAGGGAAGCAAGATGAAGGAAGGAAATAATTTTATCCGGAGGGTGTTTCTGGAAGAACTCAGCAATTGAGTTGTGGGGAGCGAGAGAAGCTCTAAAAAGGTTGTACAGGGGGCAAGCAAGGAGAACGTGATGGACTGTGAGGGTGCAATGGCAATTCTTGCAGAGGAGTTAGGGGAGCCAATAAGGAGGTGGGAGTGAGTAAGGTGGGTGTGACCAATACTAAGATGGGTAATATGAACGTTGTCGACACGAGAGAGGTTGTTGATGCTGAGTTTGATTGGAATGATGGGCTGGATGACGTGAAGTTTGTTATCAATTTGCGAGTCCCATGAGGTTTGCCAGCGGTTACGAACAAGGGAAGCGATAAGCAGTTTGATGTCAGAAAGGTTTTGAGAAAAGGGACAGGGGCTAACTTAAGGGCAAGCTTAGCGGCTGCATCAGCCCTGTCATTGCCAGGGATGCAAACATGGCTGGGTATCCAGAAGAAAAGAATACTTTTCCTGCAGAGGGTAGGCGAAAGGAGTTTCCGGAGGAGGAGGTTGGATGTAAAGTTATCCCATTTAAGATTGAGTAAAGAAGTAAGAACAGCCTTGGAGTCGGAGAAGATGGCAAAGTGGCCAGGGAAAAGTACTCAATAAAGTTGAGGGTAAGAAGGATGGCCTTTGCCTCGGCTGAAAAGATGGACAAGTAGTCAGGAAGTGTGCTACTGAGGGATATGTCTTGGATGACAGCAGCAGCAGCCATCTTGTTGCCTTCCTTGACGTGGAGGTGTAGTTTAAGAGTTGGTCTTTGTTTCGGTTGTGGAGATTGATGAAGAGGTAAGGGTGGATTTGGGTTTTGTGATGAGTGGAGAGGCCTGGGTGGAAAGAAGGGAGGGGGTGGCCCAAGGACAAAAAGTGGGCCAGGAGAAAGTGCCAAGAGTGACGGGGGTTGATGCCGAGATGGAGGTCTGATTTAATGCGTAAGCTAAAGGGAGGGGATAGGGTTTTAGTCTTATCAAAGAGGGTGGAGAAATTGGGGTACCTAATGAGTTTGTAAACAGGGTTCTGGGTGTTGGTGAGGACTCTAAAAGCATAGGAGAGGCTAAGCTTTCTACATCTAAGTCAAAAGGGGGCTTTGTTGGCTTCAACATAAAGGCTGGTGATTGGGGAGGTCCTGTAGGCACCCAGGCAAAGCCTTTGGGCTTCATTTTGCACGGTGTTGAGGTATGAGTTGTGAGCGACACAGTAGACAATATTGCCGTAGTTAAGCTTGGCGCGAATAATGAGTCTGAAGAATTTGAGGAGAGCATGGCGGTTCCCACCCCAAGTGGTATTGGAGAGGAGGCGGAGAATTTTGAGGAAGCTGTTGCATTTGAGTTTCAGGTTGGTGATGTCTTGCTTGTAGGAGAGCTTGGGGTCTAGAGTTAAACCCAGGAACTTCATGTGTTCAAGTTTAGGGATGCGATTGCCATTGAGCACAAGGTTCAGGTTGGGGTGGAGGGTTGAGGTTGAATTGGAGTATATAATCAACAAGACGAAAGCTAGGGGAGGAGTAAAAGATGGTGAAGTCGTCCACGTAGAGGGTACGTTTGATGTTGGGGCCAAGGTTGTCCGCGATGTCATTAATGCTCAGGTTGAAAAGAGCGGGAGAGAGGATGCTGCCTTGGGGGACGCCCTCTTCTTGGGGGTAGGGGTTGAAGAGGGTGTGGCCAATACAAACTTGGAACTGCCTGGGTGAGAGGAAGTTTTGAATAAAGATGGGGAGATGGCCTCTGAGGCTGATGGTGTGAATTTTGCAGATAATGCCCAAGTAGTGTCGAAAACTTTCTCAAAGTTAAAAAAATTACAATGAGGTGTTCCTTTTTTGCAAAGGATTCCCGGACAGCGGTGTCGAGCGCAATTAACTGGTCTAGGGTATTGGAACGTTTCTGGAAGTGATTAGGGGGTTTGGAGGTTAGGGGAATTGGGCAGGTGGCAATCTTGATCAGGATTTTACTGAAGTTTGACATCGGATCCTCACCCTCGAGAAGATGGGGAGAGAGGTGTGAGTCACAGAGGGTTTCGAAAAGGGGCCAGTCAGCCTTCTCCAGGTTCCAATTGGGGGTGTGGTCAGTGGGGGTGTGAAGGTTGAAGTGTATAAGAAGAGGGTAATGGTCACTACCACAGAGATCAGCAGTGACTCTCCAGCTAAAATCAAGGAGGAGGTTGGGGGGACAGATACACAGGTCAATACAGGTAAGGGAGCCTGTGGCAGGGTGAAGGTAAGTCAGGGAGTTAGTGTTGAGAAAGGAAAGGCTGTGCTGCCAAAGAGTGTCTTCAATGAGCTTGCCTCTGGATCTATGAAGGGTATTTATAATATACCACCTTAAGAAAGTTTGAGGATAAATAATTTAAAAAAAAAAAAAAAAAAAAAAAAAAAAACTTTCTTTAAAATACATAAAGACTTTGAGGAATCTGAGGTTGTGACATCACAACTAGTCTGATTTCAGTCGTTTATACAGATATGTTACCAAACTTCAAACTTGTAAATTCTCCTTAACGGAAAGAGATTTTTGAATGCTTTCTTCACCATTTTGTTTCTTTTGAAGTCCTCTTTCATTAAAGATGAATATGCTTGACCACTGAACTAATACTTTAAAGTAAATACAATTTTCAAATGTGTGGATGTTTTTAGGACAGGATCATGCATCTTAAAATAGCTGGAGACTTGTTTCAAATTTACTTTAAATTAACTATTTGTTTAAGTAAGGATACTATATTGCAAAAATAACACCCAACTTGGACAGACAGTTTGTTTGCAATGTGTATCGCATGAAATTTCAATAAATAAGCAAAGCATTGAAATTTTTTCCTCTTGGTAGTTAAGGCAAAATATTTTTTTAATAATGTAAAACCAAAACAACACTAATTTCAGTGTTTATTAATTATATTTCAAGCAAATGATTTTCTTCCTTGTACATTTGGATGGACATTTTGTAAGAAACAATTTACTGCTCATAATACCTTAAACTTATCAATATTACATACAAACTTAAAGAGACACATTTTATTTTGTATGTCCTGTCAATCTACAAATTAAAATGAGCTTGAGTTGTGTTGTATTATAAATAATTGACCTAAATTGCATAAACAGCCTCAAATATATGGGAGATATGTCCATCCAATAATCACTCAAAATATGATTTTACATCATGATAACTTAGATCTCTGTCAGACTGTCACAGGAATCACATGATTTGATCTTTAAAAAAAAAAAAAACACATAATGATTAAACAAATGATATAAGATATTAAAATGATGAATATTTAGCATTTGATAGGCCTTCACAGGACTGTGGTGTTTTGGACCCCATTACTTTAAAATATGCCATTACTATCCATCCTGCATTACCACTCGCCCTGCACCACCATCTACCATGCATCACCACCCGCCATGCATCACCACCCACCATGCATCACCACCCACCATGCATCACCACCTGCTGTGCAGTGAAAACCTGTTGTGAATCATATCTCACTGTGAATCACAAGCCGCTGTGAAATTTCATAACCTGCTGTGGAATTTCATAACCTGCAGTGCAATCACATTTTCCTTTCCTCATATCTTTTGATGGGGAGTTACCTATTATAAAATTAACAACAATTCAGTTGATATACGAATAAAAAATACCAACATCATGTTTTCTATCATTCATTTGATATTTCACTTAATTATATTGATGACTTTGACAATTTCTATTTTTCTTGAGGGAGGGGAGGGGGGGGTAGGAGAGGGGGGTGGATATGGAAATCAATATTCCCTCCCCTCCCTTAGACACGCTACTGATATAATCCATCTGTACAACCATTCTATACATTATTTGAATTATTATTTATAAATTTGTGTCACCTCAGGGACATGTAACAAAAAGGTATACGGAAAGTGGCCAAAAAATATATATTAATCAAATTTAAATTTTCCTTTCCTCGTATCTTTTGATGGAGGCACATATTCCTATAATACTAGCAGGTGGTGTTGATATGTCAATCCGTTTGATTCATGATAATTTCATGTAAGTAGGGGAACATGGAAGAATCATGAAACATCCTTTAAAATGCTTTTATCTCATTAGTGATAAGGGCTATCAAGCCTATAGTATCCACTCATGTTCTACACTATAAGACCTGGCAGAGTGATTAAGGTAATATGTGGTTGTCTCAGTTTGAAGTTATAGCGATTTTTACTTTTAAGAAGTGTTCAGGTCTTCCCCATCGTGCGGGGGAAATGACGAAGAACACTAGTGACAGTGTGTTCGGATTACATTAAAACATGCGCATTATTCATCCGCAGAAATGGCGAACACTCAATTTCCATTACCATGGCAAACACTTATTCGCCATTACTCCCCGTGCAAGTCAGTTACTTTATCCCACATGTTGTTTCAAATGATATGTGGAATAGCTAACGATACGCATAGGTACTTTGTATTGATTGCACAAAATATATTCTATTTGATTATTGCCTAACTTCATTCTGGTACCAAAATATGTGATATAAAATAAAAGGGTTAGAAATTTTGAAATCTGCTCCTACCTGTTTTTCATGTCAAAAACAACCAAGAGATAGAACCGCATGTTATTTGGTTTGCTAATGGTAAGGACGGAATGACACTGTGAAAGTGTTATGTCGACACATCTATTTTTTCATATTGCTCTGTTCGGCATTCCCCCACGTTCGTGATTCCCCCACCCTCCCCTATTCAATACATTATTTTAATTATTAATTTACAAATGTGATGACACCTTAGGGACACTTAAACATGCACAATGGGTTATGACGCACGGCGGGTTATGACGCACGGCGGGTGGTGATGCACGGCGGGTGGTGACGCATGGCGGATGGTGACGCACGGTGGGTGACGCACGGTGGGTGACGCACGGTGGGTGACGCACGGCGGATGGTGACGCACGGCGGGTGGTGACTCACGGCGGGTGGTGACGCAGTTGTTGGTAATGTTAACTCCCAGATAAGCATGGCACTTTGCTGTATCTAGTGTGTAATCACCAAGAGTGTAATTACAGATTTTGTAGTTTCGGGAATAAGTTAAACGCATGACAAAACATTTCTTAGCATTGAGGTGCATATGCCAGTTCTCTTGCCATTAAGATAGTCTTTAAATCTATCTTGGAGTTGGGACGTGGTCAAAATCGTTTTATATTTATCTGTAGACCACACAATCATCAGCAAAAAGCCTAATCTCTGAAGAAATAATAAGGGGCAGGTCATTAATGTAGACTAGGAAAACATGGTGATACATGGCGGGTGGAGACTCACTGTGGATGCCAATAAAATGGCAACCATAGGGGTCATGAGTGTTAAGACTGCATAGGGAAAACCTCAAATATTTCCATGTGAATAGAGAATTTCAAATATGAGTATTTTCTTACAAAAAATGCCTCTCATCTTAGGTCGTTGTCAACCTTAAATTCCGTACACTTAACCATTACAATAGGCGTATATACTGAGACGCTAATGTTCTCTGACTGTGTTGTAGGGCCTTATAGCAAACAAATGCAAAGTGTCAAAAAATGCATATATTGAATGGAAATGGATGCCCAATGGATGCACTGGCCAAGTCAGAGGAATCTCAGACTAGGCCAGTGCCTAGCTATTATATACATCCCTCAGTACAGTTGACATTAGGATTGTCGTACGAGGGTTGTTTATAGTTACTATACAATTCCTATGTTTTGGAGAATTCACATGTTGTAGAAAATTGATGATTTAAAAATAACTTACTTTTTGGATATTCAATCTTATACCAATTAGTCTAAATGATGCTTTAAAAAAAAAAAAACCTCTTCCTAAATCTTTACCTATTTGACATCAGGACAGGATAAAAGTTCTCCAATTCATGTTTTGGTGGTCATCTTTCCTAGTCACCGCATGTTTGCTTTGAACTATACAAACCTCTGGAAATAAGTTTTAAGATGTCCCACAAAACTGCAGCTTAATTTTTCGCTGACAACAATTTTTTTGTTCATATAATTTATTCAAATTGGCTGTTACGATTCCACCCCAAGAAGTGCCAGGTTCTCTTTATCAACTCAAGTTACCAGTTTCCCTATCACATGGTGGATGATATTAGCAAATCAATTCCAGTTCTTATGTCATGTTTGCGTTGTCAAAGATCTAAGTTTATAGGTTGACTTTCAGCTCTCCTTTGAAGGTCACATCGAATCCAAAGTCAAGAAAGCCACCTGCATTCTTAGCCTAATCCAACGCACATTTACTTATATTGATAAAGATAATCTGGTCATCCTTTTCAAATCACTTGTGAGACCACACTTTAAGTTTGCTAATACCATCTGGTATCCTTTCAAAAAGAGGCACTTGGTTGCATATGAAAGAATGTTCAGCAACGTGCAACTAAGTTAGTTCCTGTATTAAAGAATCTCTCCTATCAAGATCATTTGCAGAGACTCAAGCTACCTACTCTTTCCTTCAGAAGCCTTAGAGGAAACATGATTGAAGTCTTTAAGATACTAAATGGTTAATATGATCCTAGAAGGGGAAATCGTCATTGACTTCTCTGTGCAAAGTTAACAATAATCTGTCTTTTTTTTTGGAGTAATTCTGGCTTTCTTATGCAACCTCCAAATGTTACAAAAATTATATTACCTTGTAGCTAGGATGTTAAAAAACCTGGTAGGCTGGTTATCTAAACAAAATCGTCCCTCAAAAGTAAAAAAAATGATGTTTTTTTCCTTCACAAAATTTGACTCAAATGGTTGAACAACAGGAGAATCACATAATCAAACTAACCAAGTGTATGATTGACGTGAGTGTACACATGTAATCAAAGATCAATAGATCCGCCAGCTATTTTAAATAATCTACCTTTGTATTTGATGCGCTAACATTTGCTTAGTTTTGTCTTTTCTTCAAGTGTGCGTACCAGAAAAAAGCGCAATCCACGCTAATCGCAGTCTTTTCACTGTACGCTGTCAGACATTTAAAATGCGCCCTCCTAATCGATCATGCACGTTCATAAAGATGCATTTCTGTGTGTGACACTGCGTATTATCATTTTTAACATACGCGGAAACAAAATGGGTTGAAATTTTATTAACATTGTCTAAACTAAAAAAGTCTTCATTTTTAAGTAAGATTGTATAAAACATATTGAAGTAAGAGTATATGAATTTTCATGCATGTTGGTGTTTATTATGATTCTGAATTTTTAGTTGCCCTAAATTTTTAGTTGTTGTTTGTTAATGGTTAGCGGCACAGCGACAGTCAGAATCAAGAGTGACAAGAGGGTGTTTGAAATCTAAGGTGCAAGAGTAAGGACAGTATCAATAATAAAGGAGCGAATAGAGGTAAGAAAAGGGTTGGAAGGATTTAAGGGCATCTTATTTTGAGCACGTGCTAAATCTCATTGACTTTTGCTTCAGCATGCATTATTTTTTTTTCAATGGCGATTTCCTATACCCAAAATCAGCAAATTTGTGGAGTGAAGCTGATGAAGGTACTGTACTGCTATGATCCTAGAGTGTCCTCCATTCTCAATCTCCACACTTCTGTCACTGCTATACATGGCTATCAACTCAAGTTTTTTTCTGCTTACAGCCAACACAGAATTGTGTCATAACTTCTTTAGCCATCGGAACTCCTTAAGAAACACTGTCGTTAAGCACAAAGCATCAATAGATTGAAACCGTCTGGACAATTTCTGGAGCTCACAGCCTTTAAAGTTTGACCATGAAGCTGCCCTATATAAATTAGTTCAGCACCAACACAGAGCTGGAACTTGAGGTTTTGCAACCTGTTTCCAGTATCATCCTAAGATATCCTAAGGAAGGTCTAGTCAGTAAAGAGTGTGTGAAAACAAATAAAACATCAAGAAATGTTTAGATAATATAATAGTACTTTGCAAGCATTATCTTAATTTTTTCCTCAAATAATTTAAAACACTTAAAATGCCTAACCCTCCTAAAATGTAATAGCTTAGCCCTGATTGCAAAGTTTTGAACTTTGACTGTGTTTTGGAGAGCTCGTGTTCTGGAGAGCTCATCAGTTGAATTTTACGCGAAGAAAAATAGTACAGTAAATGTTTTAATAAAATTAACTAAAATCAACGTAAAACAGTTTTTGACGACAGGGATAGTCTTCAAACAGCATGAACAATCATTGTTGGGGGTAAAAATGGTAAAATTATTTTGTTTTCATGAAGATCTTAAATCTAAAACAGATTTTCTTATGTTTTAACAGTGTTTCAAACAGCACAGCATCAGGGTATTGGGCTTTGTAGTACTTTCTTACGGCCAGCCATTAATAAACAGCAGCAATTAAACGCGATTGGCATCACTACGACGGTACCACGTCCCGGGGAGTACTTACCACTACCAGTGCCTATCACTGCACGATTTAAAAGAGCGAAAAAATCGCGGAACTATGTTACACAAAGATATGTGGAAGTAATAAAACTTGTTACTTGATGCCAAACCTCCAATATCAAACTTAACCGAGTTATCATATTTCAACCATCGTTACTTTACATTCACTAATACTGTTGTTTACGTTAAATTACCCATTGTTCTTGAATTCCCTTAAGCAACCATGAATGTCGTGAACAGATGGACGCCATGGCAAAAGCCCAGTACTACCCAGCCTGTACTGATGATGAAGGGGAATAGTTGCCAGGCATTCAAGCGCACATGCAGGGCGCAAACTAATCACTAATTACTAGGGCCAGTATGCGTATACAAAAATTAATACCCAAATATAGCAGATTCCCAAATCTACCGGTTTGGGTATGTGTGTGAAAAAGTTGCGCCACACATCAAAAGTTAATGGGATTTAACACGTTTAAAAAAAAGTTCCCAGATTTTCTGGGAGCCTTTATTTTCGATACCAAAATCAACGGAGGCCGTTAGTTTAAAAATAATCCGTTAATTTCCACCTCTGATTTTCCGCCCAAAAAAACGGTGTTTTCCGGCCCAAAATTCTTGAGGGAGCGTTTTCAACATAACTTTCTTACACTTATATGTTATGTCAAGATTTTAAATCAATAAGACATTGTTGGTTCAAGTCTGTTGCATTACTAAAAAAAAGGAGTGAATAGATGGGTTAGGATAAATAGAAGGATTACGATTATTGAGTGGTAGTTCTGAGTAGCCTACTAAGCCTGTACTGATGATGAAGGAGAATGGTTGCCAGCCACTCATGCGCACATGCAAAACATTTTTACGCTAATCATTTAATATCAAAGGAAAATCATTCTCAAAGGAATGTGTAAATGAGACAAACTTTTGTGATAAAAATCAGATAACTTGTAGAGTGTTTGTAAGGTCTACTAACTGTGGTGTAGCGGTTATCATACCTGTCTACAGACCACGAGGCCCTGGGTTCAAGCCTGGGTTGGGTAGACACGCCAGTGCACCACAACTGGTTATCAAAGGCCGTGGACATTGGCTTGGTTGTCGACGTTATGTCTGTCCGTACGTCGTACCTGTGTTCTCGTCCGGGTCGTATTAAGCGTTTCAAAAGCGTTAAAAATCACGAAAAATGATCGTTTACAGACCAAAAAATGTGTTTGAAATTGCCGGTTTTCATCGACGCCAAAAAAACAAACAAACAAAATCCGTAGTGACGTCACCGCTTGATGATGACGTAGGGTTAGGAACCCATTTGCAACTACGTGAATAGACTGTGGCCAAATATTATTACTAGCTGATTGTTTTGAGTTAGTGTGTAAACTGTGCTGACACAGTGATTCTGATTGTACAATACAGTTGATACTGTGATAGTAATACGCTAACTTTTCGAAGAAAAATCAAGAAAAAGCCGTTTCGTTCTGTCGTTGGTAGATGCAGCAATGAAAATGTAAAAGGTGTTTCGGTGCACAGATTTCTACAAGACGCTAAACAACGACGTTTGTGGATTAGATTTGTGCTAACTACCCGGAAGGACTTTAGTTCTAACGACGTTACACAGTCGAGTGTTATTTGCGGAGACCATTTTGCAGAAGAATGTTTCCCCTTAGACCAGCGTTTAAAAATGTCGTTTGGTCTGAGCACAAAATCATTTTTGTTACCTGGATCGGTACCAACTATAAAGAAAGGGAAAAGTGATGATGCCACCTCAGAAATGATGGGTGAACCTACACTAGTTACAGATAACACTAGGCCGGATGAGAACACCAGCGTTGGGCCTAATCTAACCACTACTACCACTACTAGTAATAGTGCTACCGTTTCAAGTTGAAGTAACCTTAGGCCTACAACAAGTACAAGTTCAAGTATAACTAGGCCTAGTACAAGTAGTTACTGTCAGCTCAACAAGCCAGCAAAGAAGGCAAGGCTTTCTTCGGAGTATCGTGCAAGGAAAAAGATTAGTTTTGTAGGTTACTTAACGTTAAAGAGGGAGGTTCGTCTCAGTAAAATACGGTAAAATGGGGGATACTATATTTAGACGTCACTTCCGGTTGTGGAGGCAAGATCCGATCCTCTGTCTGTTTGTACCACACAGTACAGCCAGACACTAGCATGTAAGTTGTGTGTGCAGAATTACATACACAGCGCATTACGTTACTGTGACAAGAAACTTATTTGTTTTTTTCAATGCTTTTTTGTCAGAAAGTGAAAGTGAAGTTTTAATATTATAATACTACAATGATAGTCACCAAATGAAAATTACTGAGAAAAAAGAAGAAGAAAATAAACGATACTACCGGGGCTCGAACTCACGACATGATTTGAAAAAACCATTACTTGTGATCGCCGAAACCATCTGGGCTATCTCGTGTAGAAAATAAAGGTGTCTTAAATAACTATATACCTTGCAATACGAGACAACGAATCGCGCAGCAAAATTTCAACCAATTAAACAATTTGAAAGGAAATCCAAATATTGTGCACATATGACGATATCGCCTCTTTAAGTTGTTAATGTTTTTTAAGAATATAGGCCCCCTACCTGCCTACTTGAACCCTAGACCTTCCATTTCATGTCATATTTTATAATACTTTTAGGTCCAATTTGATTAAATTTTAACTACATATAAGTTGATACAACAAGGAAGAAATCTTAAAGTCCATGGATGTACATGTGTTAACCCCCTTCCATTTGTGTTTTAATCTTCTCGCAAATCCCCCCCCCCTGCCCCCTTGCCGGCCTTACACTAGTCAACTGCAATGTACACATGCAGTACAGACTTTTAACTGGCCGTCGGTTTGCCGCACCGAACTGGGAGCGGCGTTTCGGCAACTTTTTACATGATTCTAATTAAGTTAAGACCTTGAATTATGCTGAAATTAACTTATGGTTCGCTCTTTGTTCTAAGTCGTAACTCAAAGGTATTAAATTTTCTGGTGATATTTTTTGTTTGCAATTGGGTAAAATTTTGTCCGAAATCTACCTCAATATTAAGCCTCTTATTTTCCAGGTCTAATAAGCACTACTTCAACAACTATGTGCGCGACTGTAAAAGCTCCCAACAATAAAGTCGAGCCCATAGGATGTGATGAATAAGTACCCCCTCCCCAAAAAAAAAGAAAATAAGAGAAAAAAAAGAAGAAGAAGAATTGTACTTGTCTGCAGCTAAAAGCCATTGGCACTGATAGCCAGAAGGAGACAAGTTACAACGCTTGTTCCATCAGTAGGCCTACATGTTTACGGTAGATTGTAACTTGGTCGATGTTGGCACACGGTTGCAAGTGGTACAGCCAATGGCCATATTTTTTTTTGTTTCTCAAATTTTATGTCAGTAACAGGTGTGAAGAGCACCCCACTCAATATGCATTACTTGCGATATGAGTTCAACGGCCTATGCTGTATTTTTGTTATATACTCGGTCAGATGCTAATATCTGAGGTTATATTAAAGATTTTTTTCTTTCTTTCTTTACACTTAAATGGTGGAAGAAATCACAGAAGCATATGAAAAACAAATGGCAGAATCCAGGGGGATGTGCTTGTGGCAACCACAGAAGAGATGGAACTTCTTCAATAAATTTACTTCCTTCACTACGACTTTCACTACTTTCGCTTTAGATTTTCTTTAAAATCTGAGCTTGAATAAGATAATTCAAGTTCAGAATTTTCTTCGGAGCTGTCACTGTTACTAGCCATTTGTACACACGCTATAATGCGGAAACGCAGCACTGGCAGATTGTAAACAAACAAATGGGTGCCTAACCCTACGTCATCATCAAGCGGTGACGTCACTACGGATTTTTTTTTTTTTTTTTTTTTGCGTCGATGAAAACCGGCAATTTCAAACACATTTTTTCGTCTGTAAACGATCATTTTTCGTGATTTTAAGTTGGATATTTGAATTTGAGGGTAATAAAAACCCATAGACAACTTTTCAGCGATTTTTTTTTTTCATGGCAGGCCCTCTTTAAGCAAGTTATATTTCACCGGGTATACGAAGAGTAACTCTAACGTTAACGACATCTGATTGTTCGTTATACTCAGACAAAGCCTACTTTCCTGATATAAAGTGCTCGCTACAAATCCTAGTGTATAATGCTATACCGTAGGTTGAAAGCCCGGGTTGAAAGCCGTTGCATCGTTCAGCAGACAGACCCACTTCGAACGTCGATCAGGATCAAATGGAAATCGAGAAAACATCTTTTTATATCCCGTTGCACGTCAATTAGTGCAACCAACAGGCACAGCACGATTCCGGCATAAATATCTTACAACAATTATCTTATATAACAACATGCAAGCGTTTGTACGTTTAAATAAGTCAGCAGACAATTATTCTCGCCCGACAAAATGGCGATGTAAGCAAAGTCACGTGACCTCATGACGTCAGCTGAAACACCATATAAGCCGAATGACGTCACGCTCTCTGGTAATACATTTTATATGTGCACGCATATGTACATGCGCCGGTATTAAGTCTACATGTATTGTTAAGAGCGTTTCACGATTTTGAATGGAAAAAAACAGAAAAAATTGCTGCTTTTTTTTTTTTTACGATTTATCGTTGTTTTCTCTCTCCAAATTTTACAACTGCAAGTGGAATCAAACTGAAGTAAGTGTGTTAATTTTTGAGTGAGAAAGGGGGTTGATTTTGATATCGAAAATAAACGCTCCCAGAAAAATATTTTTTTAGAGACGTAAATCCCATTGACTTTTGATTAGTGTGTGGCGCCACTTTTTTAATGGACATGGACACATACCCAAATCGGTAGATTTGGAGATCTGTTCTATTTGGGTATTGAGAAAGCGTACTAGACTGTAGTACGCTCTTTGCTCCACATGGCTGCTATACACAGTCAGAAAACGCTATATACTTTATCAGATTGAAACTGCTGCATCAAGAAGCGTACGAGATGAATTTCGAATACGCGCTACAATGACTAGGCCTTCAACTTTTGACAATGCTTTTTATCGTCAGGGATCACTTTTACGTAATACAAAATAAATAAATATATGCAAATGATACTGTATTGAGACGTTCATTTACGTTTTGTGCGTGAGCTCATGGATCACAGTGGCCTAGTGGTTAAGGCGTCGGGCTCTGGTGTGGAAGGCACTGAGTTCGATTCCCGGCCAGGCCAGTGTGTTGTGTCCTTGAGCAAGACACTTTATCTTCATTGCTTCAGTCCACCCAGCTGTAATGGGTACCTGTGAGGGCAGTGACAGTTCTATGTGTTTGGAGCCCGGCGCCTGTATATGGCTGCTGATAAAACGGGCTTGTGACTCCCCAGGGAGTGAGAAAGTTTTCAGGAGAGTTAAGGCCCAGTGACCAGGGTAATAATTGTAAAGCGCTTTGATACAGTCTATGACAGTCTAAAGCGCTATATAAGCAATACGATTATTACGATTATTATTAAAGAAAACTTAAAAGTTGCGTTTTGTGTAAGAGCTTTCGCTACTGACATACCTTTCGAAAAGCGCCTTGGGTGGATATGATGTATCTAATTAGTTGAAAAGCTGTTGAACAATAGAATGTCGGTAAAGTCAACGTCTGTATAGACCTTTTCAAACCGAGTAAAGCCGAACATGATTTCTTCAGTACTTTGACCAATCAAATGGTGGGGGAACAAATGGTGGGGCGCGTATTTCCTTCATGTATAACATAACATGACATATTATAACAAGATTACGGGCTAAGAAGGGTTAGTCACCCCATAAATAGCCCAAACTAACACCACCATCACCACAAAAAAATCAAAGACGCCCAGAGTTAGTAAAAAACTTATCAATAATGACCTTGAAATTTTGACTAGAATTGGAGCTAACTACCCACTCAGGCAAACCATTCCACTTATTAACAACTCTTTGCGAAAAGCTAAAACGCCAAATATCTATCCGTGAGAGCTCTTTGGTCAACTTACTGCTGTCACATGAGGATTAGCTGAAACATGCAAGAAATAACAGGAAGTCAAAGCATCACTACCAGATAGGAATTTACCTGAATCATATCGCCACGCACTCTTCTCAACTCAAGCGTAGTCAAATCAAGAATTCGCAACCTAGATTCATAAGAGAGATTCCTTACTTCGAGAATAAGTCTAGTGGCTCTTCGCTGAACCTGCTCCAAAATGAACTTATCCTTCTCATAAAAGGGACTCCAAGCCTGAATAGCATACTCAAGGTGAGGCCCGACAAACTACTTATACAAATTAAGAACAACCTCTCTACCAAGAAAACAAAAATTCTTCTAATCAAACCAAGCATCCTATTTGCCCTTACAGCTGCTAAAGCACACTGTTTAGAAGGCTTCAGATTGCTAGTAATGACAACACCTAGATCCCTTTCTTGATCAACACAACAGGATTTGAACCTTTCATGCAGTAATCAAAAGCCAAATTGCTCTGACCAAAATAAATAACTTTGCATTTATTAACATTGAATGACATCTGCCATGTTTGGGACCAAGAAACCAAGTTATCCAGATCAGTTTGCAAAAGTGAAGAATCACTAGCATCATCAACAATCCTGTACAGCTTAGTGTCATCAGCAAATTTACAAATCCTGGAGCCAAGAGAAACATCAATATCATTAATGAAGATTAAGAAAAGAAGCGGACCCAATACAGAACCCTGAGGAACACCACTTGTAACCTTCTTCCATGGAGATACTTCACCATTAACAACTCTTTGTGACCTGTCAACTAACCAGGAATGTATCCAACTGGCACACTTTCCCTCCACACCAAGTGCTCTTGTTTTCAGCATGAGCCTGCATAACGGAACCTTATCGAATGCTTTTTGGAAATCTAAATAGATAACATCCACATTATGACAAGAATCAACTTGTTTGGTAACATCATTAAGAAACTCCAATAAATTAGAAAACACAAGACCTTCTAGGAAAGAACCCATGCTGGGACAAATTTAACAAATCATTGACCAGTAAATGATCTAATACAACATCCTTAACAATGGACTCCATGACCTTGCACACAACACTAGTAAGATTCACTGGCCTATTGTTACAAGGCAAACTGTGGTCACCCTTTACAAAAGTAGGAGTGACATTAGCAATTCACCAATCACTATGGAACAAACCGACATCAAAGCACTTTGAAAAGATAATACTCAGGGAAACAGAAAGAACATCAGAATACTCACGTAAGACAGCATGATATATACCATCTGGACCGGCTGACCGGGTGCTTTATTTGAATTCAAACCCTTTAACCTTTTAGACACAACATGAACTGAAAAATCAACATTTTTAATGGAAACTAGACAGTGCACACTAAGATAATCCACAACATTATCAGCAGGGGGCTTCTTAGTAAAAACAGACACAAAGTAGTCATTCAAAACCTCAGCCATATCCTTACCATTATTGATAGTAACACAATCATTATCCTGAAGGGGACCAACAATCTCTTTGGTTTTTTGCTTTGAGCGAACATACGAATGAAACGACCTAAAATTAATCTCAACCTTTTTGGACAAACGTTTTTGAAAAAGCACTTTAGTATCTCTTATTAAACCCTTTGTGAACTTTTCATGATCCTTATACCTAGCAAGCTCTGCAGGACACCCACTACATTGTTAACAACGCCACTACTTTTTCTTTTTCCGAACAGCATGCAAAACCTCCCGAGACATCCACACTGGCCGATTACGCCTACAGACTTTCTTTAATGGGACAAACCTATTTACACCCTCTAAAACTATACTTCCGAAAATAATCCCATGCTTTAGAAGGATCTAATTCACGGGGCAAAGAAGTCCAATTGAATAACAAATTATGCTAAAGTGTAACAAAGTCAGCATTTTTAAAACCTAAAACCAGTTTAGTAGCTGGAGAAATCTTTTTGAAACAATACAGACCAAAACTAATGAGGTCATGCTTATTACACCCTACCTTACCGCTACTCAGCACATTTCTAACCATACTTTCTTTACTACTGAAAATCAAATCAAGACAATTTCTACCACGCGTGGGAAACAACACATGCTGGGTGAAAAAGCAGTCAGATAAAGTTTCGAGAAAACCTTTACGATGTGGACAACTAGCACAAAGTTTACAATCAATGTCTGGAAAATTAAAGTCCCCCAAAACAATAACCCTCCTAGAAGCAACTTTGCCGAAGAAGTCATGCAATTTCTGATTGTTCTAAGGACTAGAATTTGGTATAACGCACGTATGATACGTGCGCTTCAAAACTTTTTTTCAGACGCTTGGTCGTATACCGTGCGTGAATTGTGCAGACGGCAAGATTCCTCCAGTATTGGTTAATAGGATTCTTCCAGTATACGATTGGTCCCAGTGGTGTAGCTAGGATTTTCATATTGGGGTGAGATTGAATTTAACCGACACGATATTTAGTGTTGTAGTTGAGGTGACACCGACGGTGTCACTTTTCGCGTGGGGTCCAGGGGCCCGCTTAAGAGCCCCTGGTGGAATCTAGGGGGCGAAGCCCCAGGAGGCTCTCGCAAACTTGTCATTTCAATGGCAAAAAACAACGCATAGTAAGAAGGTGTATTATACAAGTCAAAATTCATGTCAAAGAGAGCTATAATACACCATATACAAAGCACAAATTTATGAAAACGCTTAATGTGGAAATATAATGTTTTATTGTTTACGTTTGTACATGGTTAAATTGATCGTCACTCTTTGAAAAATCTGGGTTGTCTAATAGAAAGGTTTCAATAATTTACTACAAACTTGTACAAAAGTTGTTAAACTTTTAAAATGAGCCTGTTCTGTATCACGTGCAACCGTCACCCACCTCCCCCTCTCCCCCCTTCTCTCTGTCTTAGTTCATGTATCTAAGCCAAAAAAAATCGCACAAATGTTAATATATTATTACTGAAGAACCTTTTTTTGAGAAAGTGCCCTTTTAAAATCTAAAAACATGATAAGCACCTGGAATGTTGAACCGAAGGCACCAATCTGAACCGACGGATTCAAATCTCAACCGACGGAATTCCCCCCCCCCCTCCCCTTCATATTCCTTTCCTCCATCTCCCCACAATGATTTGTCCATTATAGATTCGTGAATCTCGGCTGCGTGACATTATTTAAATTATTTATCCGGAAATTGCCGATTCAGATATGAAAAGGTCTATAGCATTAAAATGAACACTGCGCCCATTTACTGACGAATAAATTCAAAATAGCAGCACCAACGCTGCAGCGCACTCGTGTGATTCACGCACTAATTCTGCACGCGTTTCAAAAAGTGAGGATATTGCGAAGTAATCGGAATGTCATTTCTTCCGTAATTTTTTTTACGTACAATATGTTCATCATTTCAATTGTAACTTAGTTTGGAAGATACTTTAAAGTTTCAAGACGCTAATGAAATCATAATCATAGCTTGTCAGTACTTTTGTCAGTTTGAGAAGGGTTTTCATTTCATGATTATGTTATTTGTTGTTGTCTGAGTGGTTTTCAACATTATAAGTGTATTATGCGTTGTTGTCTCACTGCACTCAGTCTGTCAGTAGCCTATGTAAGTATTGCCTTGGCCTTGCAAGTAGTGCCTACAAGTGAGTGCATGCTTGTGTACGCGTAAGGTGTTTATCTCACTAGACTAGAAACTACTAAACTAACAGGCCCCTGCAGTCACTATGCATGACATAAGAAGTTTTCAGCTAGCAATCAAATGCATAGCCTACATACATTTATCAGTGTATGTGATTGGTGTTTTATTTCGCAATACAAAACTATACACCAATCAAATACAATCGTTCAATTGATTATGAAGGCGGCGGTGAAATCCAAATAGTGAAATATGCTTGCCAGTACCAAGTTCTTGAGATCGAACCTACAGAGTAACTGGATTATGGAAACAGACTCTCGATTGCTACGTTTTGTGTACAAGAAGTGGTAGCCTCAAGGAGTAGGCAGCATGGCTTTGGACAAGGTTGTCTTAAATTTACAAAAAGGGAACATTTCTGAAGCCCTTATGCATGATGTCGAGGTAAATCAATGAGTGTTTACTATGTTGGCCGGCTTCGTTAGACAAACATTGCTGTTATTAGTGTTAGGCTAGGCCAAAACATAACACTAGGCTAGTAGGTATACTGTGAGTGCCAGTGTCAGTGTCAGACTTCACGGTAGGAATGACCACAGGTGTTCCTAACGTTATGGCAATCTATGTGCTTACTATATATATAAAAGAAAAGTAGGACTTTTTCTAAAGCGACTATCGAACCGTATATAAAAATTCCTTTCTTTTTACCACTCACGAATCTTAATTACACTTTTTTACTCTACTCACATTCGCTGGAGACTCCCTTCTTTGTGTATAAGCCACAGTATTTGTTAGTTTTTTTCCGGTCAGATATACAAACAATGAATTTTCTACCAAATTACCCTCAAGACGGTCTATCCGCCCAACAATTTGCTGCAAACTAAAGAAACGTTGCGATGACGTCGTGAAGAAGCAGCACTTCAATGACGTCATCGCAACGTTTCTTTAGTTTGCAGCAAATTGTTGGGCAGATAGACTGTCTTGACGATAATTTGGTAGAAAATTCATCGTTTGTACATCTAATTGGAAAAAACTAATAAATACCGTGGCTTATACACAAAGAAGAGTCTCCAGCGAATGTGAGTAGAGTAAAAAAGTGTAATTAGGATTTGCGAGTGGTAAAAAAAAAGGAATTTTTATATACTGTTTGATAGTCGCGTTAGAAAGAGTTCTACCTTTCTTTATGTTTATATATATATAGTAAGCATACAGCTTGCCATAACATTAGGAACACCTGTGGGAATGACTGACCTTACAAAATCTCCTAATATGAAGTAATGTATGGATTTCTGTGTCTTGCTATATTAGTTTAAAACCACTACAGTCAGCAAAAGGGGAAAAAAAAACAGTCAGTTATTATTGCAGTTAATGGATGAAAAAGATATTTTTTGTAATTTTTCAACAAGTACTGGACATAATTTTTTTCTTCTTCAAATATGTTGTGTAGGCCAGATAATATCCAACATATAAGTACCATTTAAAAAAAAAAATTTTTTTTTTTTTTTGCTGACTGGCTAAGGCAACAAGTATTTATGAAAAATATCCTATTGACTGTGATGATAAAGTTTCTCCTCCAACTTAGCAAACCTGTACCGAGCTCGTACACAGTTAGGTCAACTCCGACCTCGAGAATTCTCATTGGAATTCTCCCCTTTTGCGTTGCGCTGTAACATTACGCCTATGGGAGAATTAGGTCCCGTTGAGTTATACTTATATGAAAACGTGGTCTGAACTGCATATAAGCTTGTCTTTTGTTCAGTTGTTGAATGACCTTTGGTAGGCCCTATTTTGAAAAGGGTACAAGAACCATCACAAATATACAACATTTAGGGAATAAAGCCAAATAAAAGGGAGCATTGCAGTTTATTCCGTTTATATAACTATATGTTTACAGTACTAATCAGTTAGTCAAGTCTTCAGTGTTACACTTAATAGGGCTATAAGAACCATCACAAATATACAATATATACAGAATAAAGCCATATAAAAGGGAGCATTGCAGTTTATTCACTTGTAACTTTTGTCTTGCAGTATATATTAGAGAGGGGAGAATTAAAATTCTCCACTTTTGTGTTGTAGTATATATATGGGAGAGGGGAGAATTTTAATTCTCAACTTTTGTGTTGCAGTATCTTTGGGAGAGGGGAGAATTGGAATTCTCCCCTCTCCCATATATACTGCAACACAATTCCCTCCTTTCCCACACACTCTTATGAAGAAGGGGAAAAATGAAAGAGTAACTTTTGACTCGAAGCTTACTTTTAAGCTCACATCAACGAGAAAGTCAAACAAGGTAAATATGATACTTGGACTCATCCGTAGATCATTTACATATCTTGACAACACTTTTTAGTCCAACTCTACAAGGCATTTGTAAGACCTCGTCTGGAATTTTTTAAACTGTGTCTGGCACCCATCAAAGAAAAAAAGACATTGAGTTGATCGAAAATGTTCAAAGAAGAGCCACCAAACTTATCCCACATTTGCGTAATCTGCCATATCCTGACATGCTTAACAATCTTAAATTACCAACATTAACTTATAGAAGAGCAAGAGGTGATATGATTAAAGTATATAAGATGGTCCCACATATATATATATACAAGAGTTGGAAATTTATTACCTATTCGTAGTAATACTAGAACCAGAGGTTCTAAAACAAAAATTCTTCAGTCACATTCATTAACCAGTGTTCGACATAATTTTTTTCTCCAATTGGATTTGCAAGTTATGGAATAATTTACCAAAGGAGGTCGTGGAAGCATGCAATCTAAATTTGTTTAAGAACAGGCTGAATAAGCACTGGTGTAATTGGACTTTTCGCTTTCACTTCAAGGCCGAGAGTCACATGCAACACTTAATACAGTGTATCTTCCAATTTCCGCTTTTGTACAGGGGAGAAATGAAAGATACTCCATGGGAGCTTCGAACAGTCAAAATTTAAGATTCTTGTTAATTTTTCATCCGTGGTTTATCAAAAAAGTAGAGTGAACATCGAATAAGTATTTTATCTATATTTATTATCATTCTACATTGGTTTTGAGGCGAAAATTGAATTCTCCCCTGATGGAGAATTAGAAGATATTGCCCTACAGTTAGCTCCCAGCCTCGCAAAAGTCTCTTATTCTCTTTTGTGCGTATTCCACCTGCTCGGATTAATGAATATATAATGAGCTGAAACATGCTGTTTTTCGAAGGTGATAACAGCTACGTTACGATAGAAAATAGTATCAATACATGAAATTTAGGCAAATAAATGGTTGAAAATACTATCCATTAATATTTGAAGAATAATTCGAGCAAAAAATAGTGAAAATCAAGGGGATTTAAAACAATTACAAATTGGGAAAAAACGGCTGTCGAAAAACTTGGTCACAAAACACATTTCCAGTCTTGGGCCCACACGATCTTTACATATGTGATAGAAAAATTCTTTTTCTATCTAAATCTATAACAATAAGTATGAAAATCAAGAGGAAGCCGGTCAGGAGTTCACAAGCTTTGCACCGATTTCCATAAAAATGATAGTGATTTCGCTAATATTGCACAATCCATATCCTGATTGGACAATATGCAGTCATGTGGTGTTGTTTACATCGGTATTGTAATCTCGCATGTACTCATGAAATTTTCAAGAAATAGCATTCGCACGAAATAGCCACATACTTACCCTTTGTAATCCCCTGATAACTTAATAGTTTCTCTCAAAAAACATTATATATGTCAGATTACATGGGGAATCTTAATTGTATATCAAATTAGAAATAAAATGAATGAGATTTAGTGACAGAGCATCTTGAGGCAACTGAATACACGTACTAAGTGTATGCGAGGTTTTGATAATTAGAACCCTAGTGTATGTAATGTGGTGTCAGTCTGTCAATACTGATTTTCTCAAATTCATCCTATGCTGTAGTATTTTTACTATTCATTTGCTATTTCAGGGTTAAATTAGGGTTAAATACATTTATATTTGCTTACACTGCTAAAGTACCATTTCACCAGGGATTTGTTGTCCCAAATGATAAATTCCTGATTTCATGTACTTTCTTCCAACTTATAAAACACATTGTTGCTATGTACAGTAGGCCTTGTGTGAATTATTATGAGTGAACTATGGATTGGACTCTTGCCTCCTCTGACAAAATTTTAATTTAAGTTGAGATTATTTTGGTAATATACTATGATAGCGATTGAATAAATGCCGATTAATATTAAACGGATTCAAACAAAAAATATTCAATTTTTAGTTCAACTATTCAAAGAATAGTAGAGCTATTCTATTACCCACAGTGTCGGTGTTGGCGTTGACGTCGGCATCCGGTAAAATTTGGTTAAAGTTTTCATAACTAAAGATATGAATGGTTTACATTTATGTGACTGTGCATATAGGTAGAGGACTTGGGTACTGATGAAATGAGCATGATTGGAGGGTTATGGTGTGCATATAATTTAGCTTATTTGCATTACAATGAAAATATTTGTCAGGTTAAAGTTTTGGTTAAAGTTTTTGGTGTTAACGTTTTTATAATTTATGAATGGTGTACATTCATGTGACTTGGCATAGGGGTAGAAGACATGTGCACTGTTCAAATGTGCATGATTGGGGTTGTGTGTGTGTGTGTGCATACTAATTAGCTTATTTCCATAACAATGAAAGTATTTGTCAGGTTATAAGTTTTTGGTTAAACTTTTCATAACTTAAGTTATAAATGGTGTACATTTATGTAACTTGGCATAGGTGTACTGTTTAAGTGAGCATGATTAGGGGTTGTGTGTGCATACTAATTAGCTTATTTGCATAACAATGAAAATATTTGTATCTACTGTATGTCTCTTAGATTAAAGTGGATATGGAGAATTTGTTTTTCCAAATGATCATTTATGTGAAGAGCATTGTCTGCACTTAATGTTGAGGTAAAGTGTGCATGTTAATTAGGTTTTTTGCATAACAATAGACTTTTGTACAAAATGTTTAACATTCATGAGTGCATAAATTAAGGTATGAATGATGTACAGTCATGTAACTTGGCACGGGTAGAGGACATTGGTACTGTTTAAATAAGTATGATGGGGGTTGTGTGTACATACTAATTAGCTTATTTGCATAACAATGAAAATATTTGTACATATGGTTGGATTTATGTGGGACATACATGTAGGATGGGATTCATGTGGGACATAGGGTAGGATGCCATGTGGGTCATAGGGTTGGATGACATGTGGGACATATGGTGGAATGCCATGTGAGACATTACTGTATGGTGATATGCCATGTGGGAGATATCGTGGAATGCCATGTGGGTGTCATTTGGGACATGGATGGGATGATATGTGGGACATAGTGGAATGCCACATGGGACAAGGGATGTCATGGGATGTCATGTGAGAAATGGGGTGGGATGCCATGTGGCAGATACGGTGGAATGCCATGTGGACATGGAATGGAATGTCATGTGGGATATGGGGTGGGATATTATGTGGGACATGGGATGCATTGTGTGGGATTTAGTATGAGATGCCATTTTTATAATTTGCCAGGTCATATGATATTGGTGTCAATTTGCATGGGCATGCGAACCATGATGGTATTTACTGTCTAGTTTTATATTCAAATTGTAATGTTCAATCACATGTTGAGCCCACCAAAAATGATATATAGATTAAGCCTTCCTTTTTGTGGGCCCTTTGATTATAAGTCGGGCACACTGAAGCCTATAAGATAGATGGGCCCTAAAAGAAAGAAAATTAAACAAAAAAGATAGGTGGACCCGTTATCTTATTCATTTTCTTATTACTCACCATGCTCACCTTATACCACTCCCTCCTCAGATTCAGGCTGGACTTTTGCAACTTCATCTACTCCTCCGCCCGCAAACTTTACTTGAAACACCTGGAGGTCACTGAAAACACTGCCCTAAGGTTTTGCCTTGGCCCCACTCACACCTCCCTCATGACCAGTCTCCACGTTGAGGCCAACAAACTCCCCTTTGACCTCAGATGCACGAAGGCTGGCCTCTCCTTTGCTGTCTGCAGCCTCGCGGAACCCTTGATTTCATTCCATCTGCTCCCCCTCCTCAACCAACCTCTTTAATCTGAACAAACACATTCCTCCATCTTCCGGGATCCGGTTGCACTCCCACTTCCCCAAAGCCAACATCAATTATTTTCTCAATTGCCAGACACACCATTCCACCCAAACCCACCTGTACTATTCACCCCCCCCCCTCCTCTTCTCCCCCTTCCATCCAGAAGGTATACCTTGGTCTTTCCTCCTTTACGAAAGCTCTCCACAACCCGGCAGAGGTTGCGTTATAATTTTTTGCCTGGCGTATTTGCTTACGACAAGCCCTTGAAGTTTGGCGTATTTTGTCAATTTGCCATTGTATGTACAGGGCATTGCGTAATGTACAGGGCATTGCACGCTAGCGAAGCATGCCAGTAATTGTTAACACAACACACTTGTGTAGGCCTGCCTCACTAGAGTGAATGAAAATTGCGCTTAAAATACCATAAACATTACAAAACCGGACTATTATTATCATAACAAATATTACGAACAAGTTCATACCCAATCCTTGTATAATGTTGATTGTTGAGTCATAAAATTTTGGTTAACAATCCAAAAATAAACTAAAAAATTATTTTGTTTATCGTATTCAAACTGTCATGAGGTTTTAGTGAACTTTGACCAATTGTCAACAATAATATACTATTCAGATCTTAAACATGCCTACTTCTTTACAGTATAGTAACTTGACTTGCAGACTGTGATCACTTCACAGATACACGATCAACACAATACAGGAGGAAAGTTAAATCCCAGGTAATAATATCATTGACAATTGACAGCCTGCATTCAAAACAACATCAAAACTTTTACATACACTGTACAGTATACGCACATTATGCATAGGGTCTATGTACTAGCCTATATGTGTTTATGGCAGCACTACGGGCATCTTGAATCATTCGACCGTTAGTCTCGTAGTTGTGTCATTTTTCTTTTATTTATGAGTAATTCAAAATAATTTTTGTGTGAAATAAAACTTTGAATCGCATCAGAGAGGTAAGATGTTCATGATTTTAGTTATGTTAATGAAAAACTCTGGCGTTAAATTCGCTATATCTAAATGTTACGACGCAGGTACAACCTTTGTCGTAAGAAATTCCAGCCATGGCGTAAAATACGACAAATTTGTCGCTAACGCGATCTCTGCAACCCGGCCTTCTTCCTCTCCAAATACTGCCAACTTAGTAGACATTTCCATGACTCCTTCCTCTTCACTGACGGCTCCACACGGGAAGGCTCCTCTGCAGCAGCTGCCACCTGGCCTGGCCTCACCCTCTCCTCAAGGCTGCCCAATGGAACCTCTATTTACTCTGCCGAAGAAAAGGCCATCCTCCTGGCCTTAAATTTCATAGAACTCTCCTTCCACCCCTGTTTCGTCATCTTCTCTGACTCTAGATCCGTATTCACTGGCATCCTCAACATGCTCTGGCCCAACCCTCTCATTCTACAAATCCTCAACAAACTTCATGCTCTTTCCTCCTTAGGGATGAAAATGATCTTTTTCTGGATCTCCAGCCATGATGGCATCCCTTGCAAGAGAGAGCCGACAGAGCTGCCAACAAAGCTCTGTCAAATAACATTTCTCCCTTTTCCAATTCCGCACTCCAACCACTGTCTCTCCATTTCCAATTACATCAGTAAGACCTGGCAAAACTCCTGGAATCAAGAAAACAGTAATAAACTTCATGCCATTAAACCCAAAGTCAGAACCAACACCTCTGCATTGCAATCGCAGGGAAGATGTTGTTGTCACTTGCATCCGCCTCGGTCACTCCTCTCTCACCCAATCCCATCTCCTTTCCGGCTCCCCTGCTCCTCTCTGCCCCACCTGCAACACCGAACTCTCCATCAAGCATATTCTCTTAACCTGTCCCCTATACCTGATCTCCAGGTCTCTTCTCTCACCCACCTCAATCTCAGATCTATTAAAAAAAACAATCCTTCCTCCAACATTATCAATTTCCTCTGCAACAACAACCTAATCCACCTTATCTCTCAAATTACACCTCCATCTATACTGATGGCTTCAAGGAAGGCAACAAGACAGCTGCTACTGTTGTCATCCAAGACATCACCCTCAGTAGCAGACTTTCCGACTACTCATCCATTTTTTTTGCAAAGGCTAAGGCCATTCTCCTCGTCACTCAACTTTATTGAGTGACTCTCCACTCAGCCACTTTGCCATTTTCTCCGACTCAAGGGCTGATCTTACTTCTTTACTCAATCTTAAATGGAATAACCTCACATGCCACCTCCTCCTCCGGAAACTCCTTTCTCCCACCCTTTGCAGGAAAAGTGTTTTTTTCTTCTGGATACCCAGCCATGTTGGCATCCCTGGCAATGACAGGGCTGATGCAGCCGCTAAGCTTGCCCTCAACCTCCTCCCTACCCCTTTTTCCAAAACCCTCTCTGACATCAAACCGCTTATCGCTTCCCTTGTTCGTGACCGCTGGCAAACCTCATGGAACTCCAAAATTGATAACAAACTCCATGTCATCCAGCCCACAATTCTGATCAAATCCACCATCAACAATCTCTCTCGTATCGACAACGTTCATATTACCCGTCTTAGAATTGGTCACACCCACCTCACTCACTCCCACTTCCTTATTGGTTTCCCCCATCCTTTCTGCAACAATTGCCACTGCACCCTCACAATCCATCACATTCTCCTTGCTTGCCCCCTGTACAACCTTATCCAGAGTTTCCCTCGCTCCCCACAACTCAATTGCTGATTTCTTCCAGAAAAATCCTCCTGATAAAATTAACTCCTTCCTTCATCATGCTTCCCTCTACAACCATATTTAGTTCTCCTCTTCCACCCCCTCTCTACTTTGTTTTTGTTTCACCCATGCACCTTCCCTCTCGATCACAGCTTTCTGACTTTTTGTTCTTGAATTCTCTCATTCTACCCCTGTTTCCTTTCCTTCCTACCTCTAGAATGATCTGACCTATCAGGCACAATTTGACCCTTGTTGTCGTGGTGCCGTTAAGCCCTCATTAAACAAACAAACAAACTTCCTTTCTCTTTCCTTTTACACTTAATCTTACATACCCTTTTCTTTTCACCTTAATGTTTCTCCCGAATTCACCCTATTTTTCCCCTTTTCTCCCTCTCAATACTCCATCTCCTCTCTGCTCTAACTCTTACACCTTACTTTTTTAACACCCTCTTGGCACATTTGGCTCTGACTGTCGCTGTGCCGTTAAACATCAACAAACCAAACCTTGCAAATTGCCTAATTTTTGAAATTATCTGCAGATACCCACCAAAATATGAAACTGAACTAATTAACATTCTCAGCCAGGAATAACCAACAGTACAATTTCCAGCCGCAACCATTCAAATATAAAAAAATTGCTAACATTAAGGTTTGGGATAGTGTCAATGTGGACTCTCCATGGGCAGATGGGAACCACATTGGAATGTCTGCACTGGGCACTAATGCTGCTGCATCACGTCACTGTTTCTATCACCTAAATTATTAATTTTGACTAAAACCCTCTGGGACATATGATTTTTTTTTAGATAGCCCTATTAGACGAAGCCATACCTCAGCCTCTTGCATATGACTAATTTTTACAAGAATTTTTTATTTATTAATCAAATATATTTTCATAGCTTTTGATTTTTCTCTCAACAAGCCTCTAAGCATGTAGGTAAACTTATATGAGTCTATCATATCCAAACAATAATTTGAATTAGTGTTTGCAGTAAGCGACACCAATAATTAGGAATGGCTGTGACTAGTACTACCCCAGGCAATGTCAGTCAAAGGTGAGTCATTGACATATGAAATAGTGACTCATGTGTGTGTCATTGTACCAAATTGTTAGTCACCAGAGTGACTCTGGGGTGGGTCAATTTACTTCAGACTCATTGACTTTGTTAAGAGGTAATTCATTTGGGGTAAGTCATTCACAAAAAATGTCAGTCACCTAAGTGACATGTACAGTCCACCCACTAAGGTGCAATGACTGGCCTTGTCTGGGGGTGTAGGGGATGGTCACACAATTGACAAGTGCATAAGTTTAAGAACTGGCCTAGTAATATCATGAATCTTTATGCCCAAATCACATAGTGACCTCCAGATTAGGGTTTGAACGCACGTGTATTGAAAACACCAAACCACACACTGAAGCAAAAGTCAATGGGCACACGTCAAATACTCAAATTGCCATATGAAAACTTTCATACTTTTGTCTAAACATTTAACCATACATACTTTGATTCCTTCTTTAGTAATCCATTATAGAAAATTTATGATAGGCTAATTGGAAGACAAAGTATTCGCTGTTTAAAAAAAAAATTGTTCCAAAAATTAATCTGCGTTTATCCAAAAGAACGTAGGCTTCCTTCCATCAACCAAAATGTGAGTGTTGGCAAATGATTGACACTTTTTTGGATGGCAACCCAATTTTTGTGCCCGTATTTCTTACTGTGTGTTCTCAGTTCCAAGAGTGTCGTACACGTACCGCACATCCAAGTAGAACTTAACGTAGCTTAAACCAGTACGGTAAGGTATTGTTTTGTAATGTGTATTTGGCCTCCAGATGCTTAGTCCTTATGCAAAACCAGCATGGAGAAAGTGGCAAGAACTTTGAGAGTAACAACAAATTTGATTGATAGGATATTCTATATGTAAATCAAATCTTGCACATGACTCAATTTTGAATATTTTTGCCCATCATGAATAGACCATCGCATGGGCGCCCGAATAGTTTTTGTATCCTCCCATTTAAATGTGTACATGTGCATTATGAGTATACAAATATGTAGGCAGATAGTCATTTAATATGTGGTGGACAAGCAGGTACAGGTGGGCGGAGATAATATTTTGCACAACTTTTTGATAAAAATGCCATTTCGTCACAGTTTTAGGACCTTTAAGTTAATTTAGATAAGTACATATTATTGTCCAACAATATTTTGAACAAGTAAATTTCTGAACCTTTTCATGAATGAATTCTTGATCATTTTGAGAAACCTAAATTGGAGTGTTCTGTTGAACTTGGCCATTTTGATTTGCCATTTGATTACATAGGGTATGCTCCCTAACACCATTTGCAGAGGATTTTTAACGATGATAGACGTACAAAACTTGCTCCGAAAAAGGGGGGAATTTCAGCATACAGGAGTAGTGATATTTTTTTCAAAAATCAAAAATCTGGTGTGAAAGGAATTTTTCTTGGGACTATTGAGAATTATAACCATGGGTATAGCTGGATCATTTTTGTACGAATGAAGTTCCCGTGGAAATGGTGGTACTGCATAGAGAGCCTAGCGTTAATGACCCCTATGGTTGGTGTTTCGAGTGTGGACTGCTGCGCTGTTTTAAGCTCTGTCTTAAAACATAAGAAAATCTCAGTTTTAAGATCTTTATGAAAATGAAACCATTTAACCTTTTTTTCCCATCACAATGCTTATTCATGATGTTTGAAGCAGATCCATGTCTTCAAAAACTGTTTTTACAATGACTTTAGTTACATTTATTGAAGCATTTGCTGGACTACTTTTCTTTCTGTAAAAATCATCTGACGAGCTCTCCAAAGTACGGTCAAAGTTCAAAACACTGCTATCTGGGCTATAACATTTTAGCAGGGGTAATATATTTTAGATTATTTAAGGAAAAAATTTAAAATAATACTTAAAAAGTACAATTACATTATCTAAACATTTCTTGATGTTTTATTGATTTGTTTTCGCCCAGTTTTTTATACTAAAACTATTTCTTAAAATTTTTTGAACAAAAAAATGTCAGCGAAAAATCAACCTGCAGTTTAGTGGAAATAAAAAACTTATTTGCGAGGTTTTAATTGTTGATCCCAAAGGTGTGATGGATATGTAAAAAAGATAGCCACCAAACATTAATCAGAGACATTTTATCCCGTCGTGGTTCCAAATAGGTAAAGATTTAGGAATAGCTTATTGGAAAAATGTATTATTTAGACTAATTGGTATAAGAATTTTACAAAAGTAAGTTATTTTCAGTCATCAATTTTCTATAACATGTGAATTCTCAAAAATATAAGAATTGTATGGTAGATATTACAACTTTCATACAGCAATCCCAATGTCAACTGTATTGAGGGATGTATGTAATAACTAGGGCCGGCGTAGCCTAATTTGTGCAGCTTAACAGGTTAACATGTCCTAACAGTGTGTATCTGTAAACAAACAAAAGGTAAACTTTGAATGACTGACAGTGATAGGTCCCTAGACAGTAACACTGACAAAGTGACATTACAGCCCCATACTGGCCAAGTCACATACTGGCCAAGTCACACAATACACTTTTTGATGTATTATTACATGTTATTACTCTTTCCATACATTAAGGTGACGGTGTGTTAGGCTACCAAACTTAGGTCTATGGTTGATGGGGCGAATTTCGCTCCAAACTTGCTATCTTACCATGTATTATGTACTTTTCTTGCTTTAAATCTTATACATAGGTCTTTAAAGTTGTTTTACTGCTCAAAAAGACAAAATTAGAAGACCCTTTATGCTTGACCTCAGGCATCAAATTTGCCTTTGCCCCACAAATGGTTACCTTGTCTTGTTTAGGCAATTACATTTGTGTAGATGAAGTTGGATACAGTCGAAATTCGAATCACACAGGTGAAAATTACTCCTGTTATTCCTTACACTTTCTGGTAATATCAAAAGCAATCCTGTACACTCCCCAAAATTTCCTTGCAAACTATGCAACAAATCTGTCAAAAATAACCACAAAGGTATTTGCTGCCATCACTGACTCGTGGGTTCATAGTAAGTGTGCTGGCATTAGTAATGCAGCTTGTCCGCTGTCCGTGACGAACGTAATGGCCCTAGCACCAGCAGACCCCTGGGGTCTTCTAGGGATCTGCTAGGGCCATTCCGCAGTCGGTGATCGATAAAGCAGTACAGTGTAACACTTGTGATCAATGGATCCATACTTAGTGCTGTAACATTGATGACTCAAAATACAGTGACCTCCTGAATTCTAGGTGTACCTGGATATGTGATACTGGTGACTTCATGAACTTCTCTGATCATTTCTTTAGTAACAATTTCATCAACTCATATGAGCCACTTCAAAAAAATTCTTTTGTCCTTGACTTGCGGTCCAACCACCATCCCGATGTCAAATTGAAAACAAATCCAAAAAAGGTAAAAAGAAAGGTACTAAAATTTCTTCAAAACAAGAAAGCCTCCATCGAAAGTCTTATATAAGAAAAAGACCCAATTGTCATTATTGGCATTGAAACCTGGCTAAAATCCGAAATCAATAACTCAAAATTAACAAAATTTCCCCCAACAATTATACAGTCATTCGTAAAGATAGAAGTATGAATGGTTATGGTGGTGTATTACAGACAATAAAACAAAATTACCTGATTTTCACTGAGCTCGCTATCACTAAATTAGACTCTGACTGTGTGATCATCTGGACCAAATTCAAATTCCTTAAAGAAAAGAGCATACATGTATGTGGGAACTTTTTACAGGCCCAGTCACATAAAACCCTATCCCCTCCCTTCAGCTTATGCATCAAACCCTACCACTATCATCTCGGCATCAACCTTCCGCCACTCTTGGCACCTTCTCCTGGCCCCTTTTATTCACTGGGCCTCTGCACTCAACACAAAACCCAAACCCACCCCAACCTCTTCATCAACCTCCACAACCAAATCAAAGACCAATTCTCCAATTACACCTCACTTCCAAACCTTCTATCCACCCCCAACCCCTGGTTCAACGATAACTGCAAAACTGCCTTCAAGAACAGGAAAAAAGCTCTCAGAAACTTCAAAACAAACCCGACCACCCACAACCTCAACCTCTTTCGCATCAGCCGTGCCAAAGTCAGGTGCACTATCAAGGACAGTAAAATAAACACTTGAAACAACTTTATCTCTTCTCTCACCACCAACACCCCCACTAACTTAAAGAAGATTTATAGTATGGTTAACAGTTTCCATGGCAGGATGGACAAGTCTCCATCTCTCATTCTTCTCACCAGGATAAAGGATATCGCTAACCGCCTCGCCACCTCTTTCAACAACATCTCGTCCTCGGCCAACTACTCTCATGCTTCAAAGCCAAAAAAGCCCTCTCACCTATCTGAATTAAAGCAAGCCATTCACGACGCTGGCTGCACCTCTAAGGACCCAGATAACATCCCCTACCAGTCCTGAAACACCTCCCCAACAAGGCCGCCACTACCCTACTCACCATCTTCAACCACATTTGGTCCTCACACTCCTTTCCCCCTATCTGGAGGACAGCTATCATCACCCCCATCTCCAAATTGTCGAAGGACAGTACCGACCCCTCCAGCTGCCGCCCCATCGCCCTCACCTGCTGTCTCTGTAAATTTATGGAAAGGATCATTAACCAGAGATTAAACTGGTTCCTTGAGACCAACAGAATCCTCTCCCCTCACCAAATGTGTCCTCTACGTGGACATCTTTACTATCTTGTACACCTCCTCAAGCTTTTCTCTCGTCGAAAATAGGTTCCAACTTGGCCTCAACTAGCTGCAAAACTGGTGCAACAAGAACAGGTTTTAAATTCTACAAAGACAAGACAGTCTGCATGCCCTTCTGTTATTTCAACAACCTCCACCCAACCCGAACCTTGTGCTCAATGGCAATTGCATCCCTAAAGTTGACCACACTAAGTTTCTGGGTTTAATCCTAAACCCCAAGAGACCCCAAGCTCTTCTACAAGCAGTGTATCTTCAACCTGAAACAGAAATGCAACAGCTCTCTCAAATGTCTCCGCCTCCTCTCCAACACCACTTGGGGCGTGAACCCCCACTCTCTTCTCAAAATCTTCAGGCTCACCATTTGTGCCAAGCTCGACTACAGCAATATTGTCTACTGTGCCACTCACAACTCTTACGTCAACACCATCCAAAGTGAAGTCCTCAGGATTCGCCTGGGTACCTACAGGACCTCTCCCATCACCAGCCTTCACATTAAAGCCAACAAACCCCCCTTTCTGGTAAGGTGTAGAAAGCGTAGCCTTTCCTATGCTTTTAGGGCCCTCACCAACACCCAGAACCTTGTATACAACCTAATTTGATAGGACTAAAATCCTATCCCATCCCTTCAGCTTACACATCAAACCTGACCTCCACCATCTTGGCATCAACCCCGCCACTTTCTGACATCAAACCGCTTACCACTTCCCTTGTTCGTGACCGCTGGCAAACCTCATGGGACTCAAACTCCACAACATCCAACCCACCATTCCGACCAAACCAACCATCCACAATCTCTCCCGTATAGACAACGCCCACATTAGTCACCTTATAATAGGACCCACCTCACTCACTCCTACTTACTTACTGGCGCCCCCACCACTCAGCAACAATTGCTAGTCCACTACATCCTCCTTGCTTGCCCGCTGTACATCCTCCCCAGAGCTTTCCATCACCCCTCACAACTCCATAGCCGAGCTTTTCCAGAGAAACCCCCCAGATAAAATTATCTTCCTTCATCATGCCTCCCTCTACAATCATATTTAGTCCTCCTCTCCCACCCTCCTATACCTACTTCACCCTTTTTTTTTACACTCCTGCACTTTCTCTTTTGATCCCAGCTTCCTGGCTCTTAGCCCCTGTACTTCTCTCAGACTCCTATTTTCTTTTCTTCCTACCTCTGGAATGATCTAGCCTCTCAGGCACAATTTGACTATCACTGTTGTGGTGCTATTAAGCCCTCATCAAACAAACAAACAAAAGACAGTGCTGTTTGACCTCTACAAACAAACAAACATACTTCCCCTGATCCAGAATGCTCAAGTAATATCATTTGAAAAATAATTTTTACCAAAAATAGAAATATTCTATCAAAAACAACATTGTTCAAAACATCACAAAAGAAAGAAGTTTTTTGATACCAGATATTCAAATTAGTAATGTGATTTGCATATTATTTGCATGTTTGACTGGAAAATTATGTACACCAATGTAAAGACTAGTTTTAGCTTTATAATATAAAGTTGTTACTGTAGAGATTGAAGAGAAATTCATTAAAAAAATGGAAAAGAAAAAAAAATGGAAAAGAAAAAAAAACCTTTCGAAAAAATTCCCCAAAACCACACTTGAGTTTTGGATGTTTGGACATTTGGAATATATATTTGTAAAGTAATTTTTTTCACATTCTTTTCTTTCTCTTACAGACTTTTATGGAACCTGTGTTACATTCAAAGAGAAAGATTTCCTCCCAAGATGCGACTAGGTTTGGTCTTTCAGCCATGAAGTTATTGAGAGGGTGTGTCCAGATTCTAACGGAATGCTCATCTGTCCAAGATAATATTCTTCTGGTAGTGAAGATTGCCACTTCTGCATATGAGTGTATTTGCAAAATTAGGACGCATGACAAGTCTGTTCCACTTTCCTTGGAAAAGCTTATTTTCCATATCATGTCACAGCTGCTCAGATTGCAACTTTTATCTGATGCCTTGAGTTTTGCAGAATTTCTCAAAGTTCAGCTTGAGAAAAGTGTTTTTAGGGGATGTGAAAACAATGATTTTGACACAATATGCAAACAGTCTTTTAATCAGATATGGAAGGTCTGTGCTAGTCTAGAAAAATCATCAAAACATTCTTCAAAATATGGCATTACTCTGACAGCAAGACAGTATGCCTTGATGTTTTTGATTTTAGCTTCGCATGATGTAGTATGGGTGGTGGATCAGAGCCTAAGAGCTGCCTTCGAATATGAACACAGTGTGAATAAAGACCACACAAAGTATCAACCTATGTGCAATTTTCTGAAGACAATTCTGAGTGAGCTTCTAAAGGTTTCCTTGAAGGAAAAAGAGAACAAATCTGTTTTGGTTAAGCACACACATTCTTTGTTTGACCTTCTTGTGCAATATTGTAAATGCTGCTTAATAACACATAATCAAAATGATTTCAAAGATGTTCATCTTTCTCTCTGCAATGTTCTTGAAATTCTCAATGAAGAAGATGTGTCTATACTCTTAACAGCGATTGTTGCCCTGAAATGTGCAGTCGAGCTATCTGTGTCTTTTTCTGACAATGCCAGTAAGGAAAGGGTAAAGCCAAACTCAAAACAAAGCATCAAGTCTTGTCTAAAGTCAGATTTGAATCAACTACTCATTAGATTACAGCAGGTAAAGAAACTTATAGAGATGAAATCTGCAGGAGGAAAAGACCTGGCATGCTTAGTGGAAGCTCTGGATGTTTTCAGGAAGCAGTTGGATAGCATTTTACAGCAGTCATCCAACATTCCCACTGACCTACTTCAGATGTATACATCAGCGTACATTTCCAATAACTCAGTTTTAAGTATTTTTATAGACATTTTAGAGGAACAGAAGCACCTGTACTTATCGTGTGCAGATGATGACAAAATGCTTAGTGGCAAGCAAAGAACTCAATTGCTTCAGAGATGTATCAGTCGCCAGCTTGGAGTTTTATCTTTCATATCTGTGCATTCTTTAAGGCAGTTACAGTCAAGTCACAATCACACATGTCTGGCCCAAAATTGTTGGAGAGTGTGCAAGAAGACAGAAGATATCATTGAGGAGGTCTCTGAAGGAAATGGTGGTGCACTTTCAAAAGAGGAGCACAAATGGCTAGGTAAGACGACATCCAAATGTAATTTTACTTCACACAGTATTCTGGAATCAAAATGATTTTGTCACTTAGTGTAAATTAAATTAAATTGCTATATGTGTATGAAGTTATTCATTTTTACCTTATTACTAGTGCTGTCATGACATGGCTCTATTACCTATTGATTATCGTGGAGAAAAATATGGAGAAAAATATCACGATATATCGTAGTATCGCGATACTTTTCAGGAAAACTGACTCAAGCAAGACAAATTGTTAATATCACTAACGTTATATGAGCATGGAGTTACAATTTACTCCATGATACATGTATGATGAACGCAAGAAAAAATTATTTGCAGATTTAGTAGATGACATGATCGCGTGACTATTATGTTCATCACGCATGTGTTTGGTAATTCAGCCATCGGACCATAAATCATCGAAGGGAGAGCCAGAGTGGCACATTCTAAACCAATTTTTCGTTCTTTTTGCCAACTTACATCGGCGCATGCCAGTGTGTGGTGACGAAGCACGATTTTTAATTAGTTGTTTTTATGTTTCACTATTATTTTGCACGTTTTTAATGGCCAAAACTTGACTTTTAGATTAAGGTACCGTAGCGTTAGAATTGTAACGTACGAAGTAGCCTAGCCTAGTTGCACGAAAATTTCTTAGTTGAGTATTAGTTTTGGTATCGCGATATGTCGCGAGAGGCCTATTTCATGTCATGGGAAAAGAGATGTCGCGATAATCTGTGTCATGACAGCACTACTTACTACAACATAGTATATTTGGTGATAAGGTATTGTACTCACTTTTGTGTGTGGGTGGTTGGCAGGGGCATAGTGCCCAGGGGGTGTCACACCCCAATCCAAAAAAAATTCGGTAAATTTGCAGGCTTTTCAATATACAGGGATGGGATAATTTCCTTAGCAACTTCCTTGTAAAACTTTTAACATATAAAACATTTTTGTGTAAATGAATTAAGGCTGTGATACTGAGGCAATAAAATATCATGAATTACATTATTAACACACAAAATATTATAATCAAAACACAGTTTTTTATCTGAAAGGACTATGATTAACACCAATCCACAAATAACAGATATGCCAACACATGCAATTCGTAATTCGTAGGTCTTGAGTGACAGCATCAAGCTCTTTAGTCAGAATTTTTTGGACAATGCTTTGTTCTACTATACTTGTGGGATTTTTAATTGTCGGGTTTGCTGGATCAGCAAGGCGGGTTTGTAGGCCTATACGTAAACAACAAGAGTATAAACCTAACTGTCAGTACCTGACAATATTATATAAGTTTTTTCAGGATTTGAGACTAGTTCGTTTACTCGTTTAGTTAATGGGGTTACAGGGATTGCAGCTTCGACAAGTTGTTATTTTTTTTTTATTGAGAGCCACAATTATCTCATAATGCATGCAGTACACCAGGATATACCGGTGGATGGGTATTGTCTTTCCGGGGCTGACAGGGGATAAAGTTAGAAAAGCATGCTACTGAACACACAGATTTTTTCTTTCAATATCTGACAAACCTGACAAATGAAAAAAAAACTGGTACAGGTGGTTTGAGAAAATGGGGCATAGTTTTAATCAAATATAGTCTGATCTGAAGAGAATTTTGCTTGTACCAATAAATTATGTCACATGTGCAGTGGCATAGGAACCACAGGGGGAAATAATTGTATTGGGGGCCAAGTACCATTTTGGCCCCCCCAATATAATGCGGGTCTAAAAAATGGATTGTGAAGAGTCAAGATTCCATGCATGGCTTCTTTTCTTCTGGAAATCTTCAATTTTCAGGAAATCATTCCTTCATTATCGTAAAATTTTCTTCATTGTTTAAAAATTTTCTTCAATTTTCTTGCAATTTCTTTCATTTTCGAGAAATGTTCTTTATTTTTTGAAAGGTTTCTATCAATTTTCGGGAAATTTCCTTCAATTTTCTGGAAATTTTATTCAGTTTATGGAAATGTTGCCAAATTCCCAATAATTTTACTCAAATAATTGATTTAAAATGGTAATTGATTAAAGTGATAAATTTTAGATGGTCGTCTGTTAGTCAAATACCGCAAGGGCAATTAGGTTGGTACTTGGGGGTTGATGAACAATGATGAAAAGTTGTGTCTTGAAAAGATGTTACATTTTGCTCAAAGGTCAAAAGGTCAGAGGTCACATAAAGGTAAATTGTGTACTGAATTTCATTGAAAAAATGCAATTGCTATTTTATTGATCCTTGATGGGTTGATGTCCAGTTTTGCCACTTGGTTGGTGGAAGGTGATGCAAGGTTATGTCCTACTCATAATGGAACATGTCTATTAAAGGTCAGAGGTCAAATGATTTAAAAATGGTAAATTTTGTGCTGCACTTCCTGGGATAACCATTAAAAGTGAATTTGGGTTGGTATTTGGTGGGTTGGTGACAGGTGATGTAGTGTTATATGCTGCACAAAATAGGACAGGTCACTAAAAGGTCAAAGGTCAAATAATTGATTCAAAATGGTAAATTGTGGTTGGTCCTCTGTTATGCAAATACCACACAAGTGCAATTGGTGGTTTGATGAAGGATGATGAAAAGTTGTGTCTTAGGAAAGATGTGACATGCCACTTATTGGTCAAACAGGTCAGAGGTCATATGATGGTAAATTTTGTATTGCATTTCATTAGAAAAACAATTGCTATTTGTTATTGCATTCATCCTTGGTTGTTTGGAGTTTTTTAGTTAATGGGTTGGAGGAGGGTGATACAGGGTTATGTCCCACATATAACTGCATATGCCACCTAAAAGGTCAAAGGTCAAATAATTGATTTAAAATGGTGAATTGTGGTTAATCTTCTGTTATGCAAATACCACACAAGTGCAATTGGTGGGTTGATGAAGGATGATGAAAAGTTTTGTCTTAGGAAAGATGTGACATGTCACTTATTGGTCAAACAGGTCAGAGGTCATATAATGGTAAATTTTGTGTTGCATTTCATTAGGAAAACAATTGCTATTTGTTATTGCATTCATCCTTGATTGTTTGGAGTTTTTTAATTAATGGGTTGGAGGAGGGTAATACAGGGTTATGTCCCACATATAACTGCATATGCCACTTAAAAGGTCAAAGGTTAAATAATTGATTAGAATAGTACATTGTTTCACTCTTTTCCTGGGAAAACCATATGTGATATTGGGTTGGCACTTGGTGGGTAATGTTACTTCATGGGTTGGTGGAAGGTGCTGTTTTGTAGTACCTCGCACATAATGGGACATGTCATTTAAAGGTCAGAGGTCAAGTAATTGATATGACATTTAATGTCATGTTTCCTGCAAAAACATTTGATCATTACACAAATTATATGTGGCAGAGATGATAATGTCAGCAACCCTGTGGATTGCCATCTTGTTACTTTCTTGGGGAAAATTAATCACTTTTAGTTTAACTTTGCCTGTATCTTTCCTTCATTTCTAGCTTGGTTAAGACTCCCAGTATGTTCTTGAGAAGATATTTGCAACATGTTGTGTGTAATTTGGTGTTTATTCAATGTTGTTTTACTCCTGAACATAAGTAATTCTCTTTTTGATACTATTTAAATTTACTGTAGCTGGGATCTGACACTCCCTCTAGGACAACAAAAGTCAAAGTGCTGTTTTTGTAACTGCCCATTTGCAAATTGAAAAACAGTGTTGTTAGTGCCTTTAAAGCTTATGTATAATTGATATGATGGATGATCATTCTTTCTTTATGCAGGGGGCAATGCATTCAATTTTGGCATTGTGCTTTACAAGAAAGAACACTATATGGATGCAGAGCCCTTCTTTGTGTTGGCAAGCCATCAACTCTTGAAGTGGAGTTTGAAGAATGATAACCTAGATGAAACCTGCATCAGCAAGGTAATTGCTTCTTTCGAAAAGGTGTATCTCTTGTAATCAGAATGATGTCTTTGGATTCCAGGAATTAAGCATTTTTGTCTTCTCCCATTGTCTTTTCTTTGTGAATTGTTATACTCTTTACAAAAATTGCTATAAAAGCATAAACAAGTACTGTACTTTTACTTATAACTGGAAAAAAGCTTACCATGGTTCACTTATCAAATATTCAATAGTTTACCCATCAAACTTTTTATGTTGGGAATAAAATTTTACACATAAATAAAGTTTATCAAATGTAAGATATTTTCCTTTAAAGTTATGATGATTGTTTCTGTTTTGGTTAAGCGGACACAGTAGCATTTGACAAATTATACATTCGTTTGCCCGAGATAACCAAAGATCTTATCTTGGCAGCCATGACATTTACTTAACTTCTTGACCTGCTTGGATGGATAACTTGATTTTCATAAAAATATTCATTGCATGTATACAAATTATTTCCATGGCCAACCTTATTTATTTCCATAGTTAACCTTATTTTTTTTCATGGCCAACCCTATTTATTTTCAGGACAACCACACATTCAGATACTTCTACCTGGTGGGCAAGTTGAATTTTGGCTGATTTGTATGACCCAGGATCTCAGTATTTGGAAAAAATGGAAATGGGGTGCATTCTTGTGATTTTGATTACGTTTTATGTTTCTCCATGCTATATTTTAGGTTAGTCTGTGGGATAAGTTTGAGCTTCTTGTGGACTGCCAGAGGAGGACATCCAACTACATTGGAGCAATGCAAACCATCTGTACCGTTCTGCAATACATGAATGGAGAGAGGTGCTTTACACTGATGGTTCAGAAGTGGTTAGAAGTATGGGGAAAAGTCAAGAGAGATGTGGCTAAAGTTGATAATGAGGACGAACTTAGAAGCAAGTAAGAATTACCCAAGCTGAAACAGTGCTGACTTCCTTGAAATATTATGTGATTGGTTTTCTTAAAATGTCTAATAAGTTGCCTTTATCATTATGTTTTTTATTCATTATATCCCAATTGGAGTATCAAAAGCTTTATTGGCTTGCAGAAAATACTTCATGGTCAAGTCTTGAGTTTGATTATTGTTTAATTTGAGTTGTTACGCACCTGGCTCCTTGTCACAAGATGGACGTAGCTTCCCACTGGAATTCCCCGAGCCACAAAGAAAAGTCTTGAGTCCCTCTTTTTGCTTTACTTGCCAAATAAAGTATTACTATGCAGGCTTCCAGGTAGAAAAGTTTGAGTGCTGGGCTTCAGTAATAATCCAGGGTGACCTAGACCCCCCTTTCATGAAGAACTGTTCAAATTTAGTCCACTTCTATTGACAAATTGTCAATAAAAATTTAAAAAATAAAAAAAAATATATCGGAATGCTAGAAGGATTTACAAAATATTTTTGATGTACAATGAATATTTCAAATACAAAGGATATTCAACTGTCAAAGTGCCCCCCCCCCCCACCCACCACCCCCCAAAAAAAAAGTACAAACATATGCCGGAAACTCTTCTCTCAATAACCATTGTTATTCATCTTGCCCAAACTTTTTACCGCTTTTATTTTCGTCCTAGTATTGTTGACGAAAGCCAAGCAGCACATGTTCCTATGAACTACGATTCTATCAATATGAAATCCCCCACAAATCAAAAGAATATCGATCAGTCTGTTATAATGTTAAGTGCATATAGGGTTTATAACAACTGTGATTGGTTACTTACATTTGGACCGGTGTATAAGCACGCCTTGGGGGTGTAATTTTTACTTTGTTGAAGTTTGTTTGTATGGTAAGTGACAGACTTGGCAAGCTGCCAGCAGTGATTTACAAGGATTAAAATAGAACCTGAACTGTGTGCATGTACGTACGTTTATGCAAAGAGCTTCGTGTATGATTGATTTTATGATAAAACAGTATGTAGGCTTACATTCAAATGCGTTAAATTCCTATAGTACAGTTGTTTTGATCGGAATTTAATGTGCGTAATGTATGTTATGTTATGTGTGTAAATCAGCGGATGACATAAATAGAGCGAGATTAAAATGAGATCTGTTGAAACACTTAGTTGTTTAATCGAATTGAACTTTTGAGTGCTGGATGGAAGAGTAAATCTTAGAGCTGAGTGGTTGGTGGGAATTGCGAGTCCTGGGCAGGCCTGCCCAGCGCCGCCAACCGTAGCTAGAACCCTGTTACTATGTAACATCTATAAAACACTCTCACATTAAAAAACAAATAAAAAAGAAAAACTATGTGACAACCTTGATGTACTTCCACTATAATATGCTTGTGTGCATGTTTGTTTGCTTCTTTTGTTTTATTGCTTGGTTCCTTGCGTGAGTTCCGCATTTGAAATGTTTCTGCGTGCCTATTGTTTCCCTGGATTTTCCCACTTTTGGTTACGCTTATTACTGTCGCTGAGGCTCCCAGACCATAGTGCCTGGATCTTCTAGCATTCAATTCCGTTGTCCCTTCCTAGGATGGCACTATCACTAACCAACGACCATGCAGCAGACCAACCTGGCTTCTGTGCTGAACCAAACACCCTGTTTAATAATAAACCGATAAACCCAAATATTATATGGCTTCTTATCACCCATACACATAAAATATTAATAAATTACTACATTATTAATATCAGTAGAGATCACTTTCAAATTTAGTACACAACAAAATGTATTCCTGATCTTACGATAAGGCGCTATTTTGTGCAATCCTATCTAATAAGCAGATAAATATCAATATAATTTGGCTCATCTGCACTCTACATACACACGGACATCAAATATTGATAACATATTCATATAATTAATATAAGTTTAGAGATGCTGCAAGATTGATGTAACACATCATCCATGATAAGTATGGCGCCATTTTGTACGATGCCATTTTGTTCGACGTCATCTTGTTGTATGCCATTTTAGCACGACATTTACATTTACCTCCATTATGCAATAATCTACAGTAAATACATAAACACAATATAATTGGGGTGGGGGAGGTACACCTGGCAACATTACTTTCCCCTGCAGTTTCCCGTATTTCCTCTTACTCTTTTAATTACAGACTGCTATTGATGCTATAAGATATCACACATATAAATGCCGACTTTGTAAGTGATTTCTGTATAATCCAACTATGCATTGCATTTATTTTCTCACTCATATTCTGTTTAAAAAAATACATTTTTTTATAATACTTAAACATTACCACATAGTTATCTGACAAATGATGTCAGCATTCCTTTCTGACACTTCTTTGCCACTTTGAACGGCTAATTTCCTTTAATTTTTCTGCCTTTGTATAAATTAATGTATATCCATTTAAAGGTAAACAATTGCATTATTTCTTGAAAACTTCTTAGTTATAGATACATACTTCACAAAATAACTTGTATCTTATAAGAAAATTACACAACTCACAAGTTTACGAGATGACACTCTATGTCTCTCCATAGTTATCCATCAACCCCGTAAGATAGATATTGGACTCCTTGTGCTCTATAATCGACAGTTTCCACAAACCTTTCCTAGACCCTTGTCTGCAAAATTCAAGGCAAAGATGCTTAACTAGCCTCTCTAAGGCCTATCCCGGTGCTATCAAAATGTGATCTGATTTTAAATCTCGGAGTTACTTTACAGAGATTTACACAGAGAAAGGAAAATAATAGCTTTTCCTGAAGAAGAAAAAAAACCCGCACAATAGTCAACAGAATTTTGACTTAGCTAATCCCTCTCTCGTATAAGTTGTATTATGTCATCCCTCTTAGCTACCCTAAATGAACTCAGAATTATCAACCTTAACTTAGGTGCATTGACCAGGGGCACCAAAATATTTGGAGAGCTTGAGACAATCTTACTGTATTCAGGAGCAAAATATGTGGATGTAAAAGAAGAAGCAAGTTTACGGCCATAATGAAGAGAACTTAATATTTGTTAATTTAACCCTTACTCTACCAGCCTTTTTTTAAAAACACACTTAGGAGGTGGAGTCAAAAGATGAGGCACCCAAAACGGAGATAATATTGCTGCGTGGTAGAGTAAGGGTTAAGCACAGGCTGATTATTGAGGGGTCCTCCTGTCTTCTGAGCAGCATAGTCAGGCTCGTTCTGCTTCAGTAAGCCGGTGGGCCGCCCACCGGGATCATGGCGCATATATTTTTTAGTTTGCACACTTGTTGGGGGTTGATTAACCCTTACTCTACCAAATCTTTTTTGAAAACGTGCTTGGGCAGCAAAGTCAAAGATGGGGCACCCAAAATGGCGATAATATTGCCGTGTGGTAGAGTAAGGGTTAAGTTAATGAGTTGAAGATTAAATGCATTAAAGAAGTATTTTGTGTGAGAAATATAATCAGAATGAATCTGAACTGAGATACTATGCAATAAAATGAAGAGAAATATAGAAAAAAGTCATGAGGTGAAATAGAGAAGGAAAATTTGAATGGTTAATGAAGAGGAAGGTGAGTTTCAGCTAGAAAAAATTAAGAGAGTAAAGTCAACTATTCTTTATGGTATTTGTGTCAAATTGACTTCATTGTTTTTTAAAGGGGGAGGGGGGGGGGGAAGAAAAAGTATAGATATAGGCTAGTGCTGTCATGACATGTCGATTATCATGATATCTCTTTTCCCATGACATAAAATATGCTTCTCAACACATATCGCGATACCAAGAACTAACACATAACTAAGAAATTTTTGTGCAACTAGGCTAGGCTACTTTGTACGTTATGGTACTAACGTTACAGTAGTAAATTTAAAAGTCAAGTTTAGGCCATTGAAAACGTGCAAAAATACTGTGAAAATGAAAAATTGTGCTCCTTTACCCCACATTGGCATGCTCCGATGTAAGTTGGCAAAAAGTAGAAAAAATTGACCCAGAACATGCCTCTCACTTCGATGATTCATGGTCACATTGGCTGAATTACCAAACGTGTGTGATGCGTGATGAACGTAATAGTCACGCGATCATGTCGTCTGCTAGATCTGCAAATAATTTTTTTGTATTCATTATACAGTCATAAAAGAAGTAATGTTAGTGATATTAACAATTTGTGTTGTTTCCTTGAAAATTATCGTGATATACCAATATATCGCAATATTTTCCTCCACGATAATCGATACGTGATAGAGCCATGTGACAGCACTAATATAGGCTTACATTAGCTAAAGAATTATAGACACAACATTCGTTAGCATGTGAATGTATGTGTAGGCTTGCAGTAAAAGTAAGGATAGAATTTTAAAAAGAGTAGAGTGATAGTTCTTAAAGAACAAAGATTCCTACTTAATATATCTGGCTAAATATAGCAAAAGCATATTGAAAATTGCTTTGTTGTGTCAATAGATTTATTATTGATGGACGCATTTTCATTTCAGAACTATTCTGGATATGTTCAAGGATATTGGTATTTCCATCCTCGAGGACAACCTTTCCTTTGTTGCCATTCTGCTTCAGCAAGAACTCAAATTGTATGAGAAACTTAAGTAAGTATTCTTCCTATACTAAGAAATTAAAGTTAGAGAATTAGTATTTTCCTTCATTTAGAAACTTCAGTAAGTACTTTTTCTTTACTTCTGTCAATCTCCAAACTCTAAAGAGTTGAAAAGTTGTTCCTTTTCTTCCCTACTTTTTGCACCATTTGGATGAATATAAAATGAGTTTACCATGCTGTTTCCGACGTTGATTTTATTCTCACAGAGTTGATAGAGACCCATCACTTTTAGCTTGACTACAGAATTGAAGGATAATTAAAGCAATTTTTCTTTTATGCATCAGCATCTGTCTCGGACTTGAAGTTTTTTAAGGACACAAGTTTTGCTTTTGGTCCATTATAAATACTAAGTAGTATTATCATGAAACTTTGTTAGTTGGGGTGTTTGGTAGGGTAAGAGGTGGGAATTTGGGGGCATGATGAGTGGATGATGAAGGAATTGGTGATAAATGGAAGATCATATGGATAGTGGATGCTACAAGGCAAGATGAAAAGTCAGTGGGGATGGGTTTGGTTTGGAGAGTGCTTAGTAAAAGGGAGCAGTGTGGAGCATCCCTCTAAAAATGTGAGACATGGGGTGCAATAGAATATAAATTCTCAAAGAGGTTTGCCTCCATGCAAAATATTCTTTGGTTTTTATTTATGTATCAACAAGGCACTTGTCAGTGAATTTAGTTTGACCCAGTCCATGCTTTGCACTTGTATATTCTTTTTCTTTTTATATTCACACAGTATTGATTTAACAATTCAACATAAATACATCGAACATTAGGAACCAACCCTAGATAATTTGCTGTGTCCTTTTATTTTTATACTGTATTTTATATAGGTATGACAGTCTTTTGGAGCAGTATGCTGTGGTGTGTGATTTGCTGGAGTTATACCAAGGAGATGACTGTGTTGTACAAAGAGCTGTCACACTCATCAAGCTGGCTCAGCTTTTGAGATCTGGGAGGCTGGATACAGAAAAGTAAGCTTACATGATATTTTTTTTTCAACTTTAATTTTACCAATTTTCTATGTGTATATTTTGTGCAGTGAACTAGGGAAGTTACAAGGAAGTTGCAAAATTAGCCAGCTGAATTGGGAAGAAGGAGCTTTGTGTATGTGAAGTAATAAAGATGGTCATGGAGGGATCCTTGGAAGGTATCTCAACCATTAAACCAATTGATCAATATATAAAGTGAGTAGATTATGTGTTGTATGGATTTGTGATCAATTCAATGAACATTTAATCACCAAATTTGTGAACGTTTAGCGATTAGTTGCAACCAATCTTCATCCAAACATTGTTAAAAACAACAATCTTTTAAAACCATGTTTTTCAGAAAAAAATTGGCCAAGAATCTTACCAAAATGCAAATATCATGTCTTCAAATTAATTATAAGGCTGATAAACGAAGTTGAAAATAAAGATCAAACAGGTGTAAAAATAAAATATCAGCAAGAAATATTATTATTATTATTATTGCACTTATTTATATAGCGCCTCTCCCGGGATCGAGCGCTTTACAATAAAATTGATAATACATAGACAAACTGTTAATATACAATATCAACAAAAAAAAAGAATTGCAGGACATTATACAAGGATAAAAGAGTGAGTAAAAATCAAAAACTAGATAAATAAAACAAGAAATTAAATATTATAGACAGCATAAAACTTAATCAGTAGGAAAACGATGAGTCTTTAGGACCTTCTTAAAAGTATAAACAGTTTGAGCCTGACGGATTGCAATAGGTAGATTATTCCACAAACGTGGTCCCAGGACAGAAAAGGTGCAGTCCCTTCTGACACGATAAGTTCTTGGCACCACAAGGCGAGTGACATCCTTGTTGGATCTTAGACCAACGCATCCAGGCTCATAAATATGCAGCAAATCTTGAAGGTATGAAGGCGCATTTTTTTAAAATGCAGTTCTACACATGCAGTATGATCTTGAAATCGATTCTCTGCTGGGTGGGCAACCAATGAAGAACACGCAAGAGGGAGGAAGCGCTTGCACGTCTATCAACACAACATATCATGCGCACTGCACGATTTTGAAGTCTCTGCAAGCGTTGAAGGTTTTCACGTGATATGCCACCAAGCAGGGAGTTGCCATTATCCAGCCGATAAAGGACAAGAGATTGCACTGCATGAGCACAAGTATTTTTATCAATGTACCGCCGGAATCTAGAAATATTACGCAAATGAAATTAAGAGTACGACATATTGTAGAGATCTGGGAATTCATATTCATACAAGGTTCAAACACGATACCTAAAATTTTAACGGATGATGAAGGAACAATCACAGACTCACCGATCTTCAAATCAATGGACTGGATGGAATGCATTTGTTTTTTGGATGAAATGATCAAAAATTCAGTTTTGGTGTCATTAAGTCTAAGTTTGTTATGAAGCATTCAGCCTTTAACCGCCGCAATGCAATTTGACAAGCGAGCTTGGGCAGCTTCCCTATCACTCGGCTTTTTAGGATCGAAGCTTACATATAGCTGAGTGTCATCAGCATATATATGGTAAGCAGCATTAAAGAGTTTGAAAATGCAGGTAACAGGCTGCGAATAGGCATTGAAGATCGGAGGACCTGCAACAGATCCTTGGGGAACACCCTATTTCAGAGGATGGGCAGTAGAATAACTACCAGAGATACAAACTGAACTCTTGCGATCACTAAGATAAGATCTAAACCAGTTTAAAACACAACCTCTGATACCATACTCACACTGAAGCCTATTTATAAGAATAGTGTGGTTAATGGTATTGAAGGCTGCAGACATATCTAGAAGTACAAGTAAAACAACTCCACCCGAATCCTAACTCATTTAATATATCATTCTTAACACACAATAACGCAGTTTCAGTACTATATGCTTGTTTGTAGGCAGATTGAAAATCTTCAGTAAGATGTTTTGAATGAAGATGTTCATTAAACCTAGAGACTGCTGGATATTCAAGGATCTTGCCAAGGGTGGGAAGACTGGAGATGGGTCGATAATTTTTCAAAATGTCTGGATTGAGGGTGAATTTGATAAGAGGAGAAATAATTGTTTCTAAGAATGGATGGAAAACAACCAGAACTAAATATATTATTTGCAAGAGACATGATTATAGGAGCCACTATATCAACACATTCCTTTAAGAGCCAAGTGGGCAGTGGGTCAAGAGAACTTGTCTTGTTTGGGATCTAAGAAATCATATGTCAAATCTCAGCTTCATCTTCAGGGTTAAAATTTGCAAAGATAACAGTACTGTGCATATGTAAATCATCAATCATCAAATCATCGTCAGAATCAAGCAGAAATACATCATCTTTACATTGTTTACTGGTATCGAGAGAAGATATATTTACATTAAAACATTCAATGTCAAGTTCAGACCTTATTTTTGCCACTTTCTCAGTGAAAAATGTTGCCATTTTTTTTGGCCTTTGCACTGCTAAAGTGTCACTTTCCTGGTCTGACAACTGCGAACAAAATGTTTTATTTACAGTGCAGACGCACCCCAGTTTAGTTTTTGAAGAGCTCCACAAATTAGTTAAATTTAGAGCTGCCCATAGTTCTAGCTCGTACAAATAGGCCACCCATATGGAATGTTCGTGATTAATCGTTTTTAAGTTTTACTAGAGTTGTTAGCGATTAATCGCTAATTGTTACCAGCACTATTTTATGGTAATGATATGTTGTAAAGGTATATGATTGACAAGATGTTTTAAAATGATGATTTCTAACTGTTTAATAAGCAGTGATATTTTACATTTGATTGAAATTGGTATTGTGCCTCACAATGTCTAAGAGAATTGTGATTCAAATGTGTTGTGATGTCTTTGCAAGTCAGTTGTAGAAAATGCTGTTTGCTTCTACATAGTGTAAAATCTAACTGAGTTCATGCAATCAAATTGAATATAATTAACTTTTTTCAGCTTGCCAACTGAATGTGTTCAAGAGGCAATCTCCATCTTAGATGAGGCACTTGAGTCCGAAGCAGTGGCCTCTGTGAGTACAGTCCATGATGTCCTTGCCTCTGCATACTTCTGGATATACATTCACAAGACTGAGGTAAGAGTTCAATTCTATCTTTTGTCAGTGCCAGTTGATAACTTTGAAAAGAATGCCATCATTATAAGTTACAATAAATTTACATTTATTTTCAGAGGTGCAAGTACAATGATAATAATTAGTAGTAAATGGTTTTTAAATGAGTAACCATGAGTGTAGTATATCTGACAAGCCTATTTTGCACAACCTTTTTGTTCAGTAAGTATGTGAAACAGATAGGTCTGGTTTCTCTGAAAGTATTAAATAACTTTCAGAGTGTTTGTCAAGCGTTGAATCTTTTCCTTTTGTCTGGTATTAGGAGGAGAACCTGCAGCAAGTAGAAGACAGTGATGATGCTGAAACTCAAGATGAATCTAGTTCTCACTCACTAGACTCAGTTCAAGATACATCCATCGCAGCCAGCAATTTGTCCATCAAGTATTTGTCAAAGGCACTTCATCTGTGGAAAGAAATCTTTTTTGTGAAAAAAGCAGACCTGACAAAGCTCTCTGATGCTGAAGGAACTTTAAATGCACTTTTGATGTTGGCAGATCTATTTAACTTGCATCAGCTGGTAAGAAGACATGGAAGATAGAAGTTTCCAGAAAAAAAAGTTTTACAAGGAGCTTGAATTGTATAGAAATTTATAAATGGAATAAAAATACCCCTTTTTGGCTTCGATCGGAACCTGTTTATTTTTCATTAGGATTTAAACACGTTATGCATTATAGGATAATATCGGTCAGTGTGGTTACTCCCTGAACCGGGAATATGAGAATGGGAAACTCTTCTACTAGCAAATTACCAAGGGTAATGAATATAAAGGCCTCTTTGGAAGATTATGAGCAGATTTCTCCTAGGAGTGACAACTTTTGGGTCTCAAAAAACTGTAGAATAAAGTATATTTATACCGATCTAGAAATACAAATTGATAATTGATGGAGTAGTAGCTTGGAAAGATAAAAAGAAAAGCGGAAACCATGGTGTGCCCACTTTAGTGATATAAACAACATTCACAGCTAACTAGTTTTTAATTAACTTTTTAAAGCATTTGACTCGTTAGATTACATTTATTTTTTCAAGGATTTTTAAGCCTATTTGTTGCTTATATGATTTAAGGGTAGTTGTGTGACGCAAGTAGTAGTGTGGGTTATTTTCCTTTAAAGATGGGAAGACTTACGGGCCCTCTTTCTTCATTTTTCGTTCATGTTAGCTATAGAAATTTATTTTTAAATATAGGGGAAAAGGAGCACATGAAAGGTATTCTAATTGGTAAGGACAAGAAAGGTCACTATAGGACTTTACTTTATGAAGACAAATATTTGCTTTTTCTGAAGGGTATTCGTAAGGTGTATTTTCCCTGTAAATAAGTTCAAATCATGTGATTTAAGCTGTGACTTTCTTTTATTGCATGTACACAAAGCTAACCTGGTGAATGAGTTGAGAATGTAACTCAAAACCACTTATGTGATTAATCTGAATATTTTTGTTTTATATGCTTTGTTTCCCTTTCAGCCTCTCCAGCATTTAGATGCCTTACAGTGTGCCCTTCATCTTTCCGAGTATTGTCAGCTTCACACTCAAACCATACAATGCTGTTGTTCTTTGGTCCATGTTGTTCTCCTTTTTGGCAACACAGAAGTTGCAGATTATTTCCTTCATAAAGCACAGACGTTGCTCAAAGAACCATCTCTAGACCATGAATCAGAAACGTATCTCAGAGTGACATGGATTATTGCCAAATGCTATCTCCTCATATTTCAGGAAAAAGTAAGTACACCATCCACTATTTGATATTTATCCAGATATTTGTTTGCACTTAAGTTCATTTCAAATTTACATTCAAACATCAAAGTTGAAGAATTTATTAAAATCTTGAACAACCCATCTCACATTCGGAGGCGTTACTTCTTAAAGCAGGCATGTGAGACCGCTATTTAGCTGATTGCAGCTATTTTCCAGGCTAATTTTACTTATTTTCTGCATAATTGACAATACATAACATTCCTCTTAACAAGCTCTTTGTTTAAATTGAGTAGTAAGATTAAGCTTTATTCCAATATGAAATTTGTTGTCAGATCTTCTTCATTGGGCTGACTTTTGTACAGTGTGTTAGTAACATGGAATGGTGGCAAAGGAGAAAATAATTAATTTTAGAATCCAACAAAACCTAGATTTTGGTGCTTTTGTTTATTTGATAGCTTCCATTTTGTCAGGTTTAGAATTTTGGATATGGCTTTTCATCTGTTAACTTGCTTGTATGCTTCTCAAAATAAGTTAATTGCAGCATTTTGAATATTCCATTTAGTGAGTAAATTTTGCAGTGCATTACAAAAGATTGCATGGTTATGTTAGTCTGAAAATGTTTTGGTGATTGGATAAGAAGGCTGAAGAGCAATAATAAAATAATTTCACAAAATTGTCAGATAGTTTGGTAGGTTACCAAGTTTGTCAGTAATTTCATTCTTCTTGTTTAGCCTCAAAGCAGTTGTTTCTATTCCACGTTCCTAAACTTTGATACTACTCACAAGCCTTATTAATTGAGTACAAAAGTGCTTAAAGAACAAAGATAAAGAATAGTGTGACAGCTGTTTTTGTTTTATCTATTTTCTTTTAGTTTTGCTCAATTTTGGAGCTTGCCGCAGAGGCATCTGACATTATGTCCAAGATACACAGAAACTACAAAATACATACTCTGTCAGCTGACCTGAAGGCCATGCTTGTATTGTTCTCATCTCTTGCACCTCAACAACATCTTTCTGAGCCCTTGAATGGTAGTTGTATGGACCCCATTGATCTCTGTCCCCAGGGGCTTGCTATGGATGCGATGAAGTTGTACATGGTAATAGCTAAAGGTGTCATGGGAGAAGATATGGATTCGGTCATGGGTTCAGGTATGCAACATTTTCTGAAGTTAAGTTTTTTGTAAACTTAGCAATTGCTTTATGTTAAATATCTTCTTAGGGTGTGTCAAACTTCTTGGTAAAGAGTTGCCATTTTTAAATAAACGTATAAGGAAACTGTTATTTGCCATGATCAATATGAGAAAATTTCGGAAACAATTTGCGCCTTTTAAATTTTTTAAAATTTGTTTCCTTTATACAGTTTGTCATTGTAATGTTCTAGATGACATCTTTTCTTTAAGCAGGAAAAAATACTCGCTTTAGGCAACCAGAGTGAGAAAATTGTGAACAAAGACAATGTAATATTATATCGTCTTAGGAAACATACTTTTTGTAAGCTTAATGCAATTGATTTTTCAGATTCATCTGGCTTATCAGGCTGGGCTGCATTCTGCAAAGTTTTAAGCAGTCTTCAAATTGTAGGAGAGCTGTATACCCTCCAAGGTTGTGTGAGACAGGCCAAATGCTACTTGAGAGAAGGTCTTAATCTTGGGAGGAGATTTAAACTTGCAAGATGGTCAGTTTTTCTTGTTGCTGAATATAACTTTATATATAATAATATGTCTTTATTTTGTAAGTTTAAATCAGTGTCAATTACATAATTTTCTGTTTTCATTTTGTAGAAAATTACATGATTTGTTATCCATGGGCATCTATTTCATTGAGTATCTTGTTATCTGAAATATAAATTGGAAAAGTACATATTTTATTCTTTAGGAGGTGAAGATAGTGGTTATTTTGAAAACAGTTTTGTGACCACAAACCTGACAGTAGATTATTGTGTTACAATAATACATCTAGTGGATAGATAGACCACAATTGTCTACAGATTCATTTGTTAAAATTTGTAGTAATCCAAGACCTGAGGTTTCTTTAATTTTTCTTCAAGTCATTTGAAATAGTATTTTTGAATTGTATTTTGTCTTTTAAATCTTGGGGAATTTTTGAAGCTGTATGTAAACAGTCAATATACATGTTCTATACATTTGGTTAAAAGTTCTATATAATAAGCAGTTGAGCCAGCATAGGTTTAGTGAATTCTTGAGGAAACAGAGAATCCATTATATGATTGCTTCATGTTGAGAGTAATGTGACTTCTATTCTATTCTTTCAAACTTTTCATTCTGATACACTTTACCTTGCACTTTACCACCAAAAGTTTGTTTTGTATCTTCATTTTTTGGGATTCTCTCTCTGTGGATGGGTGTCTGCTTCGGTGAGACTGTTCTTTTGTTTTTTCCCCGTTGTTACCAGACTTTCACGCCCTTATCGATACCTGTGCAGTGGTTCTATAGTATTTCCATGATTTTTTTTTCTTCTAGTTGCCTCGGTTCTCTCCACCCTTGTTTTTTTTTTTTTTACCATCATGACAAAACGCTTCTGCCTTGACCTGGACCCTCCCCGTGACCCACCTGCTACCTCCATTGACCATTCTTTAGCCCCAGTCCCCAAAAATGTAATCATTCAGGCCACCAATAAACCAGACACTTTAAAAAGAGTTTCCTCTTTCCTCAACACTAATTCCCTGACCAACACTAACTCTCTGAGCCACAGGCTTGCTCACCTGTATTGACATGTCTATCTGTTCTCCCAACATCCTCCTTGATTTTAGCTGGAATGCCACTGCTTGCTGATCTCTGTGGTAGTGACCATTACCCTCTTCTTATTCACTCCAACCTTTAAACCCCCACTTAACACACTTACCATTGGAATCTCGAGAAGGCCGACTTGCCCCTTTTTGAAACCCTCTGCGACTCACGCCTCCCCCATCTCCTTAGGATCCCATGTCAAACTCCAATAACATCCTTATCAACATCGCCACCTGTTCCATTTCCAAAGCCCTAACCACCTCCTCAACCCCTGGTTCACTGATGACTGCAAAACCGCCATCAAGAACAGAAAAAGGGCCCTTAGAAACTTCAAAACTAACCCGACCACCTATAACCTCAACCTCTTTTGCATCAGCTGTGCCAAAGCCAGGCGCACTATCAAGGACAGTAAAACCAACACGTGGAACAACTTCATCTCTTCTCTCACCACCAACACCCCCACTAAGATGATTTGGAGAATGGTTAACAGCTTCCATGGCAGGATGGACAAGTCTGCCATCTGCCATCTCTCCTGGAATAGTAACCTTCCCACCACGAAAAAGGACATCGTTAACCACCTTGCCGCCTCTTTTAGCAACATCTCGTTCTCAGCCAACTACCCGATTGCTTACAAAGCCAAAAAAGCTCGTGATGAAGCCCAGAGTATCACCTTTCCCTCCGACAACACCGAGAGCTACAACACCCTTCTCACCCTTTCTGAATTAAACCAAACCATCGATGATGTTGGCTGCACCTCCATGGGCCCAGATAACATCCCCTACCAGTTCCTGAAACACCTCCCCAACAAGGCCACCACTACCCTACTCACCATCCTTAACCACATTTGGTCCTCACACTCCTTTCCCTCTATATGGAGGACAGCTATCATCACCCCCGTCCCCAAACTGGTGAAGGACAGTACCAACCCCTCCAGTTATTGCTCCATAGCCCTCACCTGCCGTCTCTGTAAAATTATGGAAAGGATTATTAACCAGAGACTAAACTGGTTTCTTAGACCAACAGAATCTTCTCCTCTCACCAAAGCGGCTTTCGGAAATGTCGCAATACCCTGGACCAGTTAATTACGCTGGACACCGCTATCTGGGAATCCTTTGCAAAAAAAGACTACCTCATTGCCATCTTTTTCGACCTCGAGAAAACTTTCGACACTACCTGGAAATATGGCATTACTCGCAAACTTCACACCATCGGTCTCGGAGGCCACCTCCCCATCTTTTTTCAAAACTTCCTCTCACCCAGGCAGTTCCAAGTTTGTATTGGCCACACCCTCTCCAACCCTTACCCCCAAGAAGAGGGCTTCCCCAAAGGCAGCATCCTCTCTCCCACTCCCTGTGACCTGAGCATTAACGACATCATGGAGAACCTTGGCCCCAACATCAAACGTGGGTGACTTCACCATCTTCTACTCCTCCCCCAGCTTTCCTCTTGTCGAAATAGTCTCTTACTCGGCCTCATTTCTGTCATTTGAACAACCTCTACCTCAACCCGAACTCGTGCTTAATGGCAATCGCATCCCTAAAGTTGACCACACTAAGTTCCCGTATTTACTTCTAGTCCCCAAGCTCTCCTATAAGCAACACATCACCAACCTAAAAAATGCAACAGCTCCACCTCCTCTCCAACTCCACGTGGGGTGCGAACCCCCATGCTCCTCAAAAACTTCAGGCTCACCATTTGTGCCAAGCTCAACTACAGCAATATTGTCTACTGTGCCGCTCACAACTCTTACTCAACCACATCGACACCATCCAAAATTAAGCCTTTAGGCTTTGTCTGGGTGCTTACAGGACCTTCCCCATCACCAGCCTTCATGTTAAAGCCAGTGAACCCCCCTTTCTGCTAAGGTGTAGAAAGCTTAGCCTCTCCTACACTTTTAGAGCCCTCACCAACACCCAGAACCCTGTTTACAACCTCATTAGGTACCCCAATTTCTCCACCCTCTTTGATAACTCTAAAACCATATCCCCTCCAGCTTACGCATTAAAGCAGGCCTCCATCTCGGCATCAACCCAGCCACTCTTGGCACCTTCTCCTTGCCCACTTTTCCTCCCTGGGCCACCCCCTCCCTTCTATCCACCTGTGCCTCTTTACTCCTAACAAAACCCAAACCCACCCTAACCTCTTCATCAACCTCCACAATCAATTCAAAGACCAACTCTCAAACTACACCTCCATCTATACTGATTGCTCGAAGAAAGGCGACAAGACAGCTGCTTCTGCCGTCATCCAAGACATCACCCTCAATAGCAGACTTCCCGACTACTCATCCATCTTCATGGCCGAGGCCAAGGCCATCCACTTCACCCTCAACTTTATTGAGTACTCCCCGCTCAGCCTCTTTGCCATCTTCTCCAACTTCAAGGCTGTCCTTACTTTTTTACTCAATCTTAAGTGGGATAACCCCACATCCCACCTACGTAAACTCCTCCCCCCCCCCGCCCCTCCCAACTTCCTCTGCAGGAAAAGTATTCTTTTCGTCTGGATACCCAGCCATGTTGGCATCCTGGCAATGACAGAGCTGATACAGCCGCTAAGCTTGCCCTCAACCTCCCTACAACCTTTCCAAAAGCCTTTCTGACATCAAACCGCTTTCCTTGTTCGTGACCGCTGGCAAACCTCATGAGACTCCTAAATTGATAACAAACTCCACGTCATCCAGCCCACCATTCCGATCAAACCCACCATCCTGATCAAACCCACCATCCACAACCTCTCCTGTGTCGACAACATTCACATTACCCACCTTAGAATAGGTCACACCCACCTCACTTACTCCCACCTCCTTATTGGCTCCCCCACCCCTCTGCAACAACTGGCATTGCACCTTCACAGTCCTCCACGTCCTCTTTGCTTACTCCCTGTACAACCTTCCCAGAGCTTCCCTTGCTCCCCCCAACTCAATAGCCAAGCTCTTCCAGAAAAACCCTCCTGATAAGATTTTATCTCCTTCCTTCATCATGCTTCCTTATACAACCATTTTTAGTCCTCCTCTCCCACCCCCTTCTCTATACTTTTTTTTCACCCATGCACTTCCTCTCTCGATCCCAGCTTTCTGGCTTTTAGTTCCCGTGTTTTTCTCAATCTCCCCCCTGTTTTCTTTTCTTCCTACTTTTGGAATGATGTAACCCCTCAGGCACAATTTGATCCTCGCTGTCATGGTGCCGTTAAGCCTTCATCAAACAAACAAACATGATTGCTCATAATTACACTTAAGTACAATATATCAATGAAGCTGTTCCGTGTTTCACATGAAATCTTAAAAGCTTGTGAAGAATGAAAACAACTTTTGAATAATGATACTTTTCTACTTACAGGATTATGACATTTTACACCCAGCTTGGCCGTGTGTTTTTACTTCAAGGGCTAGAGGACACTTGCAGTAATGCCATATCTAACATAAACAGTTTGTTGGATTCTTCATACAAACCGAGTGAAGCCTCGAATACCTCTTCTACAAGATTTACATTCCCAGGAAGGAATTCTAAGGACTTAAGTGCTGATGAGGACTTAATTATTTACACGAAAACGTTATCTCTTCTGGATGATTTGCATTTTAAAGACAATACAAACAATCACTCCTCTCCGTGTTTGGAGAAAATACCTGAACTGGAAAAAGTTTCCTTAGTTTTACCAACTTGTGTAAACCATCTTGCTGACTGTTTATGTGAACTTTGTATTGACCTTACACTCCATAGACTATGTTTGACTGTAGCTCATTTGGAAGCAAGCATGAGGAACACAACAGATGCATCCTCGGCTTTACTCATCAGTGACAAAGGATTACGGTGGTGGGAGTGGATGACCTCAAGATGGCCATTAGTGATGAGTTTAAAGGACCATCAGTTGGATACCTTCCTGAGAAGAAAGCCAAGCAAATCAACGAATGCTCATTTGCACTCAGTAGCTGCCATTGGTGCTAGTTTGTTCGCATTAAGGGCAGATTGTTACTTGCAATTAGGGTTTTCTTCACAAAGCAAAGAGAATGTTGATGTTGGGATGGAAATACTCTCCATGAGTAAGCTTGATATGACAAATTCACTCTCAGTTGTACAAATAAAGTATTTGAATTCCTTGATATGTATTACTGCTGCTCAAGGTTATCCATCTTTGAAGTCATGGATTCAGTCTTTGTGGCCATCTTTAGTGACTTCATCTTTCACAGTGGATTGTGAGATTGTAGGCACATTGGACAAAATGACCCTGGAGGAACATCCACCAATCACAAAACCCATTAAAGCAGCTGATGACTTTCCACAATTATGGCAAGATTCGATTACAAACTGCATGTCACGACCTGAATTGTCAAGAAAGCACTCAGATGCCAAAGAGCAAGACACTGTATTATCATACCCTGAAGATCTAGGTCTATTTGGAGATATTTTAAACGATGAGATGTCTGATAACTCAGAACACAGCTCCACTCAAGATACCAAAATGAGAGGAAGAAAAGGTGGGAGAAAGCTGCAAGCAAAATCTAAGAAGGGAAAAGTCACTTTTACTGTAGGAGGTGGCCACTTGAATGCAGCTGCAGAAATTGTGGGACAAGAAACTGAAGAAGTGAAGGATGTGTTTTCATTTGATGGTGAAGGTGAATCAGTACAAGAGAAGAAAAGAGGAAGAGCTAAATCTGCAGCAACTTCAAGGAAAACAAGTAAAAGACTTGATTTGCAGAAAGATGACGTGGGTGCCAAGAACCTTGAAAACAAAGATAGTAAAAGCCAGGTCATAAAGGTGGCAAGAGGTCAGGGCAAGTCAAAATCAGACAAAGAAGAGAATAAAAATGACAATCAGAGCAGAAAGAATTCTTGCAGAATGAACTCCAAACTTACGACAGCAGGTAGAGAATTGACAGACATATCATGCAATGAATTAACAGACAGTAATAGTAAAGCTCCAGAAATTGAATGCAAAAAAACAGATGAAAGGGATAAAACTTCAAATAAGCAAAAGGATACAAAAACCAGAGGTGGCAGGAGAAAGACTTTGAGTGAAAAACCAAGCAAAGCTCAAAAGGATGAAATACAGGATTCTTCAAAGGAAGTGAAGAAGCCCAGAAGAAGAGGAAGGACAGCTGCAACAGAAAATGTGAGGTCAGATCATGCTGCGATGGATGACAGTTTCCATTTATCAGACAATTCACTTTTAAGTCTTGATTCTGATGATGCTATGTTTGGTTCGTCACCTGTCAGTTGTCATGTGGATGTCATCGAATCTAGAGAAGAAAGAGATGACATTGAATCTACAACACCATGTCTTCATGAAGAAAGATGTTCTGCAGATTACTTAAATATGACTTTATTTAGCAACCCCTTAAGAACAGCCCCAGAAGCTTCACCTCTCTTGGAAGTGAAATGCAATGACTTTTACGTGGACTGTGAAGAAATAGAGATTCCACGTGCAAAAGATAGTGACAAGCAGAATGGTGCTCGAAGAAAAACTAGCAGAAAAGTAACAAAGAAAAATGAAAGTGGCCAAAATTATACCAATGTACGGGAGATACTTGCTGAGAGAAGTGATTGTGTAACTGGTGAGATTCTCATGATTCCCAATAACTTTGATTTATGGATTTATTATGGTACATTATTAGCTTTCAATAGGGTGGGAAGATTTACATTGGTTTCCATAAAAAAAATTATTATATGGAAAATCTGATGTAAAAGAAAACATTAATTATTCAGACAACAATGTAAACAGATTTCATAATTTGTTGTGCTTTGTAATTAAAGTACTACAGATAATTTGAGCCTGCTTCAAATTTACAATGGACCTACAATACAGCAAAATATCCCATCACATTCGATTAAAAACTGACCACTTTACAGTATTTTTAATTTGGGGGGCTTATTGTGCAATAATTTGTGACATAGGCAGATAAATACATCTTCCATAGTTTATGTAAATCCTTTGTTTTTGAATCATTCTCTAAACAAATTTTGGAGGTGTTGATCTCATCTTATTCCATTTGAGTATTTTAGTATACCTCTGTGGCAACAGGTATTCAGCAATGAAGAAATACAGTTTATAATTGGCTGAAATTGAAGAACACATTTCAAAGGATATTGAGCTGTGTTCATCTGATGACATCACAAAGTTTGCTTGATTTCCAAAATCTTGAAACTGATTGACCATAACTCAAAAACTGATCAGTTAAATTGGTCTGTCATCTAAAGTTAACAAACAGACATGTATTCTTTTGGTAACAACATAGTGAGTTAAAGCTGGATTTAAAAAAAAGAAAATTAACATTGATTAAATTAGTTTTGGTACTAAAGGGACAGTCAATATGTGGCTCAATTCCCCTCTCCCCCAAGCCTTAAGAGCTCGAGTAATGAATAATTGCAGAGTAGAAACAGAAAATTTAGTAACTTGTGGAAGGTATCTATCCAGTCTTTGCATACCAAATAACTGCATTCCCTACTACACTTATCCATTGTAATGTGATGGTATGTACCAAAATGACAAGTTTAATTCACATGCTATTCAAAACGTTTGAAATTAATTTGCAATTCTGACCTCTACATTATTAATGCTTTCAATTTGAAACAGCCAAATCATGTTCTGGTTCATAAGAATTTGCAAAGTAAATGCAGTTAACTGATAAACTTGACAAATGTTTGTTTTGTGATTAGATGCGCTTCCAGATATATGGATATAACTAAATAGAGCCAAGATCAATAGGTAAGGTTATGGCAAGGACAAATTATTTTTAGGTAAATCAAAGTACAACTGATCCTTGAGATAGCTTGTACTTTGATGAATTTTGGCATGTAACAGATAAAAGTCTAATATGAGCCAAGAATTCAACAATAATCTAATATGAGCCAAGAAGACAAATTATTAGGGATGTACCGGATTATCCGGCCGGATTTGGGGAAAAAATCCGGTTCGGTTCGGCCGATTTTTTCCAAATCCGGCGGAACTGATTTTTGGCAATTTTAACAATTGAAGATTTACATTATGAGACTGTGGTACATTACAACTATGTGAAATATAAAACAAACATGAATATCTGGATTTTTCTTGGTATAGATAATGTATTTTCTTCTTGAAAACACTGAACAAATTGGCTTATGTTACGCGTATGATCATTTAAAACGGAATAAAGACATGTAGCTGTTTGAAATTAATAGAAATTTCGAAACAGATTGGGCTGTAACAGATAATAAATAAAACCACACCAGTTGTTAACAATTTTACAGTTAGAGACATTAATGAAATTTGTAGATAAAAGTACATGTACATTTAGGTTGACTGAATTTGTTTTCCACAATTTTCATTGCTTAGATTCTCCTGCTATTGAAAAAGAGAAAAATGTTCTTTCCCCGCACTTATCTAAGCGAACTGTTTTACAAGTAATTCAGGGTACCAAGGTGTTTTAATGAAATAACACAAAAATAATTCAGAGAATAATTACTTTCCAAATGTAAAACATGAAAGAATTCATATCCATTTCTATTACCTTGTTACTGTCCTTAATTATTTTAGTTTAGTTTTTACACAATTTGCACATACATGCACTTCAAATACATGTTAAGGTTAGATAAATGACCCTTTCCTCCCTCCATAGTGTCATTTGACTTTTTGACTTCCTCAGTAAGAATACATGTATGACAGTCTCTCATAATCTTAAGAAACAAAGGGAAAGGGGTGGGGGCAGGGGATTGTCAAGTTGGCTACTAATGGCTAGCAACCCAACATTTTTGGAAAATAATAATTATTGGGCATATTGTGATGAAATCAAATCAAAATTAGTGAAAGTTCTGGATTAATCCTAACATCTTTAATATTATAAAACTTGAGAATTGTTGTAAGCAATGAAAAATCCGGTTCCGGCCGGATTTTATCCGGCCGGATTTCAACCTGGATCCGGCAAAATCCGGTTCCGGCCGGATCCAAAAATTTGGATCTGGTACATCCCTACAAATTATTTATGCAAATTTGTGAAATTAATAGAACTTACAGTATGTGGTAAGAATTTATATTTTAAGAAGTAGAAAACAATACAAGGTATGATGGTATATGTCATCCATCTTTCCGCATAGTGACAAATGTAGGAAAACAAATTTAAAAAAATCTGTGTAAAAGGTTCTTTAATATTTGGATATACTTTTCATTGTGATTCTAAAGAGCAAAATAATATTTATTTTAGTCACAAAGACATTTGCCAGTATGCTGAATTGTAATACAGTTATTATTGTTTTTGACATTCTTCACCTGAAAAGAGGGAAGATATGATAGTTATAAAAGCATATTGTAGTGAAAATAGGATCCGTTTTTTTCTTGCATGGTGTGACATGTTGATGATAAAACAAAAGTGGTTAAGTGAAATATGGTGGGTTTCATTAAAAACTTGAGTTTATAATTACAGCATCACATTAAACTTTTCAAAAAAAAAAAATTAGCAAAAATAATTTTCAGCTATTAAGATTAAAAAGATTAGTCATGGCATAGTTTTGAATGTGATATACAAAGCCTTGAATAAATTGAATACCTTCTTAAAGAAAAGTCTTTTTCAAGAGCGCCACCATTCAAAATTTTGTGGACATATTTGTTGATTGTGATAGATTTTAATGTAAACATGATTCAATTGGATGTTATCATGTATCTCAACAGAACCAGATAATGTGCAAAATACTTATGCAAAACAAACAGTCTTTGGACTTTGATGTAATTTGAGATTATGTAACACAAATACCATCACATACCATGTAAGTTCTGACATTCTAAGTGACCAAGCTACTTTGTAACCAGTTTAATTATTTCATGTTCTTTATTGTGTATCAGTTATAATCTATTGTTCATTCAGTGTAAGCAGAGAGTGGGATGAAATGAATATGAAAAAGAAAAGAAAAAAAATCAAGTACCCTTGAAGCTGTTGTGAATACAAACATTATGTTTACTGGGATCCTAAGACATGACTTGCAGAGTATTATTTATTATTCAGTAAAAAGTCTTATAAGCACTGTTTAAGAAAAGCCATGATGTTTTTGAAAATCTGTCAAAATTATTGATAAATTACTTATGGCCCTCTAGAGGAAGTTAAGTCTAATATCATTGATATCTGTTTTTACTTATGCGATGGTATGTTGTTGAGTGTATATCAAAGATTAAAGACCCTGCTCTGAGGTAATCATGCTAAAAGTTGTTTTATTATTTTGTAGGAGACCAGTCAATCACCCAAGATCTTGAAGTTGCCTTCAGGTATGCTCAAACTCTAGCACCCTGTCCACTGTACAGGCATTTGTGTCAGATGCTAGCCCTTAGCTATGGGGTTTCCACCCTGAAAAATCTGCATGCTACCTCACTGAAGCTTTTGCAACAACCCTCAGACATCAGAAACTCTCAAGTGTGACCAGAAAGCTCAGGTAAACAAACAAATTTTAATGATGCCAAACAAATTTTTAATGATGATTTTAATGATACAAATACTGCATCATTTCTTAGCTTTGTTTGTTTGGATATTTGTGATAGCAGTGGGAAGGTTCAGGTTGCTCAGATGGATTGAAATGTTTTGTATTCTAGAATTTCTAACTAATTTCTAATTTCAATGAAATTCTAACAAAAGTTAATACAGAATTCATTTACAATTATATTTATGACTTCAATCCTAAATACCATACAGGTGCAAATGTGAGGTCAGTAGGTTGTAAATACTTGCAGAAAACAGTGTTCCTTGTGTTAATGGAATGTGCATAGCTTAAATTAAATCCATCTGAGCCATTAGAGTCATAGGGCTGGTGCTTATACTCAGTATCTAAGCAGAAAAGTACTAACTTGACTCGCCCTTGATGGGACAAGAGTCCATCGCACGCTAACTCTCCAGCTGAAACTGGTACTTGTTTTACGGCTGAGTGAACTGGTGCAAGTAGAGTTAAGTGTCTTGCTCAAGGACACAATGCAGCGCTCTATCAAACCTGGTACTTTTTACATAGAGCCAGACTCCTTAACCACTGAGCTACTGCATCTCAGATTTTATTCAGGGATGCCAGTCTTCTGGTTATAGCTGCATTTCCGGCTTTTTCACGATTTTGAAATAAATATCCGACTGCACTGACTTTTTTCAATTCAGAACTTTACCCAAGTTAAGACTTTTGTAGATTGCTTGAAACAAGTGTTTATATTATCGTATTTTGTAAGCAGTACGATGTTTTTACATGCAACTAAGCATTGCCCAAAAAGCATTTACTAAAAGCAACCATTTGATTAAGTCTAGCATTTGATTACCATGCTTGCCTTCTCCGTTGATTTACTGTGCGACCTATGAGTGACTTAATGCATCGTGCAGTGTATGCTGTTGCCGTGTGTACTGTACTTATCTGTTTGTTGTGCGTGATGAATTGACTCGTTGCTTTTCGGAAAATGTTGTGTTTCTTTTTTTTAATTACTGTTGATTTTCGCTGTTAATTCTGGAATGATATGGACAGAGGAACAAACTTGAAGGCGATTGATGCAGGACTTAAAAATAGGTTCAATTGAAAGTGGCTTGAGTCTAAAGATAATGCTGGAATTTTCCTCTAGGACTACATACATAAGATTGACGTCCCCGGTAAAGTCTGTTGCATTGTGTGTGATGTACTGCATGCTGCCGGTATACCAGTATTTTTCAGGCCCTGGATGCAAACCCCACTGGCATCCCTGTGTATTACTTTATAAAGCACTAGCTTATAAGTGTAACAGCATGCCCTTGCTTGTAGGAAATTAGTCATTCTGACAAGAAATAGTTCAATTCCTGCACCAAGACTCTCATCACATTTAGTCTTATTCCAGTCATTTCCACACAATTGAAGAATTTTATTGTTCAAAATCTTAATATAATGAGATTTGGTATATTTTCTGTATGGTACTTACTTATTGTCTGACGTATAATGTGAACTTGAAAAGTTACTTTATTCAAATAGTAATATAGAAGAACATGTTAGGATATGCATGAAAATTTACTTTAAGTTATATATCTTACCTTCTATGCTATAAATATGCAATCTGGTCCAATAGCCTGATTTTAACACACTTTTAACTGAACTAGAAACATAGTTACCAACCCAGCCCTGACCTCCATTATACCTCTAACATCCCTCACTTCTTTTCAGCGTGTTGATGTCACAACATCACTGAGACTGGTCAAAATTTTCTTCAAAGTTTTCACCCTTTTTCCAACATTTTTTTTCTTGCAGCTCCAACTGTGAGGGGTTTTAAGCTGTTTGCACTTTTCTTCAAGCTTTTTCCAGTCATCTGTGGTAAGATGAGGTGGCCAAGGGCCCTGGAAATATTCGGTTCCAACTCCTTTGTACCACAGGTACGGAACAAGACTGTCCTAATACGCAACGACAACACCACTGTAGTGGCTTATATTATCAACAGACAGGAAAGCACGAGGTCCAGGAGACTCTGGATTCTTGCCAAGTCCCTTCTATCTTGGTGCATGACAAATGAGGTCAGCCTTCAGGCGGTCCACCTACCAGGCAAGGAGAACATGATTGCGGATCTGTTATCTTGCCTTCACGGAGCACAGCAGCTCTGGATGACCTTTTGCAATCTAGATGACTTTCGGTCTCCTGGACATATAAATGTTCGCATCTGTGAACAACCACAAGCTACCAACATTTTGCGCCGAGAGTCTGGAGAGTCACGGTCAAGTAGACCCACTTTGTGGGCTACTCCTTTCCACCGTTTGCGCTAGTACTGAGAGTATTAGGTTAAGGCGACGTACAATCAGTGTCACATGTTCTGGTAGCTTCCAATTGGCCCGGCCAACTGTGGTTCCCTCAGCTGCTCAAATCTAATCGCTGGTTTCCTGTACGAGCTTGAGGTCAGAGATGACTTAGTCTCGAATCCGGGCTCCGCCAAACTGCATCACAATCCAAAAGCATCCGTGAATCCTTGGTGTCGCAGGGCCTTTCGGAAGAAGCTGCCCAAGTGGCAGCTCCCTTCACTTTAGGGATGTATTCTGCCAGACTTAAAATGTTCCAAACTGGTGTTAGAATAGATTGGTTTCTGCACATTCAGCGTCTCTTGGTGATGTAGTGGATTTCTTAATGTTTCAGTTTAATCTGAACAAATCCATCAACACAGTCAATGGTTTTTGTACAGCTATAGCAGCTATCCACCGGAGCTTTCCAGATGGGTCCACCATCACTGATGCATGGCCACTGGAAAGTGAAAGAAATGTTCTTACAAAGACATTCAGTTCAGAACCTTGCTCCTTCGTGGGACTTGCAAGTAGTTCTTGAGACAATAACAAGGGCTCTGTTCGAGCCGCTGTCTGTGTGTCCGCTCAAAGAACTGACAATCAAAATGGTTTTCCTATTCTCCGCGGCCTCTGCCAGACGTAGAGGTGCCGTTCATGCGCTTTCTCTTCGAATTCGGGGGTGTATGGTTCGTTCCCAACCCGGCTTTCCTAGCCAAGAATCAGAATAGAGTTTCTACTGAAAATTTTTATTCTGTCGCTCTCTACGTTTTCTGACACATCAGAGGATTGTGCCTGGTGCCCCCTCTGATGTTTTTAAGTACTATATTAAACGTAGGCAACCGCTACGGAACAATGTTAAAGCTTTATTCACATTGCGCCGTCTCACGTGACACGATTTCGCGATGGATTGTCCAGGCAAACACATACAATTAATCGGCGTTGTTCACAGAACAACCGATTAAGACACATCAAGTATGAGGCATAGCTACATCAATTGCGCTTTTTGGTGGGGTGCCACTTAACGAGATACTTCGCGCTGCTGTATGGAAAACACCATCCACGTTCATCTCTGCATATCTGAAGTGCCAGACTATCAAGGCGAGTTAAAGGGCCGTTCTTTCAAGAAGAGGACCTTGGATGCAATCTGTTTGCATGTTTGTAGCATGGAAGGTAAGATATAACTTGAAGTAAATTTACCCCGCTAAGCATAGCGGGGATATTTATAAAATTAAACTTCCATGCATCCTGGGCCACCTCCCCTCATTCAGGCCTCAGTGGAATGTTAAGTGAGGGTTGTTAGAGGTATAATGGAACCCAGGGCTGGGTTGGTAACTTTGTTTTTAGTTTAGTTAGAAGTGTATTAGAATCAGAATCAGTCATGTGACCAGATTGCATATTTATAGCATGGAAGGTAAGTATAACTCTTGTAAATATCTCGTAAAACATGTCTGCATTCGCCTTTGTTCTTCCAGTTATATTTGCTTCCATCATATTACAAAGCTAATGTCTTTTTTCTTAAATACTGATTGAAATTGATTCAAACCTTGTTTTGTTGTTTTGCTTTTTAGTGAGAAAAAAAATCATTCCTTGTTCTAAATTTTGCAAAGCATTGCCTACTTTATAGGCACAAATGAGAAGAAAGAGTGATTGATAAAAAAACAGTACCATTGTTGGATACTATTTGTGTTTTTCGATTCATTCAATTCCTTTAGGAAACTAAAGAAACACCAAGACACTGATGTGAATTATCCTCCTGCCAATAAGGAAAGTTCCTCAGAGGAAATGGATTTGCTATTACAAACTCGCTCGCTGTTCACCTTTGAAAGCTGTGGAGGTGTTGACATCGTAAGCATCCTCAAAGAGCTTCCAGATGGTAAGCAGATATTTAAAGGTGTGATATCTCACCAAACTGGTTATCAAAGGCTGGACATTGACTTGGTTGTCGAGATGTCTGTCCGTCAACCTGTGTTCAGATATTTAAGCATTTGTACTATCATAACCGTGTGATATCATTGTAATTGTGTGTTTAACTCTCTCTCTCTCATAAGAACAAATATTTGTTTTGAGATGATAGCGCATCTCTAAAGCCCCAAAGGGCCTTATTTAAATAAGTATTTTAAAGTTTTATGGGAATTAATTTTGTTGTCCCATTGGGATCTTTATATTCTAAAAAACAGTCTATTCCAGGTATTACAAGTAAATCAAATTCATTATTAAAAACAAAATGAAGAAGGAGATTCTGAAATGGCTATTACATTCTTTTCCCTTCAGGTTGGTGTGTGTGTCAGTTGTCTGTAGTGAATCCGTTGATCTCTCCCAAGGATGGATTTACTGAGACCAGCAATGTTCTTCTTACAAGATTCCAGAAGGGACAACCTCCCATTGTTGTGAAACTTGCACAGGTAAGTGGACCATGAAATATAGAAAGAGTATTTTATATACCTATCATTTCAAGATTTGCCTCCATGTGTATAAAGCTCTGATGGACAAGTCATTATCTTACATGTGCTATCGCTTCCAAGTATATACACCAGCTCGATGTCTCCATACGTCTTTAAACTTTTGCTTTCTTTTCCTGAAATATCATCTCAGACAGGAGATTGTGCCTCCTCTAATGCTGCTCCCAATTTATGGAACAGTTTCCCTTTTAGCATTAAGAGTGCTCGTTCTACTGCTTCCTTTAAGAACTTCTCAAAACTTACTTCGCACACCTGTTAGCTATTTTTTATTGCGAACTCAGGTGCATCTTTTCCTGCGCTTTGTAACCATTGTTTGGACAAAAGGCACAACTTATAAATGCCAGAACTTATGTATATCATAAATGTTGAGGTTTACTAAAATGCAGTCCTAAATAGAAGTTATTGGTAAAATGTATAATTTCTCTCACCTCACCTCATCTAGTTTCTTCAGGACCATAAGGCTGCAGTGCACTCTCTCCACTGGACTCTGTTATTTGCAACTTGTCTGGCTTTTGTCCATGAGGTCCATCCCATCACTTTCCTCTCCTTCTCAACTGTCCTTCTCCAGGTCGTTCTGGATGACCAACTTTCCTTCTCCCCTCTGCTTTCCACATCATAGCTGTCACACAGTGCTTAATAGTGCTCATGCGTATCACATAACCAATCCACCTCCAACTTCTTCTTTTTATTTCAGTGCTGATTTTGTCATGTTTAATGATTCTCAGTATTTCATTCTTAGATATTACATATGACCATCTGATCTTCAAAACAACATTTGAACATAAATGTATCCAGCTTTTTATTATCTGCTACATTAATCTCCATGTCTCGCAACCATACAAGAGTACAGACTTAACAAGAGAGTTAAACAGTCATATATTTTTTGTATATATTGAGAATGTGCTTGAGTTCCATATCTTATTTAACTTCATAAATGCTACTCTTGCTTTAGAGATTCTGTTTTGGATATCTTCTTCGCCACCACCTTGTAAGCTTACTGTTGCACCAAGGTATCTGAACTTGTTTACTTTAGTTGTTGGCTATCGATACAAACTTTGTTTCCACATTTGCTGTTAACTTTCACGAGCTTTGTCTTATTCCTATTAATTCTTAGCCCAGTTTGTGCAGCATACAGATTGAGCCTGGTCACTTTGGTTTGCATGTGTTGATATGTGGATAAAAGTAGAGCGATATCATCAGCAAAATCTAAGTCCTTAAGGGTTGACATGAACTTCCATCTAATTCCATTCCTGTTATCATTAGTCGTTTTTCTCATCACCCAGTCTACCACCATCAGAAAAAGGAACCCTGACAATACATTAAAGCTGTGACCGTTTAGCATGTACACGCTACACGCTCGCAAATCTTGTCAATGTTTACTAAATACTTCATTGCGAGTAATCGTTTTTCATAGCCAGTCTTGCTGTGAAAAATCAATGTTTATTCATGATTTCAAATCACACACATTCGGCTGACAAAATTCTAATCAATGACACTGTAAACCCGATTAGCATAATATTTTTTAAATGTGCGAATCACAAATACACAGTAATCACCAATGAATGGGGATATTATGCACTTTGATTTCGCCGAAATCTGAGTAATCTAACTTGTAAAATGCATCGGGAAAATGCAGCAGTAAACAGTGAAACTAACAATAGGCTTAACGTTAGGCCATAATGGCATAAGGCTTTAAATCCTACGCAACCAAGGCCCGTTATGCAAGCTGTTAAATCGGCCAAAAAACCTTTGAAAAATACTTGAATCGTGACAATCAGTACATTTACATGTAAGCATTACTTGATGAGTCAAATAATTTTTGCAAGAAAAAAAAATATTGCATAATAAACAGAAAAAGATTTAAACAGAGCTGAAATTCTGCATGCGTCGAAAAGATGGCGGCCATTTTTTCGAAAGGACTGATATTTCAGAACTTTCTGGTGGTTGTGGCGTAGTTTTGAAATGTTTTACGGCAAGGTATATCATAGACCTAGTATGCAAGAATTTCACAGAAGAACTTTGAAAGCCGTAGCAAATAGGACAAAAAAGTTATGCGATGTTGAGTTTAAATGACATTGAAAAAAGTTATCTGTTCTTTCTAAACTGAATTTCCATGCAAATTTTTCATAGAAATAATGATTTATACTGTAGAAGTAAACTTTTTACGATTTGGAAAGCAAAACTCAGCATCTATTTGGGCAATGGAGTCAGTACTTTTGCCATACTGGTTGCGCCAATTTTTTTACTTCGCCTTGTAGTTTTAGAGCAATTTTGGTGTATTTTTGAGAATTAAGGTACTAAACGCGTGTACACGATACACGCTCCTTTTTTTGGTGTGTACACGTTTACTAAAATCCCTAAACGCTCACAGCTCTACAATACATCATCTTGCTTTACACCACTTTTGACTTGAAACCATTCTGATTACACACCACCATCTATAACTGCACATTCACTGTCTTCTTATAATGCTTTAATTAAGTATTATCTTTTGTGGAATATCATAGGCTGCCAGTATTTTCCAGAGGCTTTTTCTGTGCACCGAGTCAAACACCTTCTTGAAGTAAACAAAGGCAATATATATGGTTGACTGCCATTCAGCCACCTGTTCTAGAATGTTGCACAGGATGAGAATTTGCTCGGTGGTACTCCTTCCTCTTCTAAATCCAGCCTGTTCATCTCTCATCTTACAGTCAACATCATTTCTAATTCTGTCGATTAAAACTCTTCCAAATACTTTGCTTGGTATGGATGTTAAGGTTATTCCACGCCAGTTATCGCATACAGTAGTATTGCCTTTCTTAGTTATTTTTGTTATCAGTCCTTGCTTCCATGATTTTGGTATAACTTCCTTTTCCTATACAATTCTGAACAGCTCTTCAAGCCATAATACTGATGTGCATATAACAGCTTTGAACAACTCGGCAGTTATATATTCCTTGCCTGCAGCTTTGTTATTCTTTAGCTTCATCAATGCCTCTTTTTTTCTCTAGTTTCTTTGTTTTTTTTTTTTTTCTTCAAATATTGAACCCAAATTTGGGAATGCTGAATAAACTCATAATTTTGCTCATAAATTTCAATTATTTTACCAATTCCTAATTTCTTCTTTTAATGCAGGAGGACAATGGTTTGTCAAAGAAGTCAGCCACGGATCTGTTAGAGGAAATTGATGAAGTGATGACTGAGAGTAAGAATTCAACTAAAGAAACTGACAAGCGCATTTGGTGGTCAGCCCGTCAAAGTCTGAATGATCAAATGCAGGTAAGAAAAATGACCCAGTCAGTTAACCTGGCATAGTTTATTTTTTGCCATTCTATTATTTCTGTAGATTGCATAATTTTCCCTTTTTATACCTTATATAATCAAAGGTAGGTATAAAACGTATAAAACTAGATTCATCATCAATGTGAAGTTACAGAAAAGTTCTGTAAGAGTGTTTTGTAGGTTGTTAAGTAGTTCCAGCTGTGTCTCCTCTCGGCCTCTAAAACCTGCATGTGTAAAGCTCATAATAATGATGCCCTTTCTTGATATTACTATGCACATAGTGTTTTTTACATAAATGGTATGTATAGTTACTGTTATTGATTGTTTTGTATTCTTGATGGAGATGATGGCTGTTGCTTAGTTACAAAATTACATTATTACATTATTATTGCATTATTCTCCCCCTCACAGTCCACCACACCCTCCTTGCCTGCCCCCTGTACAACCTCTCCAGAGCTTCCCTCACAACTCCATAGCCAAGCCTTTTCAGAACACCCCTCAATAACATTTTCTCCTTCATCATGCCTCCCTCTACAACCATAGTTCGTCCTCCTCTCCCAACCCCCTCTACCTAATTTTACCCCTTTTTTTACACCTTGCACTTCCTCTTTCGACCCCAGCTTCTTGGTTCTTAGTCCCCATACTTCTCTCAGACCCCTTCTATTGTCTTTTCTTCCTACCTCTGGAATGATCTAACCTCTCAGGCACAATTTGACCCTCACTGTCGTGGTGCCATTAGGCCCTCAACAAACAAACAAAAATTATGACCATCAAACACTTATTTTATGTATTCCATCTGCAGGAAATGATGTCAAATTTGGAGGAAGTATTTTTTGGCAGTTGGAAGGGTCTGTTGCTGAGTGCAGTCAAGGGAAATGAGCTGGCTCAAGAAATTGATGATGTATCAACTCAACTTGAGAAAGTTTGCAGGGACATCAGCTGCAAGCCACTCACCCCAGGCTTGCTTAAGGTATTAATGAAGCCTGTTTGTACCATTTTAGTTTTCAGTGATATTCATGATTGCCTTTGTGTGTTCTGTAGTGGAGAAAAAATATTGCTTATGTCTTGGAGATGAAGTTTCCTAAATTTTGTTTTTTAAGAGTTTTTTTTCTTCCATTATGCCTCAAATGTATACAATAGTGACATAAAACAAATTAGTATTAAAATCCTTGATATTGCGGTCACATGCTCTACTAACATGTTTCAATTCTCCTGGTAAATACAGACCAGGTATCATTAGGTAAGAAACAGAGGATGTACCTTAACAAGGCCTTAAAATTATATCTTTGAATCTCAACTTGAGACTGTCCTTTATGAAAATCAAGTTTTGAAAGATACTTTAAGTAAAAAGAGTGGATCAAATCTGAATATACATTTAATCAAATCTGAAAATTTACTTTTAAGTTATACCTTACCTTCCTTCCATGCTACCTTCCTTTCATTCTGTAAATATGCAATCTGGTGATTGCATATTTATAGCATGGAAGGTAAGTATAACTCTCGTAAATATCCCCGCTATGCTCAGCAGGGTAAATACATTGGATTGAAATCTGAATATATATTGGATCATATCTGAATATACATTGATCAAATCTGAATGATAATAATTTGACTTTAAATGATCCAAGTTCTTTATTCACTTTCAACAGGTTTTGGTCAACAGCTGTGCTGTGCTCAGCAGGCAAGAGTTGATAAATTGCCTGGCATTTGTAACTGCTCAAAATGTAGGAACTGATGAGCTTTCAGGGTTGGTTGCAATTTTTGAACAAATGACGCAGAGCATCAAGATCAAAGTAGAGAAGGAAGTCAGACAGCCCATGGTTCTCATCTTAGATAAGGTATGCCTTGATATGAGGATGATGCATTAAACAACCGTATACATATGATATCATACTTACACTATTATCTGTCAATTAAAAAACAGTGTAAGGGGTGAAACTATGAAAAAGAAACGTTTCTCTTAATTTCACTTGTACTCGAAGAATTTTAAGTAGTTCAACCAGCTCTTGTAAGACATTCAGTTTTTGGAAAGATTTCACCTTTGTCTTTGAAGCTTGTTAGCAAGTGTCTTTCTGTTTATGAACATAAAGACAATTCTGCAACACAATGCAGAAAGTGCTAAATGTTTGGGAAAATACACTGCCCAAATAGCAATAAAGTATTTTGTAGGCTTTGTGGCTCTGAAATATTTATTTTAATGCATATTAAGATGAATGCAGTAATTAAATTTGGATTTTCTTGTTTTACAGCAATTACAGCATGTTCCATGGGAGAGTATGCCCACATTACGTCACAGCCAGTATTCAGGATGCCGAGTGTTCATTTCCTTGTCTCTCATCTCCAAATGTTGAAGCATCCCCACTCTGTACTTTCAGCAGGTGTTAATCCAGATCAAACTTACTATGTATTGAATCCCTCCAATGATCTTGTAAACACACAGAAGATGTTCCAGAGCTGGTTTGAAAAGTAAGTCTGTTCTTAAATTTTAATGAAGTAGTTTCAAAAAGTGAAAAAAGATTTTCTCTGAAATGAAATATGGCACATACAGTAATTTAAGAGAGCTGGCCCATACAGTAATTTAATAGAGCTTCATATGTTATATTCATGTCAAATAAAGCAAAGAACATTGGTTTGAGGAAACTGGCATTCAACAATACCCTGACATAGCACCTATATCAGAAAAGATTAGTGATGTGTGAGATGATAGATGTATAGTGAGTGTACTATATCATTGTCTTGCTTATCTGTTCTCAGGAAAGGATGGAATGGAGTCACTGGTCGAGTTCCAGCAAAAGAGGAATACACTACAGCCCTCACAGACCACGACCTCTTCATGTAAGTTAGATGTTTTAACTTCCCTTGTGAAACTTATGATTGTCTTAAATTGCATTGAAGAATTAGTTCAGGGGTCAACAAATTCATATTACATGAAAGAGGACTTCAAAAGAAACAAAATGATGGAGAAAGCAATCAAAATTTGTACTCCGTTAGAAAGCATTTAAGTTAAAAGTTTGATATCATTTTTGGTGTAGAAATGACTGAAACCAGACTAGTTGTGGTTTACAACCTGAAGGAAGTTTGAGGGAAAATATTGTCAAAAAGTTAAATAAATTCTCCTCAGAATACATTAACCCCAACCTTCAAATAGTAGACTTACTACATCAGTTAGTTCCAGGGTTAAAAAAAAAAAGGGGAAAAAAATCACTCGCTAAACTTGGCGAGGCTTAATTAAGTATGGCAACTACCACAGTATATTATATTTCTACTGCGCCACAATTATCATTATTTTTTTATATTTTTTTTAGGCGAGCAGGCGATTAGTTTTTCTAACCCTGGTTATTTTACACAGATAAGACAGAGCTTAAACTTAAATATCTCTTTAACTGAATAAATAATAAAACGATTGTTGAATGCTTTCTTTAAAATTTAATTTCTTTTAAAATTATCTTTCATATAAGATAAACTTGCTTGACCAGTGAACTAATCTTTCAGCATGTGCATTGTTTATAACTTAATTATAAATTGGTATAGTTTGCAGCATTGTAATTATTGTTTGGTTTTATGATTTGAGTGCAATGGCAGTAAATGAAGCAAACTGAATATTGAAGTAAAAGTGATAGCTAATTCTCTCAGTTGTGTTTAATTTGCAGCTATTGTGGTCATGGAAATGGTCGAGAATATTTCAGCGGAGATGATATTCAGCGCCTGAGCTGTCAGGCTGTGACTCTTTTGATTGGATGTAGCAGTGGCAAGTTGCTAGTCAACGGCATGTTAGACGCATCAGGAATGGCTCTCAGTTACATATTGGCTGGCTGGTAAATATAGTTGCATGTTTTATTCAGTTTGATTTTATTATGCTTTTCCTTGTTATATTTTACTGCCTTGAATAACAAAATCTAAAACAAGTAATTCCATTTACAAGACTGGAAAACAATTTTGAAGTTTTTAATCCTTTCACTGCTAAGCTGTATATGATTGATCTAAGTGTATGTGCTATTATCTTCTTTTTTACTGGTATAGGAAATATCCACACTAAGCTGTAATTACTGCGAAGGAAAACAGTTTTCAGATCACAAAGAAATTGTTTGTTTAAAATGAATAGTTCCAAACTTGAACAACAACTCAGAATATTATTTCTAAATGTAAAACACAAAAAAATCACTAAGACATCAGAATTTCTTTCTGCAATCAATCTGTTTTCATATTGTCACTTGCTGGTAGTTTGGTACTTTCATCGATGCAACAAAGTCCGTATCTGTGCTTTCATCATTTACTTTGACATTTGAAGGTACCAACCCCAAAGTGAAAAGGTTAATGTCGCCCCCTATTCTCCTATTTTTTACCTGCAAGTTGATATAAGCTTTGATATGATATGATAATTGTGTGGTTATACATTGAAAATAGTGTATGGAAATGCTTAATATGTAGTCTTTATAAAGAACAGGCCAAGTCAACAACACCGTATATGTAAGGTGTTAGCAGTGAAGGGTTTAAGGCAAATTATCCAACCAAACGTCATACTTTGCTCCGTTGTCTTGAATAATATTGTGACTATGCTTCAAATTCACGTGACAAAATTGACAGATGTGATGAGATGCAGAGAGTTCCATTTAGGGTTATGTATATCACCTCTATGCACATGTGGTGTATCTTGGCATTGAGAATGACAATAGGTATTAAACTGATAAACTTGCCAACTACTGTGATATATTGTCACTGCTCCATGCCCATGTAGGGTGCAGAGTTCCTTTTTCTGACATATTAGTGAGATCATTTGATAATTTCACATTTAAACACTGTTTAAAAAAAGATATAACAGAATCATTGACATAAACTGTTGTTAAGATTGGATTTTAATGTTTGATATACTCATTTTTTTTACTTTGTATTGGAAATGTGTATTTTACATTTTTCTGCAGCAGCTTCTCTTTTGTTTGCCAATTGCTTTGCCATAAAAAAAAAACCTCTTTAATTAGATTTCAAGTATTACTCTAAATTGTCAGCATTTCAAAATTTAAACAAAAATTTTAGTTGTTGGATTATGATATTAAATGCTTGGCATGTGCATTGTGCTGTGTTATAAGAACAAAATTAGTTCACAAAAGAGGATTTTTTGTTTTATGTTCTACTTTGTTCACTTTCAAACATAGATAACTTACATGATTCAGTTTTCACTAAAAGTTATAGTACTTACTAACAAATTGAAGTTGATCTGTTTTCTCACAATTGTGTAGTAAAAGTATAAACATTTGTTGTTTCTATTTGTGCATGCTTTATTTCACTTGTCTTTGCAGTCCGTGTGTTTTGGCTAATCTCTGGGATGTAACAGACAGAGACATTGATCGTTTCTTAGAGCATTTATTGAAATGCTGGCTGGAAAAAGGCAGAGATAAGAAGACACTGCTGGAGTTTGTGTCAGAAGCAAGAAATGTGTGCAAGTTGCCATATCTTATAGGTAGTGCACCGGTTATGTATGGACTGCCTCCATATATTGCAAGATGATCAGATTAGAGTCAGTGAAGTTGTAATGGTCAATGATGAAGGAGAATATGAACCATAGCATTACCTTCTTGATCTACTAGGGGAAGTTGTGAAAAGGATACAAAATGTTTATTACCCTAGTTAGGAATGGTGATTTGCGAGGATAAAATATTTTGCATCTAACTTGAAATGAAAATGAGTCTGTAAATGAGAAAGTTACTTATTTTTGCAATCTTCATTCAGGTTGTACCACCTGCCTATTTTAAAAGTATAATTATATATATAGTTTGTAGTTGTCATTTAAAACAGTTACTCTTCGTTAATGTTTTTTATGCATATTTTTGACACTATCAACCTTGAAGATAATAGGTAGCAAGCATGTCAGTCATGATACACAATTCAAAATTTATTTCTAACTCAGGAAACAGTACATTTACACGATGTTTAAAGACAGTTAATTATAATGAAAGGAGAGTGAAGGAGATCAAGTTTTTGCCTTATTAAACAAACAGTTGATTATATAAGTTATCCATGTTTCTGTGGTTAATATATTCTGTTAAATTGGGGATTAGCATTTCGCCAGAGACCTGTTAGCCTGCAGTACCTGGTCTCATATCTCATGATGTAGACAATTGATTGGATGTTGAGAGATGATTGCATTTAAAACTACTGATGAATGTTTAAGAAAGTACAAAATTAGGTATTTGAAGGGAAATCTATGGCCATCTGTTTTGGTGTTGCACTTGGAAGTGAAAAAAGCAAACAAAAGTAATGCTTTTTGTTCTTATTCTTTGGGGTATTGTCCTAGGTATTAAGGCAATTGGGGTATATATCACAATATTTTCATTTGAAGATTAAAACAGTTACAGAATTAATACAATTGAGTAGATCAAAGATGCACTGTTTGAAAGATATTTTAAGCTGTACTTTTATTAATCCTAAAATTAGCTTCGGTATGATAAAAACATATATTCATAGCGTTAATTCCATTTTTTGTTGCATTTTGCAAACTGACAGTTAACTGATTAATATTATTTCTGTGGGTTCTGACTGGGCTATGTGGGACATAGGGTAGGAGGCCATGGGGACATAGGGAGGGATGACATGTGGGATACAGGGAGGGATGCCATCTTGGACATAGGGAGGGATGCCATGTGGGACATATGGAGGGATGCCATGTGGGACATATGGAGGGATGCCATGTGGGACATATGGTTGGATTAATGTGGGACATACAAATATGGATAGGATCCATGTGGGACAGATGGTGGGATGCCATTACTGTATGGTGAAATGCCATGTGGGAGATATGGTGGAATGCCATGTGGGACATGGAATGGGATTTCATGTGGGACATGGGGTGGGATGTCATTTGGCACATAGGATGTAAGACATAGGGTGGGATGCTATGTGGGTCATAGGATGGGATGCCATGTGGGAAATATGGTGGAATGCCATGTGGGACATATGGTGGAATGCCATGTAGGAGATATGGTGGAATGTCATGTGGGACAAGAGATGGGATGGGATGTTATGTGGGACATGGGATGGGATGCCATGTGGGACATATGGTTGGATTAATGTGGGACATACAAATATGGATAGGATCCATGTGGGACATATGGTGGGATGCCATTACTGTATGGTGAAATGCCATGTGGGAGATATGGTGGAATGCCATGTGGGACATGGGATGGGATGTCTTGTGGGACATGGGGTGGGATGTCATGTGGGACATGGGGTGGGATGTCATGTGGGACATGGGGTGGGATGTCATTTGGCACAGGATGTGGGACATAGGTTGGGATGCTATGTGGGTCATAAGATGGGATGCCATGTAGGAGATATGGAGGAATGCCATGTGGGACAAGGGATGAAATGGGATGTCATGTGGGACATGGGGTGGGATGCTGTGGGACATGGGATGCCATGTAAGACTTACTGTGAGATGCCATTTTTATAATTGGCCAGGTCATATGATATGGGTGTCAATTTGCATGGGCATGTGAACCATGGTAGTATTCACCATTCTAGTTATGAGAGTGATTTTATAATTATCTCATATTACATGATAAGTCTATTTCTCATTATTCTCCATGTTTGTCATATTTTCTGTAATTGTGATTTGTATCTAGAATGTCTATTATGTTACATTGTTCTTATAGAAATGTTCATTTGTTATTCCCAAATTTTAAACAGGTGAAGTCAAATTAGATAATGAATTTTATCCTATTCAATACTAGGCATAAGTCACCTTGTGTCACCATTGATCTTACATCTTTTAATCAGAACAAATTTAATGAGGTGCTTATGTTAATCTACCCTTATAATTCTAGAACTTTCATTTGAGTAATATTGATAGTTCATTGTTTTAAGAAATTAGCAACGTCTGTAAAATTACCCATAGATTAGTTAAGCTTCTATTTTTTTAATAATTGAATACCTGCCTTATCTGCCTGTTCATAAGTGGTGCTCTATGAATTCATAGCAGCCCCTAATATACCTGGGTTATTGAATTTTGTTGTTGTTATCATAACAAAGTATCTGCTCAATCAAAAGAAATTAGACACTGTTCCACATTTGTCACCAATTTTGGTCTTAGACATGATAATAAGCTCTACTCTATAAAAATAGCATCTTCTCTGAAATTTAGTTTCTGAAAAATTGTATGAAATTAAGAGGATCTTCACATTTTCCCCCTTTATCTGATTAAGAAATTGTTAGTTTAGAATTGTATGGGTGGAAGGAATGTTGTCTTGATAGTTTGAAACTGAGTAAAAAATTCCAAACTGGAAGGTGCTGTAGTCCACAATCGACCGTTTTATGTCATTATCAAATACTTTTAGAGGTACTTGCATGTAGAGAAAGAAACTTTGGCAAAAATTTGTCCTTTTTTTTGCTGTGCAAATACCTTCAAAACATTTGTTTGTTAAAAAGAATAGAATTTGACAAGAAATGTATCTGAAATTTGTTATAAAGTTGATCAGGGAAGATCAAGTTATTACACATTCATTTTCGTTAATGCTGAGAACAGATTGATAAAGCTTTCACATAATGAGGAATTCCAGAGTGAGATGAAAATGTTGTTGATGTACATAGTAAATTCTGACTAGGTATCACATGGATTTGGAATAGATATCACATATTGTATAAGGAACTTCAAAATTGATATCAAGAATTAGGTTTTCTTTCATTTTCAAATATTGTTATTGTATGTGTATTTTATTCAGATTTGTTAAATATAGATTTTGAAAATGACTTACTGCAATCTCTTTATTTTTTGGACTGGAGGTGAAATCCATTTCTTCGTATTTGTTTGATTATTTTGAAGAAATAACTAAAACACTTTTAAAAGTTTCATAGCTACAAGTGTCTAATGAGCCGAGCTAATAAAAGAAAAGCTTGTGAATTGGCCAGTGGCTATCGCCAACCATTTATATAAGTTTTTATTTTTCTTATAAGTAATATATTTAATTTGTAGAAACTTAAAACTATGGGTTAAATCCATTTCTTTTTCATATTTGTTTGATTAATTTAAATACATAAATAGTCAATTAAGTTTCTAGCTTTCTGATTGGCTAATAGGTGGTCTCGAATACATGTACATTAGGAGAATGATGATGTTTAACACTTTCTATATATTAACACCCTTATTAAGCATAATAAATGTACATCATCCTAGGTGTCAAATGGCACAATTTTAGATTTGTAATTACTCTTGTTTGGTTAATTGATGATCTGGAATATGTCGAGACCAGACTGACCTGTATGGCAGTGCATGTATGTGCCCCTTGGAAATATATTGGCCTACAATCATTACATTGGCAAAATAATGAAAAGTATATCCAAGGATATACAAAGAAATATAAGAAAATGTATGAGAAAAATGAACCAAACACAAATTTCTAGCCACAACAATCACAACTCTAATTCTTTGATTCGAGAACAATCTTTCATAGCAACCTTTCTTAATTAATTTATAAAGATTGAAATAAGGATTATTTGCCACCAAGCTTCCTGACCAGAACAGAAATTTGAAAGCCTTGCAAAGTCAATATTTGGCCCCCAAGTGATTAAATGCCACAATGTTTACTGACACTGTTATCAAAATACCTCAAATTGTAGATATGTAACTAACAGTACACTAATCACTATGCACTGTATTTTAATAGTCTGACACTGCAGTCCACCGTTTGTCTGTGTACATGTAAATGTCATAGAATGTTAGACTAGCCTATTTTGGTCACAAAACAAATGAGCAGCTAACTAACGTTAGCCCAATTAAACCTAAATTTGACGTTCGCAAACTTTCTTCAAAAGAGGCCTAAAAATAAACCTACGTTTATTATTCGGGTCTTACCTTGATCCCTACTTCACCTGTGGCTGTTTATACTTTTTCAAGACCTTGTTTGACTTTGTTTTTCAACTTTGTTCTAAATGTTTAGAGTGCTAGCCGGCTTCACGATTCAAGTTTTAACTGTCAAAACTCGATAACCTATGACCTGCAAATTTTAATGTATTTCTCATTAGTACAGATGCTGCTTAAAAACTTGTCGTGCAAATTTCAGATTTCATATTACGCATCATTCCACAAGATTAACTTTGCTTCAAAGGACATTTCATACTTCTTAGGAGATGCTGCTCCCTCAATAAAAACTCTTTTGTGTTGGGTGGAAATCAAACACATGGTTCATTGAACAGCTTGTATGGAGTTAAACAAATTACAGTTTTGTGGTTTTGGGAAATAAAGAAAAAGATAACTTTTACTTTGACCGGCCCTGCTTTTTATGAGGGCCGGTCGAAGTGTTCCTGGTTTTAGGCAAAGCCATTTCTAATGTTTATTATTGTTCGAAAACAACGAACAACTTCTTGCGGTCGTACAAAGGTGATATGAAAAAAAAGTTTGAGAGAACACATGTGTTTTGTTTCATTAAGTTTGGCAAGTAACTTTAATCTATATGGTCAGATCTTCGACTGGTCAGTTGGTTGTCGCAACAAAAAATGAAGAAACGTTTAAGTAAATGATGTCACTATGAGTGTTAGTGGAATATGAAAAGTGATCAAAATAAATTGCCTTTTTTTCTATATTTTCACCTAAAAAATTATGAATGGGGATAAAAGCGAGCGTGGCCAGTTTCAAATGGCATTTGAGACCGCAGATGACGTCATTGTAGGGCCAGCGGACTTTGGCTATCGCCTCGGTCCGCTCAAATCCTGCGATTGTGTCATCCTTGGTCTCAAATGGCATTTGAGACCGGCCACCCTAGCATTTATCCCCTAAGTAATGGCTAAAACAGTTTTTAAAGTTTCATTGTTTCACATGTGTGTAATGATGTTTTTTAAAGTTTAGCTTATTGGTCCAAAATGTACTTAGTGGGCAGAACTTAATAAACAGAAGTCAATGGGAAGCTGGGCTTTTGCAAACAGCATGACATTGAACCAGCATAGTTTGGACCCTTTACCCCTTTTCACACATGTATGATAAACTAATATAAAAGTTAGTAGCATGTACATCAAATTTTAAGAGAAAATGAAACTGGGAGCTTTTTCATTTTTTCTGGGATATGAATACCTGAAGTTTTGTTAGTTGCATTGTCATAATTCAATTCCATTTCCTAGCTGGGATATTTTATCCATGTGCTAAAATGCAAAAAAGAGAATCGATAACATTACTAACAGCAACTTCATGCTCCTGTGTAGCCTAGGTGAAATTTTTTGTGACTCTATGACACCTTTGTTGAGATATATTTGAACTTGATAAGTGATATCTACAACACCACAAGGATGTTTCTTAAAGATCACACCCATACTCACTCCCACCTCCTTACTGGCTCCCCCACCCCTCTACAACAATTGCCATTTCCCCCTCACAGTCCATCACGTCCTCCTTGCCTGCCTGTGTACAACCTCCCCAGAGCTCACATGCTCAGAACTCCTTAGCCGAGCTCTTCCAGAAAAACTTTCCTTCATTATGCCTCCCTCTACAACCATATTTATTCCTCCTCTCCCATACCCCTGTACCTACATTTACCCCTTTTTTAAACCTCTGCACTTCCTCTTTCGATCCCAGCTTCCTGGCTCGTAGCTCCCGTACTTCTCTCAAGACTCCTATTTTCTTTTCTTCCTTTGGAATGATCTAACCTCTCAGGCACAATTTGACCCCTCGCTGTCGTGGTGCTGTTAAACCCTCATCAAACAAACAATCTAACAAGTGCATTTTTAGATAATTGTGCAACACTAGAAATTCTTGTTCACTATCTAATCATTTGCCATGAAACAGGACCAGCCATATGATGGATTGTACCTTTGGTGTGATGGGTAAATTTTGGATTTGGGACTGACCCTCCAAAATCTTTTGGAGATGTTTACTTTCCATCCATTCTGTTCCCAGTTTTCCTCATGCATTTATTCCACTTATTTTGTAATACATTCAAAAAATAAAGCATCTACATACTGTTGGATGTTGGAGCATTGTATATGTTTGGAGCATTGTATATGTTGGAGCATTGTATATGTCGGAGCATTGTATATGTCGGAGCATTGTATATGTCGGAGCATTGTATATGTCGGAGCATTGTATATGTCGGAGCATTGTATATGTCGGAGCATTGTATATGTCGGAGCATTGTATATGTCGGAGCATTGTATATGTCGGAGCATTGTATATGTCGGAGCATTGCTTATGTCGGAGCATTGCATATGTCGGAGCATTGCATATGTCGGAGCATTGCATATGTCGGAGCATTGCATATGTCGGAGCATTGCATATGTCGGAGCATTGCATATGTCGGAGCATTGCATATGTTGGAGCATTGCATACGTTGGAGCATTGCATATGTCGTTGCATATGTCGGGAGCATTCTATATGCATTCTATTTGTTGGAACATTTGCATTGTACGGTTGGAGCATTGCATACGTTGGAGCATTGTATACGTTGGAGCATTGCATATGTATGTTGGAGCACTGCATATCTTGGAGCATTGTATATGTTGGAGCATTGTATATGTTGGAGCATTGCATATGTTGGAGCATTGCATATGTTGGAGCATTGTATATGTTGGAGCATTGCATATGTTGGAACATTGTATATGTTGGAGCATTGTATATGTTGGAGCATTGTATATGTTGGAGCATTGTATATGTTGGAGCATTGTATATGTTGGAGCATTGCATATGTTGGAGCATTGCATATGTTGGAGCATTGCATATGTTGGAGCATTGCATATGTTGGAGCATTGCATATGTTGGAGCATTGCATATGTTGGAGCATTGCATATGTTGGAGCATTGCATATGTTGGAGCATTGCATATGTTGGAGCATTGCATATGTTGGAGCATTGCATATGTTGGAGCATTGCATATGTTGGAGCATTGCATATGTTGGAGCATTGCATATGTTGGAGCATTGCATATGTTGGAGCATTGTATATGTTGGAACATTGTATATATTGCGCTGTAACTATACTTGGTTTAACAAGAAGACGGAAGATACAAAGTTGCCATTTAATTTGTGAAGGACATAAACTAGCAGAGATTCTGCAACCAGCCACTGGATTCAGTGCTAAGTGGTGAAGCGAGCAAAGTTGTACTTATGGAGAATACTATGGGGTAAGAATATTTAAAAAAAATAATGACAATTTATATCCATATTTTTGCAAGAAGCTAACTTTGACTCTTGGATATCTATCATGATAAATATTTCAATGCTTCCTGCTATCCTCACACATAATTTATTTTGAGATATCAGGGTGAAAGGGTCATTGTTCTACCAGTATTTCTCATAATGTAATTTAATGTCAAATAGTTTTAATTCACGTATTTTTGATCGTAAACATCTGGAATGAGGAATCATTGTAAAACTGCAAAATTCGGGCTAAATTGATTGATGTTTTGGAGTAAGAAGTGATGTACAACTTCATTTTTTCTCTGCAAAACATTTGTTCAGCATCTTTTGTTTCCAAAGGATGTCATCTCCAAAAACTTTAAAGGTTACCCCAATCATTTCATAGCAAAACAAATATTGACAAAGTAAAGATTAATTAAGTTGTTTTCTGTTTTGATGATGATAGTCTAACTTAGCTTTTGTTTATTTTGCCTTAAGTCATATTGTAATTACTGTATGAATCAAGGTCCATGCAACCCTGTATTAGGAGAGTTTTATAGAATAGTGCACTTATTAGAATCTTATAGGTAAAAAATTAGAAGACCAAATCTTTTGTGTTTTTGGATACTTCTAGGATTTTGTTTCTTCATCCTTAGGTTCATGAGAGCCAGGCTCACCCATAAGTGCATCAAAGAACATTTCCTTGCCTTCATCATCTTGAATTCCTCAAGTCATGTCTTCATAGGTTTTTTACATGTGAGAGGTAAATCTTGAGACAATGATTTCTCCAACAAAGTGTGCACTTCTTTTTCTTCTTCTTCTTATCAGCAGTCAATCAGGTAATATTTTTTTGTTTTATTTTAGCTAATATTTTGGTGAGCATGCAAAGCATAATGCAAACCTATATAGTGGCGATTTCGTCCGTCCAGCTGACCGTCCACAGTTTGTCCTGAGAATTTCTCAGAAAATATTAAAGTTTCTTCAGAGTTCCTTAGAAAAAGATAAAAGTTTTGTCAGATATCCTTATGGAAGGTTAGAATTTCCTTACAAAATGTTAAAGTTTTTCAGAGACACTTAAGACAGATTAAAGACTAGTTTCTTTAAAAAGTCTACAAAACATTTGATATATCCTTAGAAAATAACTGTAAAATGATTAAATTTTCCAGTATTCAGAGATCCTCAAGCATCTCTCGATATAAGATTCTCTGAAAAAACTAAAAGTGTAATCAGATATCCTTATGGCTCTCCTGCCCCACTTGCAACACCGAACTCTCCATCAAGCATATATTCTTAATCTGCCCCCTATACCTGAACTCCAGGTCTCTTCTCTCCTCACCAACCTGAATCTCGGATCTATTCAAAAACAATCCTTCCAACATTATCAACTTCCTCTGTAACAACAACCTATTCCACCATATCTAATCTTCATTAAAATCCTTTATAATTCTTCAAAATATTTGGGCACCAACAGTTGTATCAGGCATGATTATTAAACTCTGCCTTTATTATTGTGTTTATTTGCATAAAGTTGCTACAGTATATGAGCTGACCAGACTTTAATTTTAATTAGTATGCTCAGTCAGGAAGTGTGACAGGATGTGACTACATATGGAGCATATCAAGCATATATTCTTAACCTGCCCCCTATACCCCCTATACCTGAACTCCAGGTCTCTTCTCTCCTCACCAACCTGAATTTCGGATCTATTAAAAACAATCCTTCCAACATTATCAACTTCCTCTGTAACAACAACCTATTCCACCATATCTAATCTTCATTAAAATCCTTTATAATTCTTCAAAATATTTGGGCACCAACAGTTGTATCAGGCATGATTATTAAACTCTGCCTTTATTATTGTGTTTATTTGCATGAAGTTGCTACAGTATATGAGCTGACCAGACTTTTAATTTTAATTAGTATGCTCAGTCAGGGAGTGTGACAGGATGTGACTACATATGGACATAGGGAGGGATGCCGTGTGGGACATGAATGGGGCCATGCGGGACATGATAAATTATATACCATGTGGTATGCACCAGGGCGACGAGTGAACACACAATTACAATGACGGGGCGGTCACCTGCGTATTTGGTTATGATAGTAACAATGCTATCACGAAACGCTTAATACGACCCGGACGAGAACACGGGTACGACGTACGGACAGACATAACATCGACAACCAAGTCAATGTCCACGGCCTTTGATAACCAGTTGTGGTGCACTGGCGTGTCTACCCAACCCAGGCTTGAACCCAGGACCTCGTGATCTGTAGACATGTATGATAACCGCTACACCACAGTAGGTAGATATGCACCAAGGCTTATATCAGGCATAATTATTTGACTCCTGACCTTTTTTCGTATTCAACAAGTCATTTGCATATAAGTTATTATATGAACTGACACTTTCATACATAGTATGCTCAATCAGGAACTGATAGCTAGGATGATACTTCTTATGGAGCTATGTGAGACATGGGGTGGGATGCCATGTTGGACATGGGCTAGGATGTCATGTGGAACAGGGTGGGATGTCATGTAGGATATATGGTGGAATGCCATGCTGGACATAGGGTGGAATACCATGGGATGGGATGTCATATGGGACATGGGTCCCACCCCATTTTCATTTGCATATAAGTTATTATATAAACTGACACTTTCATACATAGTATGCTCAATCAGGGACTGATAGGTAGGATGAGACTTCTTATGGAGCCTATGGGATGTCATGTCAGACATGGGGTAGGATGCCATGTGGGACATGGGGTGGGATGCCGTGTGGAACAGGGTGGAATGCCATGTGGGACATGGTAGGATGCCACGAGTAACACAGGGTGACATAGGTTGGGATGCCATGTGTGACATAGGGTTGGAGGCTATGTGGGACATAGGGTAGGAGGCCATGGGAACATGGGATGTGATACCATGTAGGACATAAAGTAGGATGTCATTTGGAGGGATACCATGTGGAACATGGTGGATCCAATATGGGACATCAGGTGGGACGCCACTGATGCAGGACACAGGGAGGGATGTCATGTGGGACATAGGGAGGGATGTCATGTGGTACATATGGTTGGATTAATGTGGGACAAGGTGGGATGCCATGTGGGTCAGGGTGGGATGCCATGTGGGACATATGGTGGAATGCCATGTGGGACATATGGTGGAATGTCATGTAAGACATACTGTATACTGGAATGCCAGTGGAGTTATGGTGGAATGCCATGTGGGACAGTGTATGGGATGGGATGTCATGTGGGACATGGGGTGGGATGTCATTTGGGAAATGGGATGGGATCCATGTGAAACATAGGGTGGGATCACATATGGGTCATAGGATGGGATGCCATGTGAGACATGGTAGAATGCCACATGGGACAAGAGATGTGATGGGATATGTCATGTGGGACATCTGGTGGTATGCCATGTGGGAGATATAGTGGAATGCCATGTGGGACATGGGATGGGATATCATGTGGGACATGGGTTGGGATGCTATGTTGGACATGGGATGCCATGTGGGACATGGGATGCCATGTGGGACTAAATGTGAGATGCCATTTTTATAATTGACCAGATCATATGATACGGGTGTCAATTTGCATAATGGTATTTACGTTCTAGTTTGCAAATGTTTCTAGTAAATGAAATTGCATTGCAAGGAAGGTTATATTTGCTCACACTGACTTAGACAAAACTGGTAGAGCACCTGCTCTTCAGCCGGCAGAGTGTGGGCTGGATCTCTGGTGGCGTCATAACAAAGACTAAGAAAGGATTGGATCTGCTGCTGTCTTGTTTGGTGCTCAGTTTATAGTATCAGGGCAAGGTAACAAGCTTATGCTCTGTGTGTTGGTGACAGTTATGATCCATTAAACTTTCTATTGTTAATTGCTTGAGTATGCATTCTTGTATAGAAAATCCCTGTATAGCACCTTAAATTGATTATTAAAGCAATTACATGTATGTAAATAATGATTTGGAATAGATTGATTCACACATGTTAAAATCATGCAATGAATCAGAACTTTGCATGCTTAAAGATCTATGAACATTAGAAATATCTATATTGGTTAAAAGTGTTATTTAAATTTGAGCAGATTTTGTTTATTTGTTTTCATCTCAAAGTATGTACTAAAGAGTTTTCTACCCTGTTAAGCTCAGATTGTCACCCGCATCCACCTCTGCCACTCCTATCTCACCCACTCCCACCTCCTTTCCGGCTCCCTTGCCCCACTTGCAATACCGAACTCTCCATTAAGCATATATTCTTAACCTGTCCCCTATACCTGACCTCCAGGTCTCTTCTCTCCCCACCAATCTGAATCTTGGATCAATTCAAAAACAATCCTTTCTCCAACATTATCAACTTCCTCTGCAACAACAACCTATTTCACCATATCTACTATCCTTCTATACCTAACTTTACACACCCCTTTCTTTTCACCGTAATTTTTCTCCCAAATTCACCCTATTTTTCCCCTTTTTGCCTTCTCAATCTTCCATCTCCTCTCTGCCTTAACTCTTACATCTTAATTTTTTAGCACCTTCTTGGCACGTTTTGACTCTGACTGTCGCCATGCCATTAAATATCAACAAACCAAACCAACTTGAAAATGCAATGTGAGTTTGTATCCATTTAAAGCTGAGATACAGCTAGTCTGGAATATCAACATGGTGTCTTTCTGTTGTGCATTCTTTCAACTCTTTTGTAAAAGTACAGTATGCACAATGCCTTTAATCAAATGAAGTCCCATATCCCAGTAGTACAGATTGACATCACCATTGTATTTTTGACCTTTGCAACAATCAACATACTGTAGCTTTTCTTAAGTAAGCATTCTTATCATTTTTGTGTGATTTCTTGTTACCAAATTTGTTATTTATTTTACATATGAAGCTAATTGTTCTGATAACGAATAAGGAATCATCATTAGTACCAGTCAGCAGAATTGTCCTAGACACAGATCAACTTGAAAATATCAGTGAATTATTGATGGCAAATGTTTGATAAAAATTGTCTGTTATACAAATCCCTTATATAAAACCAGCAGTTTTTGTAATTGAATAAAATTGTGACAATTTAGTATGGTTTATTTCCCTAATGGGCCATTTATGGGTATGGAACTTATTTTCACCAAAGTGTGAACGAAACTTGAAGAAAGTGCCTAAAATTTGTTGTCCTAGTAGTAATAAATTCTTTGTGTTTAATATTCTGAAGTTTAATTCAAAAATATTGTCTTATGCAAGGGTGTAAGCATGGCTAGGATTTGCCTACCAAAAGTGGAGTGGGGCAAAGTCAAAAGTAGGAGGGGGGGGGGGGAGGAGCAAAACCACAAAATCATGCTTAGTAAAAATCATAAAAATCACCATACAACAGATAAAAATTCGGAAAAAAGTGGGGGCCAGTAACCCTGGGACCCTTCCAGGGTTACCTGGGGGAAATTCCACAGTCGGTAATAGAATTAGACTGGACTTGCCCCCCTTCAAAGTGGTGTAGGAATAAACCATTTCAAATATAGAGCAGGAATTTCTGGAAAACTGCTTTAATTAATGTCACATGGTTGAAATTTACTTGTCCATAATGGACCAATCATGTACTAGGGCATGTTATAGATCATTCAAATACCGGGGATCCTTGGTGGATGAAAAACTCCTTTAAAACTTTTAAACGCTCATCATATGTGCATTATTCATTATTCACGTGCATTGTTACGTACAAACTTTCTCCAGCAAATGCAACTAATTGGTTGGGTAACAAAGGGAAAATTCCCACAGCAGTTAATTGGTCGAAATACTGAAGTAATCTTGTTCAGCTTAAATTGGTTTAAAAACTTGAGGTCTAATGAATATTGTGCTTAAGGTGACCTAGTAAAGACCTAATAAAGAAAACTGAAGTGGAGGACAATAATTAAGTAATGTTTGTCATTTTATGTTAAAATTGTAATAAAATTCAAAACTTTTATTGAAAACTTATCATTGTAAAGAAGGGTGCATAAGCATAAACAGTTCTGTTGCAGTACCATCAAACACAAACAAACAAACTTTGTTTGTTTGAAATACAAACAGCTGCATCTGAAAATGTTCACAAAATGCTCATCATGTTTTACTGCCATTGCATTACTTATTATTTCTTTTTGTCTACATTTCAGTTCTTACCCAATCAACTGCAAATTGTCCATCAGGATGGTACCTATATCAAGACATGTGTTACCGTTCCTATCAAGATTTCAAAACTTGGAATGAGGCTCAATCAGCTTGCCAGTCTTACCAGGGAAATCTTGTGATGATAAAATCAACAGACATTAATGTAAGTTGATCACTAATTAATGTTGTGCAGTCACCATAGAATTTAAGTAAACGGAAAATGCTGAGCTTGGTCGGTGAGTGAAGCAAGCATGTACATTTATTTCTGAATGTCACCCAAATTTTTATTTTCTTCATCGACTTTAATGACAATGAATTATAAACTTTATTTCAATTAAATAGCTGTCGCTTTAGTTTTTTTCTGTTCCAAATATGTTATGTAACTATGTTATGTAACTGGATATTCCACATCATCAGGAAAAAACCCATATGTCGCTCTAACACAAAAAGTGAAATCTGGAGCCGATTTGGGCAAATTTTTAACCTAAGGCTACACAAATCAGCAAAGTATGTCCAGCCTACCGTAGCTTTGTATGTTAGAGGAAAATAAATATGTCATGTGGGACATATGGTGGAATGCCACATGGGACAAGGGATGGGATGGGATGTCATGTGGGACATGGGACGGGATGCCATGTGGGAGATATGGTGGAATGCCATGTGGGACAAGGGATGGGTTGGGATGTCATGTGGGACATGGGGTGGGATGTCATGTGGGATATGGGGTGGGATGCCATGTGGGACATGGGATGCCATGTGGGACTTAGTGTGAGATGCCATTTTTATAATTGGCCGGGTCATATGATATGGGTGTCAATTTGTATGGGCATGCTAACCATGACGGTAAATACCGTTCTAGTTTACCTTTAGCCCTCAGTTTCAACTACTTCAATGGAAGGCTATCTGTTTATAGCCAAGAGTTTTTCCTCTTCACAAGACTGGCAGCACAGTGCCTGGCACCAGTGACACAGCCTCTAGTGCTATAGTGCCCAGAAGCATAGTTGACTGCATGGTTCCTTTTTCTCATTTTTGAGCAATTTTTCTGTCTTCTGACTTTTGCCTAATGGAATCTTGAGGTTCAGACACAAAGGACTTTTTTTGCACCTTTTGTTTTATAACTTCATTTTCGGATTTTCTTTTTCGTGGATGGGCTTTTTATCCTCGAGATCGTTTCTTTTCTTTTTTCTATTATATTTTCCCTCGTTCTGTCCCGACTTTTCACGCCTTCGTTACTAATACAGCGGTCCCCATATAGTGGTTCCAAGCGATTTTTTCTAGCTGCCTCGGGTCTCTGGCCCTTGGTTTTTTCTTTCATAATGACAAAGCGCCTACAGTGACCTTGACCCCTCCCCCCGTGACCCACCTGCTACCATCATTGACCATTCTGCAACCCCAATCCCAAAAATCCTTATAATCCATGCCACCAACAAGCAGGAAAGCTTTAAAAGTTTCTCCTTTCCTCATCCATAAAGCCCTCTTGGCCTTGTCGGTACCCTCCCAAAGAAGATGCTTAACTCAGACCCAGCAGATCTTCCTCCAGATAACCCCCGCCTCCTTATGGCATACACACAATCAATTACAATAACACCTACAACATCATACAATGGAACATTAGAGCCTTAAGGCCAATTCTGAAGAAATCGACCTTCTGGCCTCCACCAACCCGGTCGTCTTCTGCCTACAAGAAACTTTCTTGAAAACCACGGACCATTACTCCTCATAACAACTTTGCTTGCTATCACAAACATCAAGTGGATGCTGACAGGGCCTGTGGTGGGCGTCTCCATTCTCGTTAGACACGATATCCCACACAGCCCTGTTCGTGCACACCGCCTTCAGGCCATCTGTATTTCTATCTCCCTCCCACAAAACTTTCCATCTATCTCCTCCCAACACCAACATTCAACCAACCAGCCTTAACAACCTCATCTCTCAGCCCCCCTTCATCCTTCTTTGACCTACCTTCATCCTGCCACAGGCTCTCTCACCTGTATTGACCTGTCTATCTGTTCCCTAACCTCCTCCCTGACTTTAGTTGGAGAGTCACTGCTGACCTCTGTGGTAGATTTTTCTGTTTTCTGACTTTGCCTAATGGAATCTTGAGGTTCAGACACAAAGGGACTCATACCCACCCCTCGGCGCAAGAAAGTGCACCTTCTGTTGCAAGTTCATGAAATGGTGACACGTTACCAGACATGTTACAGTTGCAGACTGCTGTCAATTGAAACCCTGCCCCATTTCTTTGCTCTTGTTACTATACCTCTAGCTCTTCCTCCTAACACCCTCCTCGCAGGGGTCGCAAGAGGAGGCGTCGCAGCCCAAGTCTCAATGAAGAAGCCTTACTTTTGAGACTGCAGGACCAGATGCAGGGTTGGCTTCCACAGGCTCTGGAGGCCTGTATCCCCATACACAGGCCCATTCGCTGCCAGGGCTGTTTCTTTCCCCACTCCCAGGTGATCCCCTATTTCAGGAGAACCTGATTCTGAAGGTACTGGATATCTTGAAGGAGGTTATGAGGTGATCCACCTCAAAGTTTGTGACCCACCACCGAGACTCCAGGAGCCTCTTACCACCAGGGGCCTCCGGGGTCAAACCGGCAGCAAAGCAAGTTCCCAGTAGACAACACCCTCACGCGCAGGGCTCAATGCTAGGTGCAAATCCCTGCAAAGGACTGGTCTGCTTATAGTATAGAGGCCTTCCAGGCCCTTCAGGTCCCCGATGGGGACTACAAAGCTCTGTTAACAACCCCTCCAGCACCCGAGAAGGTCTGGAGCCTGCTGCACAACCCTCAGAAGGGAGCCCCGGTGGCTACCCTTAGGCCAAGGGACATAGGTTTCGCTGTGCCAAGGTCCAGGAAAGAGAGATGGCACTTAAGGCCATCGAGCGTGTGGTCCGGGCAGCCTTTAAATACCAAACCCTTGCGGTATGGTCCGTGGAGGGCCTGCGGTGTATCCTCAAGGGGATCTTCCCAGATCTCTCTGACTTGGCACAGACCTGTCTGATCTGCTAGATGGACAGTAGATCAGCTGGCCTGCATGGCAGCGAGTATGTTTTATTGCTGGAACGGAAGAGATCAATGATCTCTGGCAAAATGGAGTGATCATACCGGCAAAGCCGGGACAGGATAAGGGAGCACTTGGTGCCCCATCCTCAATATGAGGCCGCTGAGCAAGTTTATTAAACCAGTCCAGTTCAAAATGGAGACTGCCCTCCATTCTGCAACATTTGCACAAAGGGCTATGGGCAACGTCGATTGACCTTTCAGATGACTATCTGCATATCCCCATCCACAAGGACCACTACAGGTTTCTGGCTTTTCAGTACAAAGTTAGTTCCTTTGTCTTCTGGGCGTTACTCTTCGGCCTTTCCACTGCCCCTCGGGTGTTCCAGGCCCATCAGGTCCCCGATGGGGACTATGAAGCTCTGTTAAGGACCCCTTCAACACCCGATGAGGTCTGGAGCCTGTTGCGCAACCCTCAGAAGAGAACCCAGGTGTCTACTGTGACTGAGGCCAAGGTTTAGGGAAGAGAGACGACAGTTAAGGCCATCGACCATACGGACCGGGCAGCCTTTAAGGACCAAGCCCTCGCAGTATGGTCCACGGAGGGCCTGCGGCGTATCCTCAAGGAGATCTCCCCATAATTCTCTGACTCAGCACAGACCTTCCTCACAGGCCTGTCTGATCTGCTGGATGCACAGTAGATCAGCTGGCCCACAAACTGAAGATGCAGCAAAGGGCTAAGAGTTGATGAAAATAAGCCACAACAGATAGAACTGAAGTGATGCATTCCAAACCTGGAAGACAAAAGGTGTGTAACACAAAAACTACACACAACATGAAACAATGCAGTGAGGGAAGAACCAAACCAATACAAGTGCAAAGTATGTCATCATTGGCATGATTTCAACACAAAATGGCAGCTTCCATGTTACAACTTTAAACTTGGATAACTTCAGAATGTAAAATGATTTTGTGATGGTGTTTTGATAGTGTCTTCTTTTTGTGATACTCAATCATATATCAAGGTGGAATATTTGACTTTATGTCTCCTTTAAGTTTGCAATTATTCTTGTCATGAGCTCAAATTTTTGAATGAATGATAATGAGTGGATTCTTTTATTTTACAGAACTTTATTACACTGAATTTGCTGGCACTTAAGCAAGGTAATTACTGGATTGGATTGCATGACCTTTCTACTGAGTTTCAGTTTGAGTGGGTGGATGGAACTCCCCTGGATGACGATAATGCGTAAGATAATCTTTTTACATTCAGAGTGGGTCAAATTTGAACTGAAGTTACACGAATAATGGTCCTTAAATTAATATAAATGCTTTTTTGTTAATTGGTTTAACTCTTAAAATGCTTTGATTAATGTTAATGCTGTTATTGAAGCATTTCTGTAATTGGGTTCAAAGATGAAATTGTGTGGTTTGTTACCTTTTCAGCGACACTTTGCAAGTTTCTTTGATATTCAAAAACATTATATTAGAAGTTTCAAAACCATGTACTTTCCTGAATGGTTTTATCACTTTGAGCTAGTAGATAGTTGTGAATAGCTTTTCAGAGTGACAAGTTGATTGTGGTTATTTCAATGAATTGTGTGCATCAGTATGATGGTAGTTATATAAAAATGTAGTTTTAGATATTGTCGAAAGTTTTAAGATGAATGATGTGAAAATATAGTATATATTAATATATACAATATATTTATATATAATATTGCATATACATTGAACCACTTGCATCCAGTCATTTTGGAATTCAAGCCACATGGAAAAAGTTACATCGAATAATTGCAGGGAATTTTTTTCAACCCTCCGTCTTCCTGGAGATTGCATGTTTCAATCCTATTAGGATTTTACTTTTGTTGTCTGTATCATTTTACTACACAGTAGATATGTTATTGTTATTTGTATGATATTTAAAACAATTTTTTCAAGTACCATAATGAGGATTGTTCTTATCTGAGTAATAATGATGTGATTATTATTGGGGGACCTCACTTTGCTACCCTTCATATAAATATTCATGTAAGGTTGACCTTGACCTTCACAGGAGGTGGATGGTCAATGAGCCCAATAATGCAGGAGCAGGGGAGGACTGTGTAGAGATGTATGCAAATATTGGTCTATGGAACGATGATGGATGCACTAAATCCAACAAATACATTTGTGGAAGAAAAGCTGGTAAGTATTATGTTATAATGTTATTATTGCACACCAACCTTTGTTAAAGGAATACTCCTGTGAATTTTTATTTTTATATATATGATAGAGAAAAAATTGGTGTAAAAATTATTTTGATATCTTATTCTGTTTTGTCGTTATTGCATTGTATTTCAAATATTTTACCATTGAGACCTTGCAGTGTACAGTGTGATGTCATAAAGGCATATCCAAGACAATCATAATGTATTTCAAAATGAATTACCTTTTTCTAAATTATTGGAAGCATCTTTATCCCTTCGCCAATGAAGTTGGTGAAGAGGGGGTATAGCATCTTTACCATTCGTCCATCTGTTTGTCCGTGTGTCCGTTCGTCCACATTTATTATCCGTCCGGCCTCATGCATTGTTCAGCTACTGGGAAACAAAAGATTGCTGCCCTAGGATAGGAATTCTCATTTTTTTTATGAAAAGAAAATTATATAAAAAAAGACTTGCTTTGAAGGAGCTTTAAACAAATGCATTCCAGCATTTAAAGGATTTGTCCTGGCATGAAAAAAGCAGAATAGAGATGACGGCTCCAAAAAATTGATAATGAAGTGTCTTGCGAATGAATAACAAATTAACAATAAGTCTTTGCTTGAATAGAGTGGAAACATAATAGACTTATGATGATCTGCAAATTAATCTGTACTGAATTTTCATTCTGATTTGGTAGATAGATCAGCCCTATCTGGTTTATAAGGGGAAAAAAGTTGAACATGTTTTTAATGAGAGTGTCAGATTTAAGTTAAGGCTGGGTGTAGAGCTGTGGTGCAATGGAGTGAGTGGAGGTTATAGTGAAAGTTGGAATGATGAGTTGGTTAAGAGTTTATTTGGTAGATGAGTGGATGGCAAACAGTGGGTATGGTAGTAGTGAATGGATGATGGTAGGTGAATGGATGATGGTAGGTAAATGGGGGATGGTAGGTAAGTGAAACATGTTGGGGATTAGAGGATGGTAGGTGAATGGAGGATGGTAGATGAAAGGAGGATGGCAGGTCAAGGGGGGATGGTAGGTGAATGGAGCATGATGGGTTGATAGAAGTGAGGGAATGGGAGTTGGAGAAAAGATTGTTGGGTGGAAGATGGTAGAATGATTGGTAGATGTAGGAACTGGGAAGCAGGTGTAATGACATGGGGAAAGGATGGGATGAAATGTGGGACAGGGTGGATTGGCGTGTGGGACAGGGTGGCATATGGGGCAGGATACCATGGAATGTGGGACAGGATGTCATGGCATATAGCACAGGGTGGGATAGCATGTGAGACATTGTGGCAAGGCATGTGAAACAGAGGTGTCATGGCATTTATGACAGGCTGGGATGGCATGTAGGACAAGGTGAAATGGCATGGGGACTGGGTGGGATAGCATGTGAGACATAGTGGCATGGTATATGGGACAGGGTGGCGAGGCATATGGTGGGATGCCATCTTGATTGCAAGTGTAATGGCATATGGGTTATGTCTGGATTTCATGTATGATTTCCTGTAGGGATGGATGTAGGATGGGACACGCAGAACAGGGTGGGATGGCAGTTGTGACAGAGGGTTGAAAGCATGCTATTTAATGGCAAGGGAATTTGTATCGTTTGTGATGTCAAGTTATTATCCCCTCGCCAACGAAATTGGTGTAGAGGGAATATAGCATCTTTATCATCCGTCCGTCCTCATCTATTGTCCATCCAGTCTCATGCATTAGGTACCCCAATTTCTCCATCCTCTTTGATAGGACTAAAACCCTATCCCCTCCCTTTAGCTTACGCATTAAATTAGACCTCTTCCATCTCCGCATCAACCCTGCCACTCTCGGCACCTTCTCCTGGCCCACTTTTCCTCCTTGGGCCACCCCCCTCCCTTCTGTCCACCTGGGCCTCTCCACTCATCACAAAACTCACACCCACCCTAACCTCTTCATCAATCTCCACAACCAAATCAAAGACCAACTCTCAAATTACACCTCCATCTATACTGATGGCTCCAAGGAAGGCAACAAGACAGCTGTTGCTGCCATCATCCAAGACATCACCCTCAGTAGCAGACTTCCCGACTACTCATTTATCTTTTCAGCCGAGGCTAAGGCCATTCTCCTCGCCCTCAACTTTATTGAGTACTCTCCGCTCAGCCACTTTGCCGTTTTCTCCCACTCAAAGGCTGTACTTACTTCTTTACTCAATCTTAAATGGGATAACCTCACATGCCACCTCCTCCTCCGGAAACTCTTTCTCCCACCCTCTGCAGGAAAAGTGTTCTTTTCTTCTGGATACCTAGCCATGTTGGCATCTCTGGCAATGACAGGGCTGATGCAGCCGCTAAGCTTGCCCTCAACCTCCTCCCGACCCCTTTTCCCAAAACCCTCTCTGACATCAAACCGCTCATTGCTTCCCTTGTTCGTGACCGATGGCAAACCTCATGGAACTCCTAAATTGATAACAAACTCTATATCATCCAGCCCACAATTCTGATCAAATCCATCATCAAGAACCTCTCTCGTATCGACAACGTTCATATTACCTGTCTTAGAATTGGTCACACCCACCTCACTCACTTCCACCTCCTCATTGGCTCCCCCCAACCCCTCTGCAACAATTGCCACTGCACCCTCACAATCCATCACGTTCTCCTTGCTTGCCCCCTGTACAACCTTCCCAGAGCTTTCCTTGCTCCCCACAACTCAATTGCTGAGGTTTTCCAGAAAAATCCTCCGGATAAAATTATCTCCTTCCTTTATCATGCTTCCCTCTACAACCATATTTAATTCTCCTCTTCCACCCCCTCTCTACTTTGTTTTTGTTTCAACCATGCACCTCCCCTTCTCGATCATAGCTTTCTGACCTTTTGTTCTTGAATTTCTCTCATTCTCCCCCTGTTTCCTTTCCTTTCTATCTCTAGAATGATCTGACTTCTCAGGCACAATTTGACCCTTGTTGTCGTGGTGCCATTAAGCCCTCATCAAACAAACAAACAAACATGCATTGCTCAGCTACTTGGGAACAAAAGATTGCTACCCTAGGAAAGGAATTCCAACTAATATAATGAAATAAAATTTATACAAAGGAAAATCTTGATTTAAAAAAAACTTGGATTAAATGCGTTTCAGATTTGAATAGCAAGTTCTGGGATGAAAAAAAGTTGAATAATAGAAATGACGACTGAATGGAATTGATAATAAAGTGCCTTAGGAAAGAATAGGGAAAAAACAATAAGGTTTTGCTAGAATAGAGTGGAAACATAATATACTTATGATAAAATCCAAGTTAATCTGCAATGAATTTTCATTCTGATTTGGTAAATAGATCAGCCCTATTTGGTTTATAAGGGAAAACAAAGTTGAGTATGTTTTTATAGGGAGTGTCAGATTAAATTTATGGTGGCGGGGGAGCGATGGATGGCAAAAGGTGGTTGGGGTAATAGGTGAAACAGGGATGGAAGGTGAATGGGGCATGTTGGATTAGTGAGGGATGGGAAAAAAGAATGTTGAGTGGAAGATGGCATAATCATTGGTAGATGTAGGAATTGAGATGAAGGTGGGATGGCATTGGGGACATGATGGAGTGAAATATTGGACAGAGTGAGATGGTATGTATGACAGGGTGGCATGTGGGACAGGTTGTCATGTGGAACAAGTTGTCATGTGGAACAGGGTGCCAAAGAATGTGGGATAGGATGTCATGGCATGTACGAAAGGGAGGGATGGCATGTGGGACAGGGTGGGATGACATGTGAGACAGGGTGGGATGACATGTGAGACAGGGTGGCATGGCACTTGGGACAGGATGGCATGTAATGAAATTCATCTGGATTTCAGTAGGATGGCATGTGGGACAGGGTAGGATATCATGTGGGATGGCTTGAGGCAAGGTGGGATGGCACATGGTACAGGGAGGGATGGGACAGGTTGGCATGGTATATGGGACAGGGTAGCAAGGCATACGGTTGGATGTTATCTTGATTGCAGGAGTGATGGCATATGGGTCATGTGGTGGAATGGCATTTTTGTGTATAATTTCCTGTAGTGAGAGAAGTAGCATAGTATGGCATGTGGAACAGAGGGTGGAATGGCAGGTGTGACACAGGCTGGAAAACATGTAATTAGCGGTGAGGAGATTTGTATCATTTGCGCTGTCTGGTTTAATAACTGAGATTGGTTTTAACATGCACATTACAAGAAGATGTTTTACCCATCTGTTCATGTATTTTATACTCAAAAGTAATATAATTTCTTTTTTTTTTGTTTGATAAAAATTCACAAAAAAATTATTTTGGATTTACCCTCATGGTGACATTGTACACTGAAAAACACTGGTGAGGTCTTTGAAATGCAATTACTTTTAGACGGAGTAAGATAGCAACATAATTTTTACACCAATATGTTTCTGTAGCAATCCTTTATAATAGATATAAAAATTCATGGGAAAATTCCTTTAAAGTTTAAGGAGACTTGTAATTGCCTATAAAGATTTTCATGAAATTTGTAGGAATTATGAATTTTAGAAACTGGGATTGATTACCCCACTGTTCAGCTTAATTAAGTCAACCACTTATGTAATTGATGTACAGGAATACCATACACTGTTAGATCATTTGAATTGTTTTGATGTTCTATGATTTAAAGAAAATAAGAGTATGCAAATTGCCTCCTTTACTCTTATAGTGAAATACCTGTGGGATCAATGTTAATACATCAACACTGTGAGGCTATTTGGTGCCTATTAGTTGACAGACTTAAGCACTGACAAATTCCTGTGTGTTATGTTTGAAGAGTATGTTTTGCAGATAACTGTTTATATCTGCTCCCCACACAGACATTGTGCAAAGATGTGATGAAGATAATGGCTGGCAACCTTCAAATGGCAAATGTTACAAGTTGTTTGATGAGAAAAAGAGCTGGGGTGATGCCAAAACACACTGCGAAAATGTAGATGCGGATCTGATTAATATTGGAAACGATGCAGAGCAGGTAGTGGTTACGGCTTGGTCACAGTATGGTGCAGACACATTCTGGATAGGTTTGAGTAACAAGGTAGGGCATTATCATTACTTAGTTGGTTTTTTTGCTGAAATTTCTCAAAACAATGACATGACGAGAAGCTTTTTTCTTCAATGACATTGCTAGATAATCAATAGTTATTTTTTGTTTGTATTTCCATTTGAATAGAACCAAGTCAATAAGGATGACTATAGATGGACCAATGGGGATAGAACCACATTCACAAACTGGGCATCTGGAGAGCCGTTCAGTAGGTAAAGAATACAAGTTTGAGGTGCTTCCTTGAAAGTGAATTATTCTGAATTTGTCTTTATGTGTATTATCAGAGATGTCCACATGCTCAATTACATTCATATAATGATAAGTAAACAAGGTGGATTTTAAACATATATCCTCCAAATTGTTTGCCTGAGGCCCAAAACTTATCCAACTGGAAATAATCCTCCTAGCTATGTTATTATAGCTTATATTTTCTAGAAAGCTCAGTAGGTGATTTGCCTCATTGATAGTCTGACTCGTATTCCAAAGGTACGGGGTTTGATTCTCTGCACAAGTTCTATGTTGTATCCTTGAACAAGACGTTTTATTCTACTTTCTTCAGTCCACTCTGCTGTGATATGAGTACCAGTATTATTGGAGATTAAACCTGCAATGTATGGGCATCCTATCCACCAGTGGCATGGCCACGGGGTGGTATGAGGGGGTAGTTAAGCCCTCCCTCCCACCTTTCCACAAAAAAATGTCCTTCAGATTCTTATTTTATGATTTAGTCTATATTACTGCTTAAAGTTTGCTTAAGTAATGCCTGTTTGTTAACCCTTCTCTTTACCGTGATTGTCAGGCTACTAAAAGGGATGCAAATTTTACACCCCTCACCCCTCCCACCACCACTTATTTTACTGTTGCCACACTGCTGCTGTTTACAGAGAGTCATTGACTCTCACACGCTTATCCCACAGAATCAGAGCATAAGTTCCGGCCATATGGCATGGTTGAGAGAGGACTGAAATTAAATTTCTTCAGCTCATTAGATTAGATGAAGAGAGCTATGTTTTGATATGTTTGAACAATTTCAATGGTTTGGATCAAAAGCATTGAAATTTCAGTATAATCTGCATTTATTTTAGACATATTTCAATTTATCTTTAAGAGTTGAAAGCCAAATCCAGTTTTAGTGATATCACATGTTTAACAAAAAAGTTATGCTTTCATTTGTGATTGTTTTATTTTCAGATATTATGATGGTCAAAATACTTGGGACTGTGTGGAAGTTTTGGATACATCTATTGTCGGAGAATGGACAACAACAAAGTGCACACAATTACGCTCTATCATGTGTGAAAAAGATGAAGGTATTTCCCAATCTGGGCTTTGCTGCTTACGAGCGGATTTTTTTGCGACAAAAGGGTTTTCTGAGTAGAAGTAACCAAAGGTGTATGTCTCCGTTTATCAGGACCAGATGCTGCTGAAAGGAGAAGCAATAATGAATGACTTTCTCTTGAATTAAATTAAAATTAACATAATTAAAAGAAATCAAAATGAACCAAAACACCAGTAGTCTTTCAACATCATGATGTATCGTTGTGTATAGTGTGTTCTTGTATTCAAACAGTGCATGCAAAGCAAAGACCAATGAAGAGGAATAGTGAATATTAGACAAGTGTTTGTCCACTTGAATGTTTGTGTGTATGTCCATCAACTGCACAAATTCAGACACTTCAATAAAACCAGTGCTTTTTGTGGGTTTTTGGAAGTCGAGCCTTTTTGTCATGGAATTACAACAAAAAAAGATTAATTGTGTGTAATGTATGAATACACCCACTGTTTTTTGAACTCTTCTTATTATAATTGATCAATTGCATCCATATCATTTTACTATTTTAAGTTGTAAATAGTAACACAAAGGAAGCATGTGCTGAAACTTTCAAACTAACTTTATGTTGTGGTGAAAATTTTGAGAAAAAAAACCCCCGTTTAGTACATACATTCTTCATTTTGTAACTTTTAATTGTTTTTCCTTCATCTGTAAATTAGTACATATTTTGTTTAAATGTGAAGGGTCAAAGTTGTGCTGAATAGCTATTGTGACTTCTGTTTACAGGAACATGTGCATCCGGTTGGCGCATATTCAAAGGCAGCTGCTATCAGATCAACACTCACTCTCAGACTAGCTGGACCGATGCGAAACACTTCTGTGAAGCTCAGGGAACCTACCTCACTACAGTCTTTGGTCAAGATGAAAATAACTTCATTTATGGCTTATTCAACGATCTAGTCAGCATCGGCATCACCGACTACTGGATTGGCTTGTCAGGTATGGCTGTCCCTCACGATGTCAATAGTGTGATTATTGTCAGACTTTGAGTGATAGCTATATTCCTAGCAGCAGAAATACGTTATTGCAGCTTCTGTTACTTTGCATAGGTGTTATCCATATTTGTCTCATTGTTGAATTAATCCTATTTAGCTTTTCGCAAGTAGAATGTGCTTTAATCATGGAGTTGGATTTTAACCTAGTGCTGCTATGGATCTGTGAAGTGCAACAATCTACTGATGCTCATTGCTTTTTTGCTTTGGTTTAAAAAAAAGAAATTACTGTGGCAGTTAAGCCTTACTCTACAACGCGGCGATATTATCGCTGTTTTGGGTGCCCCGTCTTTGAATCCGCTTCCCAGGTGCATGTTCCAAAAAAGTGCGGGTAGAGTAAAGGTTAAGGGCAGTGTTTTCAATAGGAAAAGTAGGGGATGGGGGAAGGGGTGAAAATATTCTTTTGAAGTTTTTGGCAATATATTCTGAACATTAACGAAGACAAGTAGCTATCCATATTTAAATTGTTTGTTCCATTGTATTATTAAACTTTTACAATAGGTTTATGCTTTTTGTTTCTTTGACTTCAATTTTGGACCAAAAACCTATCACTGATTGTTTGCTGATACAATCTATTGTTTGGTCATGAAAAATAGAGTTAATTTCAACAGTTTTTCTTTTTACTTTTAAGAAACTGATGAAAGTTTATCTTAGCATACCAGGAGTGACTGCCTGTTTACTAAACCCCTTAGAATAAACACTTTTCTTGGTTATACAAATGCCATTAAGTGATTTTGAGCTATTTTAAAATTTGCTTTGTGTGGTGTTTGCTTTGTGGTGTTTTTGACATCTTTTGTATGAATATCTTCATGGAGACTTTGTTTCTGATAGATTTTACCATGGATGGGACATTTGTTTGGGTTGAGGGAAGTGGAGCAACATGGTCTTACTGGCAACCAAATGAACCCACAGACACTTCTCAAGTGCCTGACTGTGGCATGGTCTACACTGGTAAGATTTTGACTTTAAAGTGAAACAATTTGATATTAAATGGTTATGATAGGAAATTTGTTTAAAATATGTTTGTATATTAAGTATGTGGTAATACAAAACTCTTGTATGCGATAAACAGAGACAGTTGCCTTTGCAATGTTGAGGATTTTTCAGCTTACCTTCCTTTGTCCATATAAACCTATTGTTTTATCTTTTGTCATGTAGTTGAATTGTTAGAATGAATGTTTTATTGCCATTTAGATATAGTTTAGCAGTCTTTATTATCCCCTTGCCAACGAAGTTGGTGAAGAGGGGATATAGCATCTTTACTGTTCGTCCGTTCGTTCCTTCGTCCGTCAGTTTGTTTGTCTGTTCGTTCGCCTGTCCATCCACATCTATTGTCCGTCCAGCCTCATGCATTGTTCAGCTACTATGGAACAAAAGATTGCTGTCTTAGGAGAGGAATTCCGACTAATTTTGTGAGAGGAAATTTATATAAAGGAGAACAAATGCATTCCAGACTTTAATAGCAGCAATTAAAGGATTTGTTCTGGAATGAAAAAAAGTTGAATAGTAAATGTGAGGACTGAATGGAATTTATAATGAAGTGTCTTACGAATGAATACTAAAAAAAACAAAGTTGAATAATAGTTCTGACGACTGAATGGAATTTATAATGAAGTGTCTTGTTTTGAATGGCAAAAGGTGGATTGGGGTAGTAGGTTAATGGATGATGTTAGGTGCATGGGGGATGGTTGGTGAAAGGGGCATGTTGGGGAATAGAGGATGGTAGGTGAATTGAGCTTGAGGATGTAGATGAATGGGGGACGGCAGGTGAATGGGGATGGTATGTGAATGGGGCATGTTGAGTTGATAGAAGTAAGGGGATGGGAGTTAGAGGAAAGAATGTTGGGTGGAAGATGGTAGAATGATAGGTAAATATAGTTATTGGGATAAAGGTGGGATGGCTTGGGGGACAGGATGGGATGAAATGAGATAGCATGTGGGACAGGGTGGCATGTGGGATAGGTTGGCATGTGGTAGAGGTTGGCATGTGGAACAGGTTGACATGTAGAGCAGGGTGCCAAGGATTGTGGGACAGGATGTTATGGCATGGGGGCAGGGTGGGATGACATGTGTGACAGATTGCCATGGCATGTGGAAAGGATGGCATGTAATGGAAGTCCATCTGGATTTCAGGTGGGATGGCATGTGGAACAGGGTGGGATAGCATGTGGGATAGCATGGAATGGTTTATGTGACAGGGTGGGATGGCACTTGGCACAAGGAGGAATACCATGTGGGCATGGTGGGATGGCATGTGGGACAGGGTGGCATGGTATATGAGACCATGGAGATAATATTTGGGATAGTATCTCCATAATGGGACAAGGTGGCAAGTCATATGGTGGGATATCATCTTGATTGCAGGTGTGATGACATGTGGTGGAATGGCATCTGGATATTTATGTATGATTTTCTGTAGGGAGGGAAGTAGTATGGTATGGCATGTGGAACATAAGAGTCTGATGGCAGGTGTGACAGAGGCTGGAATGCATGTTATTAGCAGCGAGGGGATTTGTATCGTTTATGATGTCTGGTATTTTATCAATATCCTTACTTTGTCATCAGCACCTGACTTCTGTCAAGAATTCTTTTCATTCTCTTTAACTACTAGAATAATTGCTTTAGGAATAGTGTTCCAAGTTAACTGTCAGAACGAGAGCTTTAATATCTTTCCCAGACACAAAAAATAGTAAATTAGAGTGAGATTTAGTGTCTCAAATTATTGATGGTGAGGTCTCTTACAAACATTTGATTACAAACTGAAGAAATTTCAAACTCAAACACTCATGAATTTGTAAATTTGTATTCTTAACCAGCCAACAATGTGTATGATCACTTGATCTCACTCGTGACTAAGCACTTCATTATAAGAAGGTTTTATGTCTAAATCTATAATAGTCAGGACTGACTACATCGCTTGCTTTGTTTTTACAGATTCTTCTGGAAAATGGAACACAGATAACTGTTATGTGTTGAAATCATCCGTTTGCAAAACTAGAGCAGGTAACACTAACATATTTGTTCTTCAAATGTATCTAAAGGAGATAAGTGTTTACATGTTTTTATTGATAAAGAATAAATTTAAAGCATTAAATCTTCTTTTTCCCATTATTCAAACAACAAAAATAATAATTACAAAATAGGATACATTCAACATTAAACAAAATACATGTATAATTTGTTGTCACAGAGATACTTCTCTTAGCAATAAAGGGGTAAAGGAGAATTTTCAAAAAAAAAAAAGGGGAAATAATTAAAAGAAAACCCCAAAACCTCAGTCTATTGAAACTAAAGTATATGCATATAGAGAGTAAAAAAGTACAACGAAATAGTCCACTTAAAATATAAGTGATCACAGAAGTCTCAGTAATTCTGAAAAGTCCCTTAAGTGATGCAAAATCCCATGATACCAATTATTATTCTGAGCAATATAACTTAAAACTATTAAAGCAGTATAAACCAAGACAGTTGATGACAGAGTATTTTTGTAAGAGTAAATTGCTTATTGTACATACTTTCATGATAGTATTGTACTAATTGCCTATTGTACATACTTTCATGATAGTATTGTACTGATTGCTTATTGTACATACTTTCATGATAGTATCATTCTGATTGCTTTCACACTTTTTCTTCCAGGTCAAACTGTTTATCCAGTATCACCAACCAATCGTAAGTATTTCTCCAAAAACTGATTTAAGAGTGCTTACATGTGGTCCAGAGGCTTTTCAGTTTTGTGGACCTTTTGATAATACGATTGACACCTTGTCTTTTACTTTTAATGATTTCAAAAAAGAAAAGTTTGTTTGCTTGGTATTCTGGTAATCTTGAACATATAAATTCTTTCTTTATTTTGTCAGGAGGGTATTTTCACAATGAGATTATTTTTTGGAAAAGTAGATAGGAAATGAGCTTAGTGCTAGAATGTTGAGTGCAAACTCCTTGAAAAGTAGATAGGAAATGAGCTTAGTGCTAGAATGTTGAGTGCAAACTCCTTGAAAAGTAGATAGGAAATGAGCTTAGTGCTAGAATGTTGAGTGCAAACTCCTTTTGATGGTGACAGCTGTTACTCCGACATGATTGATTGGTGTGTGATATATTTTAATCTTCCATAACAAGAGGTGCGATCATTCCTCATGTATCTGATACTGATTCAAATTTTCTGAGCTACAGCCAACTAACAGACAGAACTTCTTATTTCTATTTATTTTGCAGCTGTTGGAACATGCCCTACTGGCTGGAATCTGTTTGGGAACTCCTGTTACTACATGGAGGGCACAAATAAGGATTTTGATGCTGCAGAAGCAGATTGTGTGGCCAAGAACAGTCACCTTGTAACAGTCAATGATGGAGATGAACAGTCTTACTTATCTAGCACGTTGCTTTAATTTTCTTTTTTTTAATAATAAAATCTTGTAAAATGATCAAATGTTGATCATTGATAGTAATATTAAACAAGTGTACATCACCACAGCCTCTCCTTGCTCAAGACTTAGTCCCGACCTACCTTCACCCTGCCACAGGCGCCCTTACCTGTATTGACCTGTCTATCTGTTCCCCCAACCTTCCTGATTTTAGCTGGAGAGTCACTGCTGACCTCTGTGGTAGTGATCATTACCCCCTTCTCATACACTCCAACCTTCAAACCCCCACTGACCACACCCCCAATTGGAACCTCGAGAAGGCTGTCTGGCCCCTTTTCGAAACCCTCTGTGACTCACACCTCTCCCGCATCTCCTCGAGGATGAGGATCCCATGTCAAACTTCAGTAATATCCTTATCAACCTTGCTACCTGCTCATTTCCCCAAACCCCCAATCATCCCCCCAACCCCTGGTTCTCTGATGACTGCACAACTCAATTGCTGAGTTCTTCCAGAAAAATCATCTGGATAAAATCATCCCCTTCCTTTATCATGCCTCCCTCTACAACCATATTTACTTCTCCTCTTCAGTCCCCTTTCTACTTTGTTTTCGTTTCAATCATGCACCTCCCCTCTCAATCACAGCTTTCTGACCTTTTATTCTTGAATTTCTCTCATTCTCCCCCTGTTTCCTTTCCTTCCTACCTCTAGAATGATCTGACCTCTCAGGCACAATTTGACCTTCGTTGTTGTGGTGCCGTTAAGCCCTCATCAAACAAACAAACAAACAAGTATCCAGAAGATGTTGCATTTCGAAGCTCTGTAGATTTGAAAACAACTGCTAAAAGGAGTCCCTTGAAGTTAGTGCTATGTGTGTATGGAGGGGTTTGCTGCTCAAGGGAGATGTTGCAATGGGGGAATGGGTAACATTTGGAAACATTTTAGTTCCACTAAAGTTTTTTTTATAAAAAAATATTTAAACATGTAAAATGAATAAGGTAATGAGATATTTGCAACAATGTATACCAATACTTGTCTTCTTTTGCAGTGAGGATTCAGCTGATTGGAAATGATATTTGGATTGGTCTTAAAGACACAACAGACAGCGGAAGCTTCCAGTGGACAGATGGTACCTCCGTGAGTATTTTGATATCATTCTACTTGCTAGCATATGCTTGATGCAAACCTCGCAATCAACAAATCAACCAACAAACAACCAACCAAAAAACAACCAATCAACAAACAACCAATCAACAAACAACCAATCAACAAACAACCCACCACCCAAACCCACACTGAAGAGAGTATGGATTGTTCGATTGCCGAACACACCGATCATACTTCTCGACCAATTTTCAAAAACAATCGCTCCCAAAGAAACAGATCCAAAGAAAAAACAAGCCAACTCAGACCCAACAGATCTTCCTCCAGATAACCCCCCGCCTCCTTATGGCATACACCACAAACAATTACAATAACACCCACAACATCATACAATGGAACATTAGGAGCCTAAAGCCAATTCTGAAGAAATTGACCTTCTGGCCTCCACCTTCAACCCGTCGTCTTCTGCCTACAAGAAACTTTCTTAAAACCACCGACCATTACTCCTCGACAACTTTGCTTGCTATCACAAATATCAAGTGGATGCTGACAGGGCCTGTGGTGGCGTCTCCATTCTCGTTAGACACGATATCCCACACAGCCCTGTTCGTGTGCACACCGACCTTCAGGCCATCTGTATTTCTATCTCCCTCCACAAAACTTTCACTCTCTGCAATATCTATCTCCCTCCCAACACCAACATTCAACCAACCAGCCTTAACAACCTCATCTCTCAGCTTCCCACCCCCTTCATCCTTCTTGGTGACTTCAATGCTCACAACCCTCTGTGGGGCTCTAATACCACCACCCCTAGAGGCAAGTTCATCGAAAACGCTCTTCGTCAGCACAGCCTGTCCTTACTGAACACTAACTCCCCGACCTACCTTCATCCTGCCACAGGCTCTCTCACCTGTATTGACCTGTCTATCTGTTCACCTAAACTCCTCCCTGATTTTAGTTGGAGAGTCACTGCTGACCTCTGTGGTAGTAATCATTACCCTCTTCTTATACACTCTTACTTCATTACTCAATCTTAAATGGGATAACCTCACCTGCCACCTCCTCCTCCGGAAACTCTTTTCTCCCACCCTCTGCAGGAAAAGTGTTCTTTTCTTCTGGATACCCAGCCATGTTGGCATCCCTGGCAATGGCAGGGCTGATACAGCCGCTAAAAGCTTGCCCTTAACCTCCTCCTTCCCCTTTTCCCAAACCCTCTCTGACATCAAACCGCTTATCGCTTCTCTTGTTCGTGACCGCTGGCAAACCTTATGGAACTTCCAAATTGATAACAAACTCCATGTTATCCAGCCCACAATCGATCAAATCCACCATCAACAACCTTTCTCGTATCGACAACGTTCATATTACCCGTCTTAGAATTGGTCACACCCACCTCACTCCTCCCACCTCCTTATTGGTTCCCCCAACCCCTCTGTAACAATTGCCACTGCATCCTTACAATCCAACACGTTCTCCTTGCTTGCCCCCTGTACAACCTTCCCAGAGCTTCTCGCTCCCCACAACTCAATTGCTGAGTTCTTCCAAAAAAATCCCCAGATAAAATAGTCTCCTTCCTTCAGCATGCATCCCTCTACAACCATATTTAATCCTCCTCTTCCACCCCCTCTCTACTCTGTTTTTAGTTTTACCCATGCACCTCCTCTCTCGATCACAGCTTTCTGGCTTTTGTTCTTGAATTTCTCTCATTCTTCCCCTGGTCTCTTTCCTTACTACCTCTAAAATGATCTGACCTCTCAGGCACAATTTGACCTTCGTTGTCGTGGTGCCGTTAAGACCTCATCAAACAAACAAACAATTATACACTCTAATCTTCAAATCCCCACTGAGCACACCCCCAATTGGAACCTCGACAAGGCTGACTGGTCCCTTTTGAAACCCTCTGTGACTCACACTCTCCCCATCTTCTCGAGGATGAGGATCCATGTCTAACTTCAGTAATATCCTTATCAAGATCGCCACCTGCTCAATTCCCAAAACCTCCAAACCCCAAATCATCCCCCAACCCTGGTTCTCGGATGACTGCAAAACCGCCATCAAGAACAGGAAAAGAGCCCTCAGGAACTTTAAAACTAACCCGACCACCCATAACCTTAACCTCTTTCGCATCAGCCGCAAGCCAAGGCCAGACGACTATCAAGGACAGTAACACCAACACTTGGAACAACTTTATCTCTTCTCTCACCACCAACACCCCCCACTAAGAAGATTTGGAGAATGGTTAACAGCTTCCACGGCAGGGTAGGCAAATCTTCCATCTCCCATCTGTCTTGGAATGGAGACCTTCTCACCGCAAAAAAGGACATCGTTGACCACCTCGCCGCCTCTTCCAGCAACATCTCGTCCTCGACCAACTACTCTAATGCTTTCAAAATGAGAAAGCTTGCAATGAAGCCCGGAGAATCACTTTTCCCTCTGACAACTCCGAAAGCTACAACACCCCTCTCACCCTTTCTGAATTAAACCAAGCCATCAACGACGCTGGCTGCACCTCCAAGGGCCCAGATAACATCCCCTATCAGTTTCTGAAACACCTCCCCATCAAGGCCACCACTACCCTACTCACCATCTTCAACCACATTTGGTCCTCACACTCCTTTCCCCCTATCTGGAGGACAGCTATTGTCATCCCCGTCCTTAAACCGGGAAGGATGGTACCGACCCCACCAGCTACCGACCCATAGCCCTTACTTGCTGTCTCTGTAAAATTATGGAAGAGATCATTAATCAGAGACTAAACTGGTTCCTCGAGACCAACAGAATCCTCTCTCCTCACCAAAGCGGCTTCGAAACGTCGCAATACCCTAGACCAGTTAATTATGCTCGACACCGCTATCCGGGAATCCTTTGCAAAAAGAAACACCTCATTGCCATATTTTTGACCTCGAGAAAGCTTTCGACACTACTTGGAAATACGGCATTACCCAAAACTTCACACCATTGGCCTCAGAGGCCACCTCCCCATCTTTATTCAAAACTTCCTCTCACCCAGGCAGTTCCAAGTTCGTATTGGCCACACCCTCTCCAACCCGTACCCCCAAGAAGAGGGCGTCCCCAAGGCAGCATCCTCTCCCCACTCTCTTCAACCTGAGCATTAATGACATCGGGAATAACCTTGGCCCCAGCATCAAACGTACCCTCTCGTGGATGACTTTACCATCTTCTACTCCTCCCCTAGCTTTCCTATTGTTGAAAATAGGCTCCAAACCAGCCTCAATCAGCTGCAAGTCTGGAGCAACAATAACGTTTTAAATTCTCCAAAGACAAGACAGTCTGCATGCACTTTTGTCATTTCAACAACCTCCACCCCAACCCCAACTTTGTGCTCAATGGGAATCGCATCCCTAAAGTTGAAAACACAAAGTTCCTTGGTCTAACTCTAGACCCCAAGCTCACCTACAAGCCACACATCACCAACCTGAAACTAAAATGCAATAGCTCCCTCAACATCCTCTGTCTGCTCTCCAACACTACTTGGGGAGCGAACCGCTATGCTCTCCTCAAAATTTTCAGGCTCACCATTCGTGCTAAGCTTGACTATGGCAATATTGTTTACTGTGTCGCTCACAACTCATACCTCAACCACATTAACACCATCCAAAATGAAGCCCTCAGGCTTTGTCTAGGAGCCTACAGGACCTCCCCAATCACTAGCCTTCATGTTGAAGCCAACGAACCCCCCTTTCTACTTAGATGTAAAAAGCTTAGCCTCTCCTATGCTTTTAGAGTCCTCACCAACACCCAGAACCCTGTTTACAACCTCATTAGGTACCCCAATTTCTCCTCCCTCTTTGATAGGACTAAAACCCTATCGCCCCCCTTCAGCTTACGCATTAAATCAGACCTCTTTCAACTTGGCATCAACCCCGCCACTCTCGGCACCTACTCCTAGCCCACTTTTCCTCCTTGGGCCACCGCCCTTCCTTCTGTCCACCTAGACCTCTCCACTTATAACAAAACTCAAACTCACCCTAAGCTCTTCATCAATCTCCACAACCAAATCAAAGACCAACTCTCAAATTACACCTCCATCTATACTGATGGCTCCAAGGAAGGCAACAAGACAGCTGCTGCTGCCATCATCAAGACATCACCCTCAGTAGCAGACTTCCTGACTACTCATCCATCTTTTCAGCCGAGGCTAAGGCCATTCTCCTCGCCCTCAACTTTATTGAGTACTCTCCTCTTAGTCACTTTGCCATTTTCTCTGACTCAAAGGCTGTTTTTACTTCATTACTTAATCTTAAATGGGATAACCTCACCTGCCTCCTCCTCCTGCGGAAACTCTTTTCTCCCACCCTCTGCAGGAAAAGTGTTCTTTTCTTCTGGATACCCAGCCATGTTGGCATCCCTGGCAATGACAGGGCTGATACAGCCGCTAAGCTTGCCCTTAACCTCCTCCCTTCCCCTTTTCCCAAAACCCTCTCTGACATCAAACCGCTTATTGCTTCTCTTGTTCGTGACCGCTGGCAAACCTTATGGAACTTCCAAATTGATAACAAACTCCATGTTATCCAGCCCACAATCCGATCAAATCCACCATCAACAACCTTTCTCGACGACAACGTTCATATCACCTGTCTTAGAATTGGTCACACCCACCTCACTCCTCCCACCTCCTTATTGGTTCCCCAACCCCTCTGTAACAATTGCCACTGCATCCTCACAATCCAACACGTTCTCCTTGCTTGCCCCTGTACAACCTTCCCAGAGCTTCCCTCGCTCCCCACAACTCAATTGCTGAGTTCTTCCAGAAAAATCCTCCAGATAAAATAATCTCCTTCCTTCAGCATGCATCCCTCTACAACCATATTTAATTCTCCTCTTCCACCCCCTCTCTACTTTGTTTTTGTTTTACCCATGCACCTCCTCTCTCGATCACAGCTTTCTGGCTTTTGTTCTTGAATTTCTCTCATTCTCCCCCTGGTCTCTTTCCTTACTACCTCTAAAATGATCTGACCTCTCAGGCACAATTTGACCTTCGTTGTCGTGGTGCCGTTAAGACCTCATCAAACAAACAAACAAACAAAACTGCTTGATTAAGAAAGTTGGAACTGCCTGGACCATGTCCTCAAACTTGACACCTTTGTACATTAAGCCTTCATCAGAAATCATCATGCCATCTCCATCTTCTTCGACCTTGAAAAGGCCTTCGACACCACCTGACGGTATGGTATCCTCAAGGACCTACACTCCTCTGGCCTTAGAGGCCTCCTCCCCACTTTCATCTAGAGCTTTCTCCATACCTGCCATTTCAGGGTATGTATCGGTAACACCTACTTCCAAAGGTATACCCAACACCTTGTTGTCCCCCAAGACAGTATCCTCTCCCCCACTCTCTTCATCTTTAAAATCAACAGCATTACCAAGGCCCTCCCCTCTGCCCCCCCAACATCAATTGCTCCCTCTATGTCAACGAATTTGCTATCTTCTCGTCCTCCCCATGCTTCCAAACTTTCCAAAATTACCTTCAACACTGCCTGGACAACTTAGCTCACTGGAGCGACTCCAACGGCTATAACTTCTCAAAAGACAGAACTGTTCTCATCTACTTCAACAACAGCAACTCCTTCTTTCTTTGCCCCAGCCTCCATCTCAAAGATTCCATTATCCCCAAAAAGACAATTCTCGCTTCCTCGGAATCACTCTCGATTCTAAGCTTTCCTATCTCCCCCACATGACCACCCTCAAAACCAACTGTCACAAAATCCTCAATCTCCTCAGGGTCCTATTCAGCACTGACTGGGAAGCCAATCGTCTCACCTTATATCGCTCCCATCTCAGGTCCAAGCTGGACTACCGCAGTTTCATCTACGCCTATGCCCGCAAACTTTACTTGAGGCAGCTCGAGGTTACTGAGAACACTGCCCTAAGGCTCTGCCTTGGCGCCACCTATACCACGCCCATCAACAATCTCCACATAAAGGCCAATGAACTCCCATTTGACCTCAGGTGCACCAGGACCAGCCTCTCCTTCGCTCTTTGTCGCCTCAACGATCTGCGGAATCCTTGCTTGGATTCCACTCACTCTCCCTCTTTCACCAACCTCTTCAACCTCAACAAATACATCCCTCCACCTTTCGGGATCTAGATACACTCTTACTCCACCAAAGCCAACATCAAAATTTTTGATTGCCAGGCCCACTATCCCTTCCATGCTCACCTGACTTATCATTCCCCCAAGGTTTTCCTTGGCTTTTCCTCCTACACAAAAGCTCTCCACAACCCAGCCTTCTTTTGTTCCAAATACTGCCAACTCAGTAGACATTTCCACTACTTCTCTTTCCTCTTCACCTACTGTCCCGACCTCACCCTCTCCTCAAGGATGGAGCCTCAATCTACTCTGCTGAAGCAAAGGCCATCCTCCTGGCCTTAAACTTTGTTGAACTCTCCTTCCAACAATGCTCTGTCAAATCACATCTCTCCTTTTCCTATTCCACACTCAGACCTCCGCTCTACTTCCAGCTACTTCAGTAAGACCTGGCAAGACTCCTGGAATCTCGAGACCAGTAACAAACTTCACACCATCCAACCCAAAGTCGGGACCAATGTCCCCCTGCACAGCTGCAACTGCAGGGAAGATGTTGTTATCACTTACATCCGCCTCGACCACACCTTTATCACCCACTCTCATTTACTTTCCGGCACCTCGCTACCCTGCATGCAACACCGATCTCTCGATCAAGCATATCCTCCTAACCTGTCCCTTATACCTGAACTCAAGATCACACCTCTTCCCTTCTATTTCAATTTCTGATCTTTTTAAGAACAATCCTACCTCCAACTACATCACCTTTCTCCTCAACAGCAATTTATTCCATCTGATCTAAACCTACCTTTCCCTTCTCTTCTTTGCCTTACCATTACCTTAACTTCCTTCCCTTACCCACCTTCTCTCCCTCCTTCCCTCTATCCCACCTCTTTTTTCTCTCTGTCCTAACTAAAGCACCTTAGTTTTTAACACCCTCTTGGCACATCTGACTCTGACTGTTGCGGTGCCGTTAAACATCGAAAAACCAAACCAATTAAGGAAATCAAGGTTGTGACGTGTCAAATTTATCTGATAATAAAGCTGGGTGACAGTCAATGTTGTTGGTATTTTTATAGAATAATTTGATTACCTGAAGCATCCATACATATTTACATGTAGTCCTAAACCTTGGATCCTTTCTAATACTGATTTAAGTGAATATATCTGAATGGACCATAAATATGAATGTTTGGAATGTCAGTGTTTGATTCTAAGCATTTCACTTATATAATGTCTGTGAGTGCCTTGGTAGGGATTGGGGGAAATAGGAAACACAAGATAGATGCTGGGTAGAATGAAGATGAACTGATTTTGCATTGTGAAGTGCACACATTGACTCTTGTTCTTTTCACATTGTAATGTTGAGTACTTGTCAACTAAATACATGAAAACTTTCAAAATCTGTGAAGTTTCTTTGTTTGTGTATCAACATTATGAGCAAAACTTTTCATTAATATTAGCTTCATAAATTGTTGTTTTTGAACTAAAGTGATGATGTCATGATGTCAATTTTGCTTAATTGCGAACATAATTTTAGAATTATTGTTTTATCTTGGAAGGGTTGGATGCACATAAGACTTTTGCATTAAATTTTTCCTTTGTTTCTCTTGAAGCTATCATTTACCAACTGGGCCCCAGGAAACCCTGATGGGTCTGGTAGCATAGGTAATGACTGTGTGGTGTCTTATGCAGGGGACCAGCAGGAGGGCAAATGGGACGACAAAGCTTGCAAAATAAAAAAACCATACATTTGTGAGAAACCGAAAGGTATGTTATTCAGGAATAAATCCTTACATATGGCTACCTCCTTTGCCAGACACAGCTGACAGCAATTTTATTTCCCAATTAGTTTCCCCTTTAACTGCTTCTTATTGTATATTCCTTCTAAAATTTTCTCTGAGGCTTCTTTATCTATTCCTTTGTTTAGCCTGGCCTATTAAGGGTCTGGGGGAGATTGCTTCAGTTTTACACGTACCATACTGACCTGTCAATTTTGGCATTCTTTTCTTTAGCCTTTCATTCAATGGTATAACATTGTGACATATTTTATCATTGGTGGTGAGTGATTTAGAGATTACACTCATGGCCCTTGTCAAGAGTTGTACATGCCATCTATTCGTTATTGATTACATTTTTTTTTGTAATCTACAAAATTCCCAGTCTTTGATTTAAGTCAAATGATTTAAGATGAGATTACTTTAAACATTTTAAGGTCTCTGATATTTTTGGCATACCAAAGGAAATGGTGTGGTAATTATACCTAGGAAAATGAAGGAAAGACATTGTAACTGGCTTTCATTTTCTTCATTAATGAAAATCAGTGGGTAGAATTCATTTCAGTACATGATTTTGAATAATAATAATAATAATAATATAATACATTTTTATATAGCGCATTATACCAAATGGTCTCAATGGGCTTTACATAAACAAATATAACATGAGAAAACCTTTAGATACAAACAGTAAGAGAAGAATAAACCATACTTAAAAAGATACATGCAGGATAAAGTTACAAGGTCCAATAAGGGGAACTCATGAAAAGGTGTGTTTTCAATACACTCTTAAAAATATATAAAGTAGGGGCATTTCTGATGTAGATTGGGAGAATGTTCCAGAGTTTGGGGGCTGCAGATTGAAAAGAACGTTCACCGTAAGTCTTGGTGTTAATTTTTGGCGGCTTTAGGAGAATAGCACTGTTAGATCTGAGTGAGCGAGTTGGTAATTGTATCGTAATTAAATTGGAAATATAATTTGGAGCAAGACCATGGATGGCTTGGTATGTGAGGGTGAGAAGCTTGTAGTTTATTCTTTCACATATAGGAAGCCAATGAAGTTGGTGGAGGATGGGTTTAATGTGAGATTTCTTACTTGTGAGAGTAACTAATCTGGCAGCAGCGCTTTGAATGCGCTGAAGTTTTGAGATTTGTTGAGAAGGAAGTCCAAATAAGATACTGTTGCAACAATCAAGTCTGGATGATACAAATGCGTGAATAAGTGTCTCAGTCGACTTTTGATCAAGATATTTACGAATTTGGCTGATTTTTCTGATGGCAAGTGAAGCGGAGCGGCATATATTATTTACATGTGGCAACAGTGTAAGCTTATCAAAAATAACACCCAGGTCTTTAACACAGGAAACAGGAGATATACATGAATTACCAATCATAACAGAGGAAACTGGAGTAGTGCTTAGAAAACAAGACAAAATATGAATTACTTTAGTTTTACTATCATTAAGAATTAGTTTGTTGTCTGCACACCATGTCTTGATTTCCTCTACACACGATTCAAGTTTTGCAATACTCTGGTCTTTTTCGTTTCTATTCATTGACACATAAACCTGTGTATCATCTGCATAAATCATCCCATGCAGGCCATGAGATGTGATAATGCTTTCCATAGGGGAAGTATAGTATGTAAAAACAGGTGGTCCGATTACTGATCCTTGAGGCACTCCATAGTCGAGACACCGGGGCGAAGAGTTTTTATCTTTAATGGTTACAACCTGCGAGCGGTTTGCAAAATATGATTTCATCCAATTACAGCTAAGCACAACTTTAGGAATGGAAATACATACAAAATTATATTGTGCTTTAATATTGGATATTATTCTAAGCCGGTCATCAGAAGAAGAAATCTCAGAATGATTTTAAAGTAATTGGTTTCAAAGTGAAATAGTTCTTAATTTCTTGATGAGAGCATGAGAAGAATAATGTCTTCATGTTTTTCTTTTCCTCATGCAGCATCATTATTGTCCTGATTTCTGGGATATGATTTTTATGATTAATTGAATGATCATGTAGTATTTCATTTGGTTTTTTCAGTGTGTGAGGATTATGTGTCAGGTGAAACAGATGACCAGTTTTATTACAGATACCACCCAACACAGTTGACTGTCAATCGCATAGAATTTGAAGTAAAAGCGGACAGTGATGTTCATATTTCGTTGTCGTCATCTCCGTCTGACACAGGTCAGATGTATGAGGTAGTGATTGGGGGTTGGACAAATTCCAAATCGGTTATTCAGCGGAGCTCAGACTCTGTTGTAGAGGCTTTAACTCCAAACATTTTGAATGGACAGGAGTTCAGAGGGTTTTGGATCACATATGAAACAAGTGGTAGAATAGCTGTTGGAATAGAAACATCCTCCACACCTTTCATGGAATGGACTGATCCAAATCCATTCGCAATCAACTATGTTGGATACTCTACAGGCTTTGGCTTTGAAGGGGAATTCCGCTTTTGCAATTTGGGTAAATATTTTTAAAAGTTCCTAAAATGATGCAACCCTTCGAATAGTACTGTTTCTACTGTTTTACTTCTCTCAATTTGAATCATATAGGAATGTATCACAAATGTTTCTTTACCTTGGTATCTGTGAAACTAACAGTGACACAATGATTAATTTTGTTGTAATGCAACTCTGTAGAATGTTCTCCATCTCCTCACTATTAAACCATTATTTATTAACACCCTACCATCTTGGCACATTTGACTGCCACAGTGCCGTTAAGCATCAACAAACCAAACCAAACCTGTAGAATGTTGTGTTTAATTTTATGAATTATCTATGCTAGAGGCTACAAATCCTACCAAACTTTAAAATGTGCCAAATTAGATAAATTATTGATTTTGAATATGTTCAAAGATAATTTGCATATTAGGGCTAACTGCTTGATGCAAATTTATGCAAGCTGACTTTAATTGCTGTAATTTGTTGACTTAAATCCTACATTATAGTTTTGTATTCTAACTGACCTTAAAAACATAATTACCTACCCAGCCCTGACCTCCAGTTAACCTTTCTAATCCCTCACTTTTTTTCAGCGTGTTGATGCCTCAACATGGCTGGGAACTTGTCTGAAAATTCCACTCGAATTTCACCTTTTTCTACACCACTTTCTCTTAGCAGCTCCAGCCGTGAAGGTTTCCTGCTGGTTTGGCTTTTTTTACAAGTTTTTCTAGTCATCTGAAATAAGATGAGGTGGCCTTGGACTCAGGGAAAAATTGACGTCCGACTTGCAGGACTTCTTCATTCAGTTTGCACTAGTAATGGATAGAATTTCCTTTGCCCCCATACAAAACGGGCTCTGGAGTCGGGTTTTTTTTCACTCCTATGGTGAGAGGATTTATGCTGCAGAGCAACTTTTGGGCTAGCTTCTGGGGCATTTTTTACTCAGGTAAAGTTTATTTCATCTTAGGTCCAACCCCCGCCCCCTTCCCTACAAGGATAGCCTAATGTTATATATGTACATATGTGTTACATCTTAGGATATCTCCAACACAGGTTCTTCTATGCATTAGGCCACCAATTTTGATTGTTGTCAGCGCATGCGCAAGAGTTGATGTCACCACAGGATGACTGTGGAGTTGGCGACTAAGTTTTTCATTTAGGTGCTCATTTGTGGGGGTGCAGGAGGGACCCTGGTGAGGTGCCCCTTTTTTTTCGAGAGAATTCACCTTTTTCATTTTCTCTCTACAGACACCCAAGGAGTAGTGGCTAGCATTTTCCCTACGCCCCTCCTGCGATATCAAAATTATGCTTTTTTGCATATTTCTCAGGTTTACAACAAATCTCTGATAAAATTCATCTGAGCACTTTCTGGTGTTCTGAATTGCTGTGGCTTGTCTCATACTTATTTGGCCCTGTCTCTTCCTCGTATGGGTCTACTTTGTGTTCCCTGTAAGGGACTTTGATGTAAGTTGTGAAGCGTGTCGCGTCTAACAACGGGACATACATATAACCACATATAATACTAATAGTAGGGCGGCTATAGTAAAAATTCAAAGTGGCATGTAACTGTTTATAAATAGGAATAAATGAAAGATGGTAGTTGTAGGAATGATTGAAAAGAAGAATTATGTAAATAGGTGACACAGTTCTCAGTGACACAGATATGATAAAATGATAAAACACACCAAAAAAAAGGTGTCACTTGGATTATCCCAAATTTAATGCCATTTCCATGGAAACCAGATTTGGTGAATTTTTAATTTTGAAGAAATGAGCATTTTAAAAGCATAATAAATGTTTGGACATTCTTGTTCTGTACAATATTCTCTTCAACTTTAAAGAAATAAATGATTGAAAATATGGTATCATTAAAGAATTAATGACATAGTTAAAGTGTAAACAAACCATAACATGCATTTAATTGGGAATCAGTGGGACAAATACGTTTTTTAATGTAAAATTTGCTCTATTTGATCTGAATTCAGTTTTGAAACCAAATAAGTTGTGTTCTTAACCATGTATAAAATTAGCATTTAAGGACATAATAAACAAAGGGAAAGTCTTATTAACAGCCTAAATTATTAATTAACATTGACAAAAAGTGAGACAATACATTGAGTCAAAGTGTGCTACAAATAAATAAGCTGATAGTTGTAAGATTCTAGCTAAAATGTGTATAACTTAAACATCAAGACAAACAAACACATAATCAACAAAATAATTATTAATCATATGAAATTGATTGAAATTTCCCACATTTTGGATTATTTACTATGACATTGTTCAAAACTATGCAATTAATTTAATTTAAACCATTTTGAATGAACTTGTAATATTTCATTAGAATGTTGAAATAGCACAAACATTTAACAACTAATTAATTGTTAATGAATTATGAATGTTAATTAAAATGTTTGAAGTATGAGCAGAAATGCATACACTTTTTGGAAAAAATGTAAAAAAATAAAATAGAAAAATATTTGTATTTAATCAAAAGTTAAGTTTCTCTCAGCAATAATATTATTAAACAAAATACATATTGAAAAGTTTCTCCTTAAGCCTACCCGCACCTGACACCCGAGTTTTATCCTGAAAACCCAGGTATTGAAATTACCAACCCGACTTCCTGTTCAGTGTATTGTGTTTTGAATCAAATCAATGATTGTTTATCTGCCATCCTCATGCACACAGCAGCCAAGTAGCCTAAGGCTATTTATGTGTATAAGATTACATAAATCCAGTACTAAATACAGATGGCTCTTTTGTGATTGAATTCACTCATCTGTGTTGAGTGTCTTAGTGGGAGAAATTTGTTTCAAACTGGTGATAAAATAGCTGTGTATTCTATGCCTGAGATGATTTGTGCATTAACTGTGAATGATAGATTGACCATTTCTCCTAAGGAAAGATATTGCTTCATGTATACACATAGATCAAGACAATTCATGATGGTACGCACACACTAACAGTGTACTCGCAATGTTTGTTTGATCGATAATTAAAAACTTGGCACTCGCATAAAAAATTAATTAATTAACAGGCCATAGGCCTGCAAGTGATTGTGATGAAAGTGTAAATTTACAAAAAACATGCACTAGCAGTGTATCCGCAATATGTTGAGTCTATTGAGAAATGTTGAACCCTTACTCTACCACGCGGTGATATTATTGCCGTTTTAGGTGCCCCACGTTTGGCTCCGCCTCCCAAGGAATTTTCCAAAAAGTGCTGGTTGAGTAAGGGTTAATCAATCTGCGACAAATGCGCCAACTCGAAAATATATGCTGCATGATCCCGGTGGGTGGCCCAACAGGTCACTGAAGCGGAACAGGCTCGACTCTGCTGCTTGGAAGACAGAGGACCCTTCAATAATCAGCCCTTGATTAACCCTTACTCTACCACGTGGCGATATTATCGCCGTTTTGAGTGCCCCATCTTTGACTTCGCCTCCCGAGTGCATTTTCCAAAAAGTGCTGGTAGAGTATGACTTAACTCACCTAGAAAAAGAAAAAAACGCCCTAAATAGCTGTACGGTGATTGTTGAAAAATATAAAAAATACAGTTTATTCAATCAAAAGTTAATTCAATTTCAGCAATGATAGTATTTAACAAATCATACGCAAAATCAAGAAAATTCTTGCGTACCTGCAATGCTCGGTTGAGTGAGAAATGATAACCCCCACCCTCCTCCCCTAAAAAAACAAACAAACTAAACTTAAAACAGCTGCAGAGATTGTGCTTTTTTTTTAACCAAAAAAGTATGTTGATCTAACTAAAAGTCAATTTTCTTTCAGCAATATTTAAGAATATAAATTTAAGATACAAAATAACTAAACATAAGTTACTTAATCACAGTAGGCCTACACTACAGATTGCAAACGAAAATGGCTGCTACTGCATGCACACAGTGTATTCATGTGTGTACATTACAGTAGTTGCGCTACGAAGGTACTATACTGCATGCTGAAATCCCGGTCCGAAATCTGCTTAAAATTACTCTAAAACCACAGCTGATAATCATTTAAGGCAAATTAATATAAATTGCCCTAGAAATATGGGAATTTCAGCTACAGTACGGCGTTGTCTACAACTAGAACTTATGAGTTACAATGCAGCTTTGATGTGATTGCGAAATCATGAGTCAATTAAAAAACAAGTCACTTGCCGTGTAAATAGGGCACTGTGACTAATTATGTCTCATTTTAAAGATAAGAAAATTCTCTTTTAAACAATGCTTCAGTTTTTGCAATTGTATTCTGATAAGCATGCTTAAAAATGAAAATAAGAATGGTTTTTAACTTTTTCTATGAAAAAATCATCGAAAACTTAAAACTCAAGTATTGAGATATTGTCTTTTTTCTGGCCACATATTGGATACAAATGATCAATGACGAATCGGCAACTGCTCTGTATAAACCCACCCTACACACAACATAATGTCACGTCCCAGAAATTTCACACGGTTCAGGTTCACGATATATAGTATTTTTTGTCATCCAGTAATTCACTCAAATTTTCATCAAAATGCATAATTTTGGTCTTATATGAAAGGTAATAATGTTATACCAACTTTGAGATATGTTTAACAAAAGTATTAATTATCGTAAGTTAAAAAGTTATTTCTTTCACATTTAGTTGTAAGTTGTGAAAATAGTAAGTGCACATGCTCGCAAATTGCGAAGTCGTAAAATCTATGGTTACACATTCGCATGGGGAATTTTACTGCTTTGACCTCCCTACTAATAGGTCAAGGGTCTCGGTCTTTGCTCTTGGTTTATTAGTAGTGGTGAGCAGGGTCTGAGTTTTAGTGAGTGAGAACTTTAGCAGTGGCGGAGCTAGAATTTTTTTGGGAGGGCAAAGGAAGTAAAAATTCCATAAATGTGAGAGTAGCCCACCCCCTCCTCCAAAAAAACAAAAAAAAGATTAAGTATGCAAACCTAAAAGAAGTTATTTTTACGATTGTTCTGGCAAAGAATTAATTTATTTTCTAAAAAAAAAAAGAGAATTTCACTAACATAAAGGATATTTAAAGAAACTTGCAAGAAATTTCCAGAAAATTATTAGAAACTTCTCAAAATTGAAAGAAATTGAAAGAAATTGAAGCAAATTTTACAAAAATTGAAATAAATTTCTCAAAATTTGAAATTTTCTTGAAAATGCGGAGAAAATTGCACGAAAATTGAGACAAATTTTACGAAAATAAAGGAAATGCTATGAAAATTGCAGGAAATTGCAAAAAAAGGAAGCAAATTGCACAAAAATGAAGGAAATTGCACAAAAATGGAAGCATATTTCCTGTAAATGAAGGGAATTATGCGAAAGTAAAGAAAATTGAAGCAGAAACACCTGAATGGTTGCTTTCAATTTCATTTTCATTAATTCAATTTTCATACAGAGGGGCCAATCCATATTTTTGGGGAGCGAAACGATACTTTCCCCTAGTATTTCTACATTGTCCAACCCCTTCCCTCCTGTGATCTGCGCCCTGGTGGTGAGTCACTTTTAATACAGCTGTGGGCCACGGTTCCAGGCTGGGACTGGATGGACTACAAGTAACAGCATCTTAAGTAGTCCCAAGTGACCCACGGCTTTCAGTTTGAGCCATAAAATTACCCAAGGGTTTTTACGGCCCCGTATTTAGACTTTCATGGATCTATAGCATGGCCTACAGGTCCATACGGCTCCATTGAACTGCTCGGTACAGGTCCATACAGCTTCATAGTACAGCTCTACGGCTCCATTGAACAGGTCCATATGCCTATATAGCATGGCTTTTTGGCTCCATTGAACGCGTCCATACAACTCCAAAGCAAGGTTTTTTGGGTCAATTGAACGGCTTCTTAGGGTCCATACGGCTCCATAATATAGCTTTACAGGTCCATACGGCTCCATAGTTAGTGGCACGTTAACGATAGCATAAATTAACGTAACACAAAATAATTTTTCTCTCACGATTTAACGCTTAACTAAAGAGCTCCACCCATGGTGACTGTTAGAGACAATGTTTCGTGCAGTCTACGTCATACGTTAACGTTTCCGCAAAACTATCACAGAAATCATGGACACCGCTGACAGGTTGTCACGTGCTACATGCACCACAGATATTCCACGATGTATTGCATGCAAGCGCTTCATCAAGCTACAGCCCGGGGACATACACAGCACATGCTATGCATGCAGATTATGTTGTGAAGCAAACCCCTGTACACTATGCAGTAAGTGGAATGAGGGGGCTTGGAGGAGCATAGAGTATTCCGAGATCGGCACTTTCAGAGAGCAGCCGAGAGGGCGGAGAAGGGACAGACAGAGAGACCGTCCTTGTCTTCTCCACGTCCACTCAAGCCAAGACTGCCGATGTCCCCTTCCACCTGGGCGGAGAGGCCTCAACCCACACAGGGCAGAGCGCCCTCTATGGAACCTACCATACAGAGTAGGTGTACCATCTCGCGTACGCTCTTCCCATAGGAGGCCGTGGCCACGCCGGCACCTCACAATTCTCATCCACCCACTCGGCCCTCCCCGAGTGGAGCAGGTCCTGCACACGAAACAGAGAATGAAGTGGGAGACATAAGAGGGGTAGGCGTTATATGTCCTCCTCTAACTCCTCAGAATCTTCGGCCTCTCCTGAACCCAGGTGGAGGCAACGGAAATGACAGGAAAATCCTCTGGAGGACGATACCTTCATGAACACTCTGAAACTGAAGTTCCAGGCTTGGTTATCACAAGCAGTAAAGGAGTGGCTGCTGCATCTCGCACACCACCGCCCAGCAGGCTGCAGAGGCACAGTTCTCCCATGACCACGTAAGTCTGGGGGACGATACCATAGACATTTACCCCTGTTGGGATGATGGAGGACATGGACCTCTGCGGAGCTCACACTAATGCCCCCTTGCTGACGCAGGCAGCACTAGGCCCGAGCCTCGTGAGCGGAGCAGTCGAAGAACATTCTCCCCCTCCTTGGCCTTCTCGATGCCAGGCTGACCTTCAGCGGTTGCCAACGGAAGGCCTGGACCTCTTCGCAGGTCACTTCCGTGATGTAATGTTGTGCCAGGATCGGAGCTCACACGCTCCCCCCCCGCACAGGGAGGGTGTTTTTTCCCACCCCCCCTCCTCGGTTGAATATCCACACCACATTATTAAGGACGGAGTTCAGGGAGCTGCTGTTGAAAGACACAGTTGTCCGGATCCTGAATCCACCTGGGAATCTTGTAATGTCCACGTTTTTTCTGGCCCCATAAAAAAAGGGAACAAGTGCTGTCCAATCATCAACCTAAGACCGCTGAACAAATTCTTTTGTATATTGAAATTCAAGATTGAGACGTTACACACTATTCTCTTTCAGTTGACAGAAGGCCTTTGGGCAATTTCCGTCGACCTGGCAGATGTGTATCTGCATGTGCCCATGCACGAGGACCACAGGCACTTCCTGGCGTTCCAATTTTGAGGGATTCATGTACACGTTTCAAGCATTACTCTTTGGTCTGTAAACCGCCCCCGGGGTATTCATGTGGATAACAAGGGTTCTCACAGCCTTTCTGCAGAAGTAAAGCATCTTTAAATACCTGGACGACTGGCTCATTGTCACAGAAGACACAGCCACAGTCGCAAAACACACAGACGTAGTCTTAAGAGTGGCACATGACTTCGGGTGGGGAACAATCTAGTTTTAACCCAAGCTCCCACCTTTCTAGGAGCAGTCCTAGACTTCACACAAGGATGCATACGATCAACAAAGGAGTGATACTGGTCATGAGGGCAGGAGCCGACATTCTCCTCTTGCAGCCGATGTCTCCAGCGAGAGCATGGCTGGTATTTTTAAGATACCTAGCCAGTCTGGTAGATGTAGTTCATATGTGCAGGTTTCACATGCGGGATCTACAATTTCACCTTTTGATGGGGTGGTGCGCGTATTTAGCATGGTCCCAAGTCGCGGGATTCTGGACAAACAGCACATCAATATTTTGGAATTGCGCCAGGCACTTATCCACTTTTACTGCAAGTACGAAACAAAACAGTTCTGATATGCACCACAACACCATGGTGGCGTATATCAAGAAACAGGGAGGCACAAGGCCCAGAAGCCACGAGGCCCAGCAGCCACGTGTCCACTCAAGGAATTGATGCTCAAAACATTTTTCTGCTCTTTGTGGCCTCTGCTAGACGTAGAGGTGCTGTTCACGCACATTCTCTCAAGGAGGGTCATTGCTTTTGAGTCTGGGGTGTACGGCTTGTGCCCATCTCAGCCTTTTTGCCAAGAACCAGACTCTAGAATTTCTTCCAGAACCTGCATTTCTTCTGTCACTCTCTACATTTTCTGATACATCAGAAGACAGGGTCTGGTGCCCCATCTGATGTATCAAGAATTATATCAAGTGTACACAATTCATACGCAGCAAGGGTAAAGCTCTTTTCGTGTCTTTACAAAAGTGCATCGCGCTATTTTAAGTTACACTATTTTGCGGTGGATTGTTTAAGGCAATCTCATACAATCAATTGGTTTGTTCACGGAACAACCAGTCAAAGCACACCAATTGTGTTTTTTGGGGGTGGGCCTGAAGGGGTTTCCCTAAACGAGATACTTCATGGCGCCTGTTGGAAAATGCCTGCCACATTCATGTCCGCCTTTCTGAAGACATGCCAGACTATCAGGGCAGAGTTGCAAGGGTCATTCTTTCTAGAAGAGGACCGTCGCTTTCATAAAGTGAATATCATTGTTTTTTCTTCACGTTGTTTTGCTTTGTTTACGATACATTTGTTAATTCATTAACTTCTGGTTTGTTTTTACATACCAATGAATTTCAGCCATTGTTCGGGCATGTTTTAATTCGTTTCTATTAACTTACGGTTTGTTTTTCCTTGTCTTATAACTAGACCACCCCGGTCTGCCAACAAGCCTTGTGAGGTCTCGATGCGACATATTTGGTATTGTTTACAGTTCGTTTTCTGTATACTAACACTTTTTGTTTACATGTTCTCTTGGGCTACTAACCCATGTGCATGCTACATTGACCTCAGTTATCACTGATAGGTGTTCCTGTTCTGTTTTTCATAACTAAGTGTAACTTACTTAATCTAGTAATTAGTATGAAGAAGTTTTACAGAGGATAGGGAATCAAATCCTTTAAGTAGGAAAACTGGTTTGGGTAGTAGGGTCAGCCCTGGTGGGCTTCACACCTAAATTTCCTTCTTCCAATCCTCTGTTGCAATCTGATTGTATATTCATAGTATGGAATCTGGTAGATATAATGTGAATTATATTTACCCTGCTTTGAGTTGCGGGGATGTTTATGAGAATTATACTTACCTTCCATGCATCCCACCCACCTTCCCTCAGGTTCAGCCTTAGTGGAATGTTAAGTGAGGGATTAAAGAGGTAAACTGGAGGTCAGGGCTGGGTAGGTAATTACGTTTTTAAGGTCATTTAGAAGTGCGTTTGAATCATGTCATGGGACCAGATTGCATATTTTTAGTATGGAAGATACGTATAACTCTCGTAAATGTCCCCGCTACTCAAAGCGGGTATTTTTGGGTGTTCTGATGCAATAACAGAAGGAACCTATGCAGTCATGCTGGCGTGTGTATGTGTGTATGTATGTGTATCTGTGATCGAAGCTTGTAAACAGGATATCTCAAGAAACGTGTGGTGGATTTATGTCCTACTTGATGTGTTGTCTGTAGATGATCCTTATTGTTTTGGTGCTGATGTCATGAATATTAAGTAGAAGGTGGGGCTAAATGGCAAGAACCTAGGCACAGACCAAGTGACAGCAGAAATGCTGAAGGCGGACATGGATGCGAAGGTAGGAAGAATGACAAATCTCTTTAATGCAATGATAAAAGAGGTTACACTGAGAAGTTCTAACAAGGGGTTAATCGTAAAAATCCAAATAAGGGTGACCTTACGAACTATAGTAACTGGAGAGGAGTAACACTGCTACCAGTGATGAGTAAAGTATTTGGTTGTGTACTGATTAATAGACTGAAGAAGGGAGTGCTCATGGTTTTGAGACAGGAGCAAGCAGGCTTTCGTCAAAAGAGGAGTACCGCAGAACAGATTTTCATACTGAGGAACATACTGGAACAGTCAAACAAGTGGAACACATCTCTGTATGTGCATTTGATTGACTTTGAGAAAGAGTTCGATTCTCTACACAGTGAAAGTTTATGGAGCATCATGAGAGAGTACTGGATACCTGACAACATCATCAGAATTGTAGAATCACTGTATGACAACTTTGAATGTGCAGTTGCAGACAAGGGGCGAATTGACAGAGTGGTTTCAAATAACATCTGGTGCGAAACAGGGATGTGTGATGAGTTAGGTGGAAGGACAGGTACCAGATAGAGATTTACTTCGCTACTCGAGGATCTAGACTTCGCAGACAATACTGCTTTGCACTCAGCTAGACATGACCACATCCAAAGGAAGACAGAGAAGATGAAAGAGATGGAGGGAAGGATTGGTATGAAGATGAATGTGAGGAAAGGTAAGTACATGAGAATGAATACCAGGGATGAGATGGCGGTGGAGACAAGGAGGTGGAAGATGTTGAGGATTTTGTATATTAAGGAGCCAAGGTCAGTAAAGAAGGAGGTGGAACAGAAAATATCAAAAATAGATTACGAAAGGCAAGATGTGCATTCAGGAACCTGGGGAGAGTATGGACAAATGGTGCAATTGGCAGGAAAACCAAGATAATACTGTTCAAAACATTAGAACAGTCAGTATTACTATATGGAAGCAAAGCATGGAAAGTGACAAACAGAGAAGAACAAAGGCTAGATGCTTTTCTGTACAAGTGTTTAAGATGAATATTAAAAATACTTGGACAGAATCAATGAGCAATGAGAGGATCATAAGGTTAACAAGGGGTCAAAGATTTAGTGATGAATTAAGGAGACGTAGATGGAATTGGATCGGGCATGTGATAAGGCAAGGCGTGACGAGTCATGCAAGAGCAGCATTGGAGTGGGCACCAGACAGAAAGAGGAAAGTTGGAAGACTGAAGATGAGGAGGACGGTGACAAAAGGGAGGGGATAGATATGAGTGGAGAAGTTGGTCGGAGGCATGGAGAGCTGCAGAAGATTATGAAGGTTGGAGAGCATCATGGCCTTATGTGACGCAGGACACAGAGAATTCAAAGTTAAGGGGTTAAATGTAAACTTCTGTTAACAAGCTTGTAAACACGATTTATCAAGAACTGTGCAGTGGATTTATGTCATAGGTGATATATGGATGTGTTGTGGTCTGTAGATGATCCCTATTGTTGTAATTGTGGCTTATTGCTTAAGGCAAAACATTAACACTTAAACAAGCAACAAATTATATACAAATTACATGTTCCAGTATGATAAATAAACTAAATGTGTAAGAACACAATATTTAAAGATAAACGATACAAAAATCATAATAATTGCTCCTAATCCAAATTTAGCATCGGAACCATGTGGGATTTCTCCCTCTGGTTAATCTTTTTCACTTAAGGGTAAGTGTTCCCAGTGTGAAATAACAGACATGATCCAATTAACTATTTGTAGAAAATTTAAAATATACGATTGATCTTTCTGTAGCTTCTGGAAGTTCTGGAACAATAAGCATAATACCCACACGTGAGTACATATTCCATTCATTTATTCTATTTGTATATCATATGTGTACTTATATTATAATGAGTAGTAATGATATTATATCATACACATGTTCACTGATAGTTTATGTTGGCTTACTTATCTTTTGACTTCACTCTAATCACACACACTTTGCCCATTCATTGATTCTTATTTGCTATTTTTTTTTTTTGGGGGGGGGGGGGGAAGGTTAGTCAAAATTCGTAGTCAGCATACATGTATGTTGCTGCACTGGTGTCAATGTGCTGTCTGTAATTGAATTTCAGCGGCGTTCAGTGACCGATGCGGCACAGGCTGGGAGTATGATGTCACAACAGATAATTGCTACCAGTTCAACCCAAGTGACTACAAAAGCTGGGCGCTTGCCAGAGAGTCTTGCCGCCAAGGAGGAGGGGATCTTGTCAGCATCATCAGTTTGCAAGAAATGACTTATGTTAAAGGTGTGATCTGGCTATTCTCTGATGCATTTTGTCATAAGTTCAATCTTTCTTTTGAAGTAATATATCAAAAAAATAAGAATAAAAGGGAGAAGAAGTTTTCAATTTTCTGGCTTGTTTGAAAAATAAAGAGTGCATCCTTACTTCTGAGAAAAATAGATAATTCAGTATTATTAAGCAAACAAAAAAAATTGAGAAAGTTCAGACATTATAAAAATGAAATGATATGGGATGAATTCAGTTATTCCATAAATTATAATTATTTTGATATCTAATTGCCACAAAGTTTTAATGTAAGTTTATTTGATCTCTAATTATTTGTTACAATTTCTACATGAAGTGCCCATTTTGTAATTATTATCAACAAAGGGTCTTAACGCTTTCATGCTGAAAAGTTTCTTTAAGCCTACCCTTACCTGACACCTGAGTTAATTATGAAAACTCAGGTATGATAATTACCAACCCGACTTCCTGTTCAGGGTATTGTGTTTCCACTCCAAACAATGATTGTTTATCTGCCATTCCCATGCATGCCACAGCCAAGTAGCCCAATGCTATTTGTGTGTATAAGATTACACAAAGCAGAGCTGAATAACCAGGGCACTTATGTGATTGAAATCACTCATCCATGTTAAGTGTTTTAGTGGGAGAAGTTTGTTTTCAAACTGTGTATCATAATGCCTGAGGTAATAATGTGCTTTAACTGTGAATGATTGACGGACCATTTCTCCTGCTTCATGTTTGTTCTACCTGAGTTGCTGAGAACCGTTACTGTATCAGAAAATTTCATTTTGGTGGATGTCATGAATCATCAGCTACCGTTTTTTTATTTTGGGAAAAAAAAACAATCAACTTAATTGTGTTGTATCATTTGCTTTTTCCTTATTTTGTCACTTTGCTTCCAGTTAGATATTGATGGTGAGCTATTCTAGACACTATCTGTAACTTTGGGAGTTTTCATTGATTTTTAAAAGATTAACTTATTCTACCTAATCTATTTTTTTGGAAATATAATGGGTGTTCTTCCAGGGGTTATGAGATATTTTTGTGGTGGCTCTGTATAAAGCAGTCATGTAATCTTTATAGTGTATGATTGATATTCATAAATTCTATGGCATACTGTGCTAAGTACCTCTTAAATTATTGACTAGTTATCTACTAACTGTATCTTTCTGAGACCAGCTCGAATGCTGTATGTGGCAGAGTCAGTTTTGTGGATTGGTGCAACTGATTCTAGCAGAGAAGGTGGCTGGAAGTGGAGTGACGATGCACCATTTGCTTACATCAACTGGAATAGTGGTGAGCCTCTCTAATTAACTTTTTAATCATTTATGGCTCATTTGACATTTAATTTCATAAAATGTATTCATTCAAATGCCTTGAATTGATAACTACATTTTGATAAGCAAGATGTTCATTGATCAATTATGATGTAATTGTCACTCATTATGTCTGTTTATTTTTCAGGTGAGCCAAACAATGCAGGGGATGGAGGCGAGCACTGTGCTGAGATGTATGTCTTGACTGGCACCTGGAATGATGTCCCTTGTGACATGGCGAAGGGATATATCTGCAAGAAAAATGGTGACTAAGAATTTCTGCTCATGAAATATTATCTCAAACCATAGCCTTTTTACTTTTTGACATTTATACATTTGATTTCTTGTTAAAAGTTATAGAACACAGATATTTCTTGTTTGTAAATTCTGTTTGGTGTATTCTGTTCCTAGTTCCCAAACCACAGTATTTAATTAAGGGACAATAGTACACTCTCACTTGAGAATGTTTGTTTACTTCTTAAGATGTTTTATTCTTTTATACTGTAGAGTCTGAGGAGATTTTACTGTAGTCATTGTGCTCATAGTTGGAAATAATATTAAAATAGATTCAATTAAAGAATTTAGGTAGCACATTATAGATAAATTACCAAAAAGAATCACAATATCTTAAAGTTATATGAAGATGGAGGTAACATTAGCTAAATTACTTTAAAATGCATTAAAAACATAAAAATAGCAATAAAATTACCAAAATTGGTTATAAATTGGCCATTTTACAGCTTTTTGAAATCACAGGTATCAATATGCAAATTTGTGGTGTATTACAGGAAAAACTTGGTATTTATTTATTGTATTTTTGTTTTGAAATGTCTTTCATAAGTCTTTAAAGTGATGTAGCAAATTCTGACCAAACCTTTTTGAGTTTTCTAGCAGAAATAGACTTTCTCATCATTTTCAGTGACTAAGATTTAAGAAAAAAATGATAAGAAGTACATCAATTTTTATGAGATGTGTGTTCAGTCATCCATCACAAATTTAGCATAAATTAGAAATTAATCAAACTTAGATCAAGCTAAAACTAAAAGTTCTTTTTCTTCAAAATTCAAAATCTGATGTGCTCAGATTTCAATACTATTTTGATTAATACAGAAATTTTAATTTTTTTAGACCTTTAATGACTGTATTTTAATAAAAGGTTGTCTATTTCTTATCTTTTTGGTCAGGATATATAAAAAGCCATTTCATGGTATTTCCAAATAAGTATATCGATGGTTACGATACATCAACATTGGTCAATGTCTACCCAGAGGATTGTGCTGCACAGTGTGTTGCATCATCAACATTCACATGCCGTTCATTTGAATATAATCGAAAGGACAAGAGTTGTGCTCTAAGCACTGAAAGCATTGCTTACTCTTTCGTTCAACTCAACTATGATGAAAATGAAAACATTGATTACTATGAAAGACGTGAGTATTTTGGATTTTAAATAGACTTGCAATGCTGAACATGACATTTAGAAATGTAGGTTGCTAGACTGACTTTTATATGACAAACTTCTAATGAAAGATCTTCTTTACTGGCGAAATGTTTCTCATCTTGTTCAATTAATAAAAGCCCATCAGTAACCCTAAAACAGTGTCAGTTACACAATTTTATACTGAGGAGGCAGTAACTAAGCTAAGAATAGATTTAACAGAAGTTGTGGTTTATTGATAAAAGTGGAATGATACTGCTGGCATCTCACTGACAGCTAGGGAAAGGTATGTGACCTTTGCATAAACATGACCCATATATATTGAAACATTCATATAAACAGATTCAATTAGAAATACTAAAGAAGAATAAAAGATGCCAGTATGATTAGAAATAATGTTTACATATGTTCTGGGTAAAATATTAGCTTAGTGTTGTATTTGACTCTTCAAAACTTTTTTTTTTTTTCTAGCTATTGGAGATCAGTGTAAGCAAGGTTGGGAATTTCACACTGACAGATGTTACACTGTTGTGCAAGGCAGCAAGAATTATACAGAATCTAGAAGTGCTTGTCAGTACAGCGGCGGTGATCTTGCAATGGTCAAAACGGCTGATGTTGAGGTAACTTTTTGTTGCTAGGAATTTCATTGATATATGAGAAGTTTCTTTGCTGCTCTGCAATGTATCAAAGAGGATGCCTACACAGAGGTATTGCCAACAACATGATGAAGGAAGCTAAGATGGGGTCTAAAAACAAAAGGAATTTGGAATGATAACGAATTATAAGTCACTTTATTTTAAAAAAACTGTCGCTTTGATATTTCTGTTCAAAATATGTTTATGTAACTCTTGGTATTCTAGGTAATATTAAGTCAATGAGAAAAGCCTATATTGCCCTAACACAAAAGGTCATTATCTTGCCATAACTTAACACAAGACCTGGACAAATTTGCGATTTACATGGCCTAAGGTTAAAAAATAGGCCCAATATTATCTCAAATACCAAAAGTTACATAACATGTTTGGAAAAGAAAAGAAAAGTGATAGTTTTTGAAATAAAGTGACTTATAATTTGTTATTGTTGCAGTCAATGGGGAAATCATGATATGGGTAACTTTTGTCATACACATGTTGACTTTATTTGCGAATAAGGCAGCTATTCGGAGCTCAGCATTCTCTAGAGTTGTTGACTTGAGTAACTGACTTGGACACATACATTATGTCACATTTTTTCTTTTACTTAGTACTTGACTTGCAAACAAATGACTTTTGATTTGACTTGCGAATGAATGAAGAAGATTGACTTGCCATCATTAACCATTTTCACAAAACTGAAGAAATGAATGAGTCGCATACTATTAACTCGATCCGTATAACTTTTATTGGAAGATTCTTTATGCAATACAATTTTCATACAGAACGCTAATAGCCTTACTGCTTTTGAAGGTAACAAAATATGCAAAGGGAACTTAATGACCATTTTACAACATTTCTAAATCTCAGGCATCACTTTGCATATTTTATTCAACTTTTGTGATGTATTACAGGGCAACCTCGGTATTTTCTTAAGTAAATCTTTGTTTAAATGTCTATCATAATCTGAAAATTCTTTAAAGTGGTGTAGCAAGTTCTGAATGAATGTTTTAAAGTGTTCCAATGCATGCCCCCAATAAAATTTTAGCAGAAATAGACAGATTTAGGGAGGAAATTTAAAAACTTACCTAAAGATTTTGAACTGTCTGCCACACATCACACATTTTGCATGAATAAAAAACCTTTTTCAAGCTTTAAAATGTGATCTGCGCAGAATATATACTTTTTCAACCAATATATCAATCGCTGCATGTCCATAGACCTTTAAATATAATTTAATTTGTAATCCAGATAATTTTCTTCTGAAATCGTTGTAGACTTTCATATCAATTGTCAAATTCAAATGCCTTTTTTGAAAGGTTGACTTGTGACTTGACTTGAATTGCTCGCAAATGACTTGTGACTTGACTTGACTTGCTTGCTAGTGACTTGACTTGTCAACAAGTGACTTGTGACTTGACTTGACTTGCAAAAATATGACTTGGTCACAACTCTGGCATCTCTTTTTTATTTCTATGGAAATTACAAATCATCATCAGTGACCTCTAGTACTCCACTGATCATCTTCATCATAGGACAGGATTTCATCTTTTTATTTCAATAACAGATAGTGTCCCTCCCTTCCTTTTTTTTAATTTTGGCTAGTGACTCACAGCCAGGTGATTTGGTCACTCTTGCTTACATAATAAACCTCCAGGCCTATTGCCATTCTCACTCACATTTTTGCATACAAGTGATGGATAATCAAACTTGAAAAGGGTTATGTATTAGTCCAGAGGATTGTCATGTTGATACTTTTGTGCAATCAGATATGATGATTTCTTGACCAATATACAAATGTTTCTTGAAACCTACTTATTACACTGTCTGAACTGGAAGATATTTGATATAATAGAGGTCTGTTGCAACTAATCTTCATCCCTTTACCCATTCTATCAATAGTATTCCCTTCCCAATTTAGCTAGGGAGTGAGACCATCTTAGGAAGTTGGCATATAAAGTGAAGCATAAGGGACTGCTTGCCAACAATCAATATGATGGCTGATTTATGCAACAATAGAGTCAAGATCAAGTGAAAAAATAGTATATAAGAGAATTAAAAGTGTATTTTCTCCGATTGAAACAAACACATAACTTCACATACTCTTCTTGCATATTTCTAATGTTACTACAATTGCACAATGATTTTATGTATTTTCCATTTTTATTGTGGGGCATGTTTTACACATTTACTTTGCATCTGTGTATTGAGGTGAAAGTCTTGTAAATGTATCATCTGAAGTTGTGCTTGTTCCTTGTACCTGTTTGTTATGTATACCTATGCACATAATGTGACCTACATCAAAAGAAGAAATGGGTTTACAATCAAAGGCCTGTGCATCTCTAGCTTAATCCACTTAGTTGACATTTAATGGAAAAAAAAAAACTGAAAGACATCTTGACAAATTGACATTCATCTCTTGTTTGCAAGAAGTGATAAACTTTCCTTGTACTTTCAACTTCATAAGGTATGTATGTTTTTCAAAGTAATGGTAAACAAATTCTTAATTTTTGCTTGCTTTCAGAATTGGTTGACAACCAAAGTGGCTTTCACTCAGGACTCCTTTTGGATTGGTCTTCATGACTTAAATGATGAGGGCAAATTTGAATGGATTGATGGAACACCTCTGAGTGAAACAGAAGTAGCGTAAGTCAGTGGTTATGTATGAAAAGTTGAACAAGAATTGGAGCTGTGATCAAATGGTCAACTTTTTATAGATGTCTACTTATAAGTTTATAAAAGGGACTTGCTTAATTACTGCCTGTCATGCCTCTCTGGCATATGGGGCATCAAGAAAGGTCTTCCACTTCTGTCTGTCTTTGGCCATTGTCCAAATTAACCTGTCTGAATTAGATGATTGACAGCTTTTTCAACCAATCACCTCCTAAATTTGCCTAGCAACAAAATCTGTGTAACTAAGTGGGGCAAACATCCAACGCAGTACTGGTACAGTGCAGCTAGTTATCGATGCGTGCTCATGTAGTCAATGCAATTTACTGTACAAAACAAATTTCTGCACACACAGACTCAGTGACGGCAAAATGGTGACAAAAATTGCGCTGCAGGATTTGTAAATCTTGTTGCTGTTACCCAGAACAATTAGCAAACTAAATTTTGTTTATCTCATTTGCTAAAAGCTCTTAAGATCTGGAGAAGTGCCATAAATGAATCAAAAGCTTGCGGCAGGCATCACAAACATCTAAATGTCAATGCATTGATAATGCACGAATGCGAATTTGAGATTTGTTTGCCTCACCTAATTACCGCGTTACTATGGTGGGTGTGGCTTATTTTGTAATTCAGAGACGTTAATTGTATTCCAGGCATGGTTAAGCTTCTTCAGGTTTGCCTCAATGGTACATCACCTTGTGAGTTTTGGTCTCCCTCTCTTTTGTTTACCCTCTGGAGTCCAATGTAAGGCTGTCTTAGTGATGGAACTACTATCTCTCCATATCACATGTCCAATCCATCTCCAACATCTTTAAATAATGATGTTAATCATGTTCTTTTGGGAAGAAGGGACTGCAAAATTGTTCTCATTTTTTTGTGCCTTGAATCTTTTCCCCCTTAACTCATTCATATATGATAATTTTCTCCTCAAGTACAGAGTACAAAAGTTGAGATGTTAAAGGGAAGTAGAATCAACAGTGGGACAAGGATGGTGAGATTAATGATTGTGAAGGGGAAGCAAGACTACAGAGATACAAAAAGACACATTGATAGTGATTGTTCTCTTCAAACAGCTCCTTGAAGACTATTTTTTGAATTTCACTTTGGGGTATATATTTTTTATTTCTTATTTTAGTCGCTGGGATTTTAATCAGCCTGATAACTGGGGAGCTACAGGAGAGGACTGTGTAGAGATGTACGTAAGTGGCTTCTGGAATGATGACTCCTGTACTCAACGGACTAGCTGGATTTGTGAAATGGACACAAGTAAGTCATCTAATGAAAGATCTTCAATGATTACAATAACTTGGGCATATCTTGGGTAAAACAACGTACATCCATGTGAAAGAGCTTGCTGTTTCAATTTCTTTCCTTTTGTCAACAAGTACTGAATTGATTAATTAATACCTGTCTTCAGAGCAATCTACAAATTATGATCCCTGAATTCAGGTTCTTTTTCAAATGTTCAACAAACACCGAATGCTGTGCCAACCTCATACATTGACCACCTAGAGATGCCAGGTCTGAAATTGGAGTAGAGATCACTTCTGATAAGTGATTCATAGTCGCAGATGCATAGCATGTACATTTGTAGAAACAATGTTTTGATAAGAATTTACATTGAATTCCTCTTTGTTAAATTGGCTGCTGCTCTTGGTTTTTATAGCTTGATTTTATGCAGAATGCAGACATACAGGTACAATGGCAATGAGTACTACAGCTACCACATTTTTATGTTAACAATGCATACCACTGCAAATTGTTAGTTGATCTGATTTTCAGCCTCCAAACCAGCAAATATCTATTTTTTATCACCATAGTTTATGATGTTCCTTTTGAGCCTTACCCTTCCACACTCAGACCTGGTTATAGATGTCGTGATGGTTGGTTTGGGTATGGGGCATCCTGCTACAAACCATTCACCACTACCAAGGCATGGAGTAATTCAATCACAAGTTGCAGATCTCTGGGAGGAGACCTGGCGTCGATTGCTGACTACAATGAAAACCAATTTGTTGCAGCTATTGTCAGTGAAAGTTAGTTTATTGCTTTTAGTTCTCTTTCCGTTATCATTTAAAAAAAAGATTTTGTCTCATAAATAAATTGTCGTCTCATAAATAAATTATCGTCTCAGAAATACATTATCGTCTCAGAAATACATTATCATCTCATAAATACATTATCGTCTCATAAATACATTATCGTCTCATAAATGCATTATCGCCTCATAAATACATTATCGCCTGATAAATACATTATCGCCTCATAAATACATTATCATCTCAAAAATACATTATCGCTCTCATAAATACATTATCGCTCATAAATACAATATCGTCTCATAAATACATTATCGCCTCATAAATACATTATTGTCTCATAAATTACATTATTGTCTCATAAATACATTATCGTCTCAGAAATGCATCATCGCTCATAAATACATTATCATCTCATAAATACATCATCGTCTCAGAAATACATTTTCGCCTCAGAAAAACATCATCATTATAAATACATTATTGTCTCATAAATACATCATCGTCTCATAAATACATCATCGCCTCATAAATACATTATTGCCTCATAAATACATTATCGCCTCATAAATACATTATCGCCTCATAATGGTTTATAACTGGTTCACCTCATCTTCTTAAAATACTATTATCAAGCAGTATCAAACCATCCAAATCAATTAACCTTGGTGTCATTTTCAGTTCTCTTCGCTTTCCTTATCCATTATTGTCTCATAATTACATTATCAGAAACCTCTGGCATAAGATTTATTATCGGTCAAACACATGTCACCACCTAGTTCATTAATCACATCCAGGTTGGACTACTGCAACTCACTCATTTATCGTCTCATAAATACATTATTGTCTCAGAATAAATACATTGATATTCGCCTGGTAGACAAACTGTCCAGGTCCATTAATCAGCAAGCTTTCACTGGCTAAATACAAAACGGGTCACCTACAAAACACTTCTCTTCATCTACAAAATCCTGAATGGTGATTGGTATTTAAAATATAATCAAGATAAGAAAACCTCATAAATCAGATTAATGTCTCATTCACATACCCATTATCTTCTGCCATAGGAGACAAAAAGATTTGAAATACTTGCATCCAGATCCTGGAACACTTTACCCACCCACATGAGAACTTCTCCATCCACCACAGTATTCAAAAAACTCTTAAAGACCCACTTATTTTGATATTTTTCATTTTGTTTTTATTTTACTTTGTAAGCGCCATGGTACATTATCGCGTCATAAATAACATTTATTGTTATTATTATTATTACATAAATACATTATCTTCTCATAAATACATTATCGTCTCATAAATACATTATCGCCTCATAAATACATTATCCTCTCAGAAATACATTATCATCTCATAAATACATTATTGTCTCATAAATGCATCATCTCATAAATACATTATCGCTCATAAATACATTATCGCCTCATAAATACATTATCGTCTCATAAATACATTATCGCTCATAAATACATTATCGCCTCATAAATACATTATCGTCTCATAAATACATTATCGTCTCATAAATACATTATCGTCTTTTAAATACATTATCGTCTCATAAATACATTATTGTCTCATAAATACATTATCGTCTCATAAATACATTATCGTCTCATAAATACATTATCGTCCCATGAATACATTATCGTCCCATTAATACATTATCGCCTCATAAATACATTATCGCTCATAAATACATTATCTCCTCATAAATACATTATCGTCTCAGAAATACATTATCGTCTCATAAATACATTATCGTCTCAGAAATACATTATCGTCTCATAAATACATTATCGTCTCATAAATACATTATTGTCTCATAAGTACATTATCGTCTCATAAACTTTACTGCGCTTTATACAAGTATTGTACATATGTACACTCAAAATGATTTACCACTGAAACTACCATGCCAGACTTGATATCAACCATCGTACATGGAAATTTCCACTGTTTAATGCTATGTTAATATCACATTGATATGATTGGCTCAAAAAACTGAAAACAAGCATTTCTAGCATTTGACAAAAATTACTCCCACCTATATTTTAATTCTTTGGTTGACTTTGCTGTTTTGAGCCGCTTAATTGTTACCTGTGTGTTTCTGCAGGCAGTGGTTCGCTACTGCATGAATTGAAAAAGTTACGTTATGCGTGGCAAAAGATGAAATAATTAAATTATCGTTGCAACAAATGCAAGTAAAACATGAGGCAAAACAATGCAACAGTGGTGAGGCATGAGACATTTGACTTTGTATAAAAAATATTGAGAACAGTAAATATCGTCCCTCTTTCATCATAATGTTTGAATAAGCAAATTACAAAAATAATTCTGGATGTGAGTATAACTTTTGACTCTGATAGGCATATCCTTGATACATTAGCCTGAAATATATATCTATCAGTATCATGGAGAAAGAATTTAATTTCTACAGGGGACGGGTAAGAGATTGCATTTATAAAATGCATTTTAATTTTACAGTTTTACAAATATGTTTTGAAATATTGAATAGGGTAGAGGATTGAAGAAAATAGAAAAATAATTGATAGGGGACAAATACATGTATGTTAGTCAAACAAAATTGGCGGAAATCCCCACTGCCTCCCGGCATCCCGTCACTGATCTTGATAAAAGGTATTCTACTTGTATGTAAGAACCATGCAAATCAAATAGAATTACAAATATAAGCATAAGAATAAAAACTGAACTCATGATGACATAAATATATGAACAAAAACTGACCTCCCGATGGTATAAACATATGAACAAAAACTGAACTCTTGATGTATAAGAATGAAAGCTGAACATACAAGTCTTTGAAAAATTGATGTTTTGGCACTCAGTCAAAAGAAAAGATATTGTAATTAAAATTCATAAGCAGCCAATTGCCTCTGATGACCAGCATCATATCAGCTTTATGTTTTTTGTCGCACAATCCCCCTGCTGCACTGATGGTGGTGCAGACACATATTTCCTTGAAAGTTTTGCTAGTCTTGAGAACCGTGGTTGTTTGACCTACACCATTGCCTTTGAGACCTTCAATGGTTCAGTCTAATAATTGCGAATTTCCTGCTCTGTTGCACTTTCATTATCGACCTGGGTGGCTGCCCCCTTTGAAGGTATTCATCTCCTAGTTTAGTGGGGACATTTGAATTATCTTTAACCTGATCAACTGTTGCTGGGGTTTCAAAATCTTCCCTTTTGCTAAGAGCCATTGCAATGCTTTTCCCTTGTCTCCTCTTTTGAAAAAAATCAAAGTCTTGTATCTTGAATCAAGACATGTGGCAAGGACCAGCAGTTTATTGTTGTCTGACTCACTGAATCTTGTTTTCAGGGATTCCAAAATAGCACAAGTGATTGTCTGAATCCCTCAGTCATCCATATGTTTGCCAAGCATGGAAATGCTTGGGATCACCATGGAACATGAAGATGAGGTCAAAGAAGCTTTCAGAGTTAGTTCCTCAAACGCTTTAAAGTGGTTACTAATGTGCTTGCAAAATTTCATTGATTTGTGGTCATCACTGGAATTTTATAAATGCCAGCATAATCCACTGGTGCATTCTGCGACTTAGTATGTAAAAAGCACTGTTCCATCAGCTTGAAACATCTTGAAAAATGTGATGTTGCAAAAGATTGTGTTTCTCTTTAAAAGTTTTCAGGTGGAAATATGCTAGTAGGGAGTGACGAAAGTGGCCCGCGATTCATGTAGCTATTGCTAACATGTCGTTCACTGATCTCTGGGAAGATAGTCCATCATGAATTGCATTTTGCAGAGTGTGAATGAAGCAACCTTGATGGTCAATGCCAGTGTGAGACTTAGCCCACACACAGCATTCGTGGCATTGTCCCTAAGAATAGTGACTACTTCATTTTTTTCAACACCCAATCATCGAGCATTCTCTCGTATTCTGTCTTGATTGCCTCACCAGTATGTTGGCCTTCAAACAATGATGCTGAAAGAATGCCATGATTTCATTCAAAATTATCATTGATCCAGTGGTCTGTTTGGCTCATAATCTAGTGGTCCATGAGGCTCATAATCCAATGGTCTGTGAGGCTCATAATCTAGTGGTCTGTGAGGCTTATAATCCAGTGGTCTGTGAGGCTCATATTCTAGTGGTCCATGAGGCTCATAATCCAGTGGTCTGTGAGGCTCATAATCTAGTGGTCCATGAGGCTCATAATCCAGTGGTTTGCGAGGCTCATAATCCAGTGGTTTGGGAGGCTCATAATCCAGTGGTCCGTGAGGCTCATAATCCAGTGGTCCGTGAGGCTCATAATCCAGAACCCTGTTTACAACCTCATTAGGTACCCCAATTTCTCCTCCTCTTTAATAGGACTAAAACCCTATCCCCTCCATTCAGCTTACGCATTAAATCAGACCTCTTCCAACTTGGCATCAACCCCGCCACTCTCGGCACCTACTCCTGGCCCACTTGTCCTCCTTGGGCCACCCCCCTCCCTTCTGTCCACCTAGACCTCTCCACTTATAACAAAACTCAAACTCACCCCAACCTCTTCATCAATCTCCACAATCAAATCAAAGACCAACTCTCAAATTACACCTCCATCTATACTGATGGCTCCAAGGAAGGCAACAAGACAGCTGCTGCTGCCATCATCCAAGACATCACCTTCAGTAGCAGACTTCCTGACCACTCATCCATCTTTTCAGTCGAGGCTAAGGCCATTCTCCTCGCCCTCAACTTTATTGAGTACTCTCCTCTTAGTCACTTTGCCATTTTCTCTGACTCAAAGGCTGTTCTTACTTCATTACTCAATCTTAAATGGGATAACCTCACCTGCCACCTTCTCCTCCGGAAACCCTTTTCTCCCACCCTCTGCAGGAAAAGTGTTCTTTTCTTCTGGATACCCAGCCATGTTGGCATCCCTGGCAATGACAGGGCTGATACAGCCGCTAAGCTTGCCCTTAACCTCCTCCCTTCCTCTTTTCCCAAAACCCTCTCTGACATCAAACCGCTTATCGCTTCTCTTGTTCGTGACCGCTGGCAAACCTTATGGAACTTCCAAATTGATAACAAACTCCATGTTATCCAGCCCACAATCCCGATCAAATCCACCATTTAACAACCTTTCTCGTATCGACAACGCTTCATATTACCCGTCTTAGAATTGGTCACACCCACCTCACTCACTCCCACATCCTTATTGGTTCCCCAACCCCTCTGTAACAATTGCCACTGCATCCTCACAATCCAACACGTTCTCCTTGCTTGCCCCTGTACAACCTTCCCAGAGCTTCCTCGCTCCCCACAACTCAATTGCTGAGTTCTTTTAGAAAAATCCTCCAGATAAATAATCTCCTTCCTTCAGCATGCATCCCTCTACAACCATATTTAATTCTCCTCTTCCACCCCCTCTCTACTTTGTTTTTGTTTTGTTTTACCCATGCACCTCCTCTCTCGATCACAGCTTTCTGGCTTTTGTTCTTGAATTTCTCTCATTCTCCCCCTAGTCTCTTTCCTTCCTACCTCTAAAATGATCTGACCTCTCAGGCACAATTTGACCTTCGTTGTTGTGGTGCCGTTAAGACCTTATCAAACAAACAAACAAACATAATCCAGTGGTCCATGAGGCTCATAATCCAGTGGTTTGTGAGGCTCATAATCCAGTGGTTTGTGAGGCTCATAATCCAGTGGTCCATAAGGCTCATAATCCAGTGGTCCATGAGGCTCATAATCCAGTGGTTTGTGAGGCTCATAATTTAATGGTTTGTGAGGCTCATAATTTAGTGGTCCATGAGGCTCATAATTCAGTGGTTTGTGAGGCTCATAATCTAGTGGTCCGTGAGGCTCATAAAGGATTTGGATCCCTCTGATGATAATTAAATATTAGTTGTCTGACTGATATGTTCAACTCCCTGCAACATCTCTTTCAATTCACTCTTTACTTTGTTGCACATGTCTGGAATCAATTTGTTGCTAGTGTGGTTATTCGTAGGGAGTTTGTAACATGGCTCCAATGTATGTACAATTCTTTGAAAATCCCACATCATATACAATTGAGAATGGTTGCATATCAATAACTACCATTTCAGCCTGGCCCTTAGCATACGTGGGTCAGTCCGTTGCCAAAGTGTCACCTTGTCTATCATTTCATTCAATTTCTATTGGACCTTTCTGGCCGATTGTGATGGTGATGCATGTTCCAGCTCTTTACTTTGCTTTAATTTCTCTTCATCTGTAGCTTTCTGTTGATCATCATATTCTTTGAACAAAAAAGCAGGATGACATCACAAGTGGTTCTTCACATTTGTAGTGGTAAACTGAGAGAGTTTTCCCTCCACTTGAAACCATTGTTTTATAAGTACACCTTGTTTTAGAAATATCTTGATCGTTGAGAGTAAAATATTTCCAGTTTTAATTGTGCTTGGTCATGGAAGAGACATTATTCTATATGTTTAATTATCAATTCATCATTGCTTGAAATTTTTGTAAGGGTTTGCAACATACTTGATATCCTCCGGATTGTTTTTCAACTTTTTTTTAGTCTTGTGTAGGCCTAACAAGAAGATATTACAACTTCATGAACACAAGGAAATTTCTTCCACCATTGAAATAAAACTTCTTTAATTACTTCTGGAGTTCCCCTTTTCAACTTTTCTTTATCAATTTCAAACTTTATTCACTGATAATATAAGAATCTTAATTTCACTGATCCTTTTAATATCCTCAAAAGTTTAATCATCACCTTGGTTATGGGAGGCTGTGTGCGATTTTCATGTACTGCATCTTAACTATGTGAACGTTTGCAAACGGGTTGCCACGGGAAGGAAAAATCTCTTGCTTTAAAGAATGTTGTGCATATTCAGAAGAGTAACCTGGATTTTAATGCTGGCTAGCACGTATATCAGTGCATGCAGTATTTCTTGCAAACAACTAGACTAACCATGAATGTACATACGCATACACTTACCTTGCAACCAGTGTCATGCAGTATTGGGATATTTGTGGATAAATTATCTTGTGTTTTGAATGAAAAATTATTTACTTTTTGATGGATTGATATTTTCTCTACAAACAAGATAACAATGGCAATGATAGATTTATTGCTAATCTCTTTGAGTAGCAAATGAATTCTTTTACGTGGAGTATATCACTGCGCTAGCTAGTACTGGATGGATCAGTAATAAGTTTGCAAGATCACAGAGTTGAATATCACTGCGCTAGAAGTTTATTAGCGTGCTAACCTAGCCTGGGAGTGCCGTTCATGTTAACTGCATGAGACATCCATAAAAGAGTTAGAGTTAAGTGTAATCTGTTAATTTTTCCTAACTTTTTGTATTTGCAACTTCTTTAATATTCTTATGTTACACTGTTCTGAAAAAATGTTGATTAAATCAATTATCTTGAATAATCACCAGCACTGCTTCCTGACATGTTTTTTTTTTATGATTAGGGCCTAGTACTGTCATAAAAAAAATTGAAATCAGATTGGATTGGGCCAATTATGACAAAATATGATTGGTAATCAGCAGATCCCATTTCAGTGTAATCATTGGAACACTTATTATGCCTTTGCCTTAATCTGCCTGATGGGTGTAAGCATCAATTTTCGGATGATGTGAAAGTTCCTGATGCAGAACACTGACCTCATACCAGTTTATTTCTGTGCAAATTTGTATTGGTTTGAAAGGAAGTTATAACATTAAAGTGACAACTATATTTTTCAATTCTCAGTTCAATTTACAGGAAATTTATTTCTTGATTTTTGGATTGGACTGAAAATGAACAATAAAAATACCTTTGAATGGTCCAGTGGAGCTGATGTGACATTTACCAACTGGGCCAACAATGAACCTAATGACTTGCTTATTACTGAGGACTGTGTAGAGATATATGGAAGTGTAAGTGATTTAGATTGGTTATGTATTCATGAAATGTACATCCCTTCTTCACATAAAGCAACTTTAAGCCCCTGTTCTTATATTTTCACTTTGACTGCTATACCCTGTCCATTTAATTATCTATGATTACATTATGCATGTTTACAAAAAAGTTCATTCTTACAATCTTGTAGAAGATGGAATTATTTGTTTAAAATATCAGAGCTCTGTCAGAAAAATTTGTTGAAAAAGTAGTGACTCCAGTACTTGTAGTTTTACTATCAAGTGAATCATTAAATGATTGAAAATATTGTATAGTGAATGTGCAGTATGGGTGGCAAGTTTTCTTGGGCAGTGCATCATAAGGCAACACTGTGCTTTAAAAATCAATCACCATTCCTTAATTCACATCATATTGCTTCATAAAATTTTCTAATCAACTTTCGCCTGAAATTACGGTTTCCTATGGTAATGGACTTCAGATAAAACTCAAACCATATAAGCAGAGAGTGTACAATCATTTTTGTATGTGTTAAAATAGTGCATTGCTTATGACTGTACTAACAATGTGATATTGTGTTCTGTACAGTGGCTGCAATTTGAGTCTGTAACAGTAAAAATTAACCATGTATGTTATACCAACTCCCTCGCCTGAGTTTGGGTATTTCATGGTCAGGTTTTATGGCAGGCAGTAGTGTAATTTATTCTTAATATTTCTGTGGTGAGAGCAGATTGACATTTGTGGCCTTTTGCTTTCAGGGTGGATGGAACGATGCACCCTGTGACCTCCCACAGGGCTATGTCTGCAAGATGGACAAAGAGTACCTCTCTGGGACCCAGGAGCCAATCACAAACACAGGATGTGAAAATGTAAGATTCATAATCTAATTATAGATTATCCCATTTTGAGATTTTGATTGCAATGGTCCAGAACAATTGATATTTTTAAAGTTACCCATATTATACCAGTTTGTTGCATCTTATCCATATCTGTGTTGTGGGGTACACCTTAGGACCATTATGATTGAATATTTAAAACAGCAGTGTAGTTGTTTTGGCATTAAAGGCTATAGAAAAAAATTTGTGTGAACTTCCCAAAAGTCTGTTGACATGTATAATTTGGAGAATCCTGATAACAGAAATATTTATTAGTGTTATTCTCTGTTTAACAATTATTCTTTCATTTGAGAAGCAATTTTCAATTAAGGTTGATAGCATCTATACTCTTAACTCCAAAATGGGTTTTAACTATATGTTAGAGTCATATCATGTGGGGGACTTATTGAAAATGTTTGATGATACTTGTTTTAAATGACATTTGATATTTGGCACAATCTTTTCTCTCTCTGCAAGGGTTGGCTTCCATATGGAGGATCTTGCTATGGACGTATCGGAGCTGTTCCAAGACAGTGGAACGGAGCTCAAAATGACTGTCAGAAAGCAGGCGGCAATCTAGTATCTATAAAAGACAGGTATGTCAGTTTGATTTTTACCTCCCATTATCATGAGCCAGCTTTACCTAAGTCAGAAACCAGTTTGCCTTTTACTTTTAATAACTAAAGCTTCTATCAACTTAATTTAAGGCTACAGTTGCGATAACATTGCTGACAAATAATAGTCAGAAGAATTTGCCCTCATGTTCTCTGTTCATTGTTGTTTACTTTCCTCAAAATCATTCCAAAAGTCAATTTCAATATCAAACATGTCCTCATCATGATTGTAAGTTGCATTGATATTTATTTTGATGGTTCATCTCAGAATTTATAATATAAGTTCAAGTGTATTTTACTTTCTGAATAGTGTGAAACTGATGAAACATAAGTGAAGTAAGGAATTTGACAGATTTTACACCTTTTAGTTTGTGAGAGAGTTGCACATGTTGGAAAAGACTGAAGAAAGAATTTATTCATTGTTTTCTTTAGTTCTTAATATTGATTACATCAAGCTATCTTGAACATCAATGCTTAACATATTTTTATTACATATAAGTATGTTATTATATAAATATATATGTATATATATATATATATAAAAATATATATATATATATATATATATATATATATTATATGTATATATATATATATATATATATATATATATATATATATATATATATATATATATATATATATATATATATATATATATATATATATATATATATATATATATATATATATATATATATATATATATATATAAATATATCTATATATATATCTATATATATATATATATATATATATATATATATATATATATATATATATATATATATATATATATATATATATATATATATATATATATATATATATTTATATATATATTTATATATATTCACTTTAAGTTATACCTTATCTTCCATGCTATAAATATGCAATCTGGTCACATGACCTGATTCTAAGGCACTTCTAACCGACCTTAAGAACATAGTTACCAGCCAGCCCTGACCTCCATTTAACCTCCACTAACCCTCACTCTTTTTCAGCATGTTGTTTTTACGACATCGCTGGAATGGTCAAATTTTCTTTTATAAATTTAACCTTTTTCTAACAATTTTTCCCTTTGCAGCTTCTACCAGGTAGGTTTTTACGCTGCTCTATCTTGTCCGGTTTGCCTTTTCAAGTCTTCTGAGGTAAGACGAGGTAGCCATGGGTCCGGGATTTCTTCGGTCTGACTTACAGGGCTTTCCCGTGTAGCCTACACTTAGGATAGAATGTTTTTGTCTCCATCCGTACAAAGCGGGTGGCTGGTTCGAGGGAGTCCCGCTCTCTTGGCGGGTGTTTTTAGGCCCTAGCGCACCAAGTGTGCCTGTCTAGTGGACCTCTTGCCCCTGGGTTTAAGTGTTTTTAGCCAGGAGCTACAGAGTTCTGCGGCCATTATTCTTACCGGTTACCACGACACGTACTGAGTACGATGGTAGTATAGTTTATTCTATACTTTAAAACCTTCTTAAAGCAGTTCAACGTGGCTTGCGGCTTTACGGCCTGTTAGTTAACTACCCATACAGACGTATGGTTTTAGTTTTCTCCACATCCATAGCCATAGGCTCTGCAGTTCCAAGGTTGTAACTATACGTCGTACGTTAACACCTTTTTCAATCAACTTCATAGACAAGTTTCGTTCTTGATGGGAGTGGCCTAGAGCTACGCGGTTCCGCAACTGCTACAGTTTTCAGACACCGCTTCGAAGCCGTAGACAATGTCTTATGGCTCCGCGGTCTTACGACCCAAAACCGTCTCACAGCTACATAGCCTTACACGGTTTGCAGGCCTTTTTGTATACGTTTTATATTAACGGCCTGCCTTTTAATTCGCTAACCATTGGTTTAGTTTAGTAAAGTTTAAACAAATTTTGCTCAGGGTCAGCAGTCTTATCAGCCACGTTGCTCCCCAATCACTGGGTTTCCGCTGTTTTACGAGTTTTTTACAGAGTTAACAGAGTGTAAAGTGTACGACGTACGTTAAGCCTAAGTTAGAATTAACTTAGCAGTGCTATCAGCCTGAATGACTCTTCCCGCTCAACGGCATTTCACCCCGGTGTTGAAGTCCACCCTCGGACTGAAGATAGTCTCATTTAGTACCAATGCTTTACACGTTTAGTCGGTGGCCATGCACCCCCTTTTGTGGTGGTGCGGACGCTCCCACCTGTTGTGAGGTACGAAGTTTCCACCCATCAGACTTTCACGGTTAGTGCCAATGGATGTGTCTTGATTAAAGTAGGGGCACATTTCATGTGACTTCCTATGACAGAAACTTGGACAGGTACTTGGCCTTTTTCACAGGCAGAATGCCGGGCAATTTTGACCTTTTACCGCTAGTGCTGAGCAAGGCAGTTCAGATTCGCGTCGACTTTGCACCACTGTTGTGGTCTCCTTTTCAGACAGATAGAAACGGACTCTAAGAGTTTCTGGAATCCTTCCTCTCGTCTCGGCGCAGGACGAACTATGCCAGCCTTAAGGCCGCTCACCTCGGACTACGAGAACACGATCACAATCGTCTCGCTTCAGTGGAACCCCCACAAAATGGGCGTGCTTCTCATAGGTGACCAGAGCGATCAGGACCTTTTTCGGTTTCCCGGACGTAGGTCTGTCTGCATCAGTGGACGATCGCAAGTTATCAATTTTTTGCGTCCTTTCTCCAGACCCGCGCATTTCAGGACCGACGCATTTATTTTCAAAAGAACTCACTATGTGAGTTACGTTTTCCGCGTTTCACGCTAGTGCCGAGTATGCTAAGCAAGGCGACGTACGACCGATAGCGCCCACTTTGCCCGGCCAACTGTGGTTCCCTCAGCTGCTCAAGATCATGTAGGCTTCCCGTATGAGCCTCGGGTCAGGGACGACTTTTGTCTTTTTCCTGGGCTCTGGCAAACTGCATCTCAGTCCCAGAGCACTTCGTTTGACAGTGTGGCCTTAGTCCGCCTATCCTTGGCGTAGCAAGTCCTTTCTGAGGAGTTGTTCACCCTTTTCCCCATTTTGGAGGGGGCCCTCTCTCAGACTTGGTTCAGTCATGGGCTCTGGAATAGCTTGCAGCCATCCACTGAGGTTTTCCAGTTGGGTCTACGGTCTTTGACTCGCGAACACTGGGAAGTTACACAGAGATCTCATCGTACTGTGTCCTGAGACATTTTCCTCTGATGGATCGTCAAGTAACTTTCTCTTAAAGTAGTCGACACTTCATGGAAAGGCCCAGGTATGCACTTAGGTTCGAGGCATAGCCCCTTTGACGGGATTTCTCGTGCCTTTGTTTGGGAAAACGCTTATTGCGGTTTTTCTCTTGTTTTTGCCTGACTTACTTTGCAAAGTTCGTGTTACCCCACTAACTTTTGCTCTCAAGCAGTTACGCTCTAACAAATTTTTCCCAGGTCCAGGATTTCTTCGATTCGTTTTAGCTAGTACACGCTTCTTTCCCAATGGTATTTTACTAGCTGGTTCCATCTCGTGGACGAACCCGGTGCGTTTCGTGGCGTTTTTGTTGACACTATTATGATATTCAAAATGCTCTCCTGGTTGGCATGTTTTCCGAGTTTCTAACTGGATTCATGCTATGTTTGTCTTGGTTACTGTTAATGAATAGTGCCTTGTTCGGTTTGACTGTAACTAGAAGTGGTTTACTATGTTTTAGTACTTCCCCTCTGAGGTCTTTCATCCTTAAGAGAAGAAGGAATTTTGTTCTTTAAGCAGGATTAAATTTGTGAGAGTTTTAATACCAGCCTTTAGAAAATTGTGCTGCAACCTGAATTCCTTTCTTTCCTACCTCTCGGTTGCAATCTGATTGCATATTTATAGCATGGAAGGTAAAGTATAACTTGAAGTAAATTTACCCCGCTAAGCGTAGCGGGGATACTTACGAGAGTTGTACTTACCTTCCATGCATCCTGCCCGCCTGCCCTCTTGGTGGAATGTTAAGTGAGGGTTAGTGGAGGTTATATGGAGGTCAGGACTGGCTGGTAACCAAGTCTTTAAGGTTGGTTAGAAGTGTGTTAGAATCAGGTCATGTAACAAGATTGCATATTTATAGCATGGAAGATAAGTATAACTCTCAGAAATATCCTCGCTACGCTTAGAGGAGTAAATATGTATATATATATATATATATATATATATATATATATATATATATATATATATATATATATATATATATATATATATATATATATATATATATATATATATATATATATATATATATATATATATATATATATATATATATATATATATATATACAGATATATATGTATAGATATATATATATAGATACAGATATATATATATAGATAGATATATATATATATAATATATATATATATATATACATACATACATACATACATACGTACATACATACATGCATACATACATGCATACATACATACATACATACATGCATATATATATTTATAGATACATACATGTTTATTATTTCTTTTAACCATAGCTATGAGCAGTCTGTCTTGACCTCCCTCTTGGGCCATGAGCCTGCTGATTATATCTGGATTGGGTTGAACGACCTCACTATTGAACATGTGTATCATTGGAGTGATGGTTTGGCAGTGACATACACACACTGGGATTATGGAGAACCAAGTAAAGCAATTCATTCCTTGTGCCTCAATTCATACATTGGATTATATGAAACTAGTTAGATATGCATTTGATTTGAAGATTAATGTACTCTTATTTTCAAAACTTTCTCATTTCTGGTTACCTTTTTGAAAAAGACAGATTTAGCCAAAGGAGATTTTATTGTGGGTTTTGTGCAAATCTTATGTGTGTGTTTGTAGATGGATATGTTAATTCTTTTAATTCAACTCTATTAATAAATGTTGCTAGATATTCTTATGCTGTGGATCAGAGATAGAAATGATGAAATTAGTGTCTGTAGATTTTGAATAGATGTGGCACATAAATTTAAGTGTTGTTAAACAAACAAACATTGAAAGAGGGGATACCCTCACTTCTTCCAGGTTAGGGAAATTTTAAAAATAGAAAATTGGTTATCCACACTGATTTGCATGGAGCAAATGAAGCAGAAATGAAGATAAAACACGAGAATGAAGTAGACATTCTCACTTTCTTTTACCTTACCATGCAATTCCTGGAATACAATGGAATTTTCATTGTAAATCTTGTTCAAACTTGTAGTATTTTGTATATTAAGTGGCATATATTAATCATATAGTTTTGTTGTGATAGAATATATTAATTTGTCAGGCATTTCCACCATTACTCTGTAAAGTATGATGTACATGTTATCATTACTACATAGTTTGCCTTCTGTTAACTTTTTGTTGGGAAGAGGGAAGGAAGTGCTCTTTTAGAATTTGAAATTTGCATTTCACATTGAGTAAAGATTTATCAGATGATCATCTTTGAAGCTGAATATTCTCATGACCTATCCCCTTAATTTCTTGTCATCTTGCTCTCTACTCTCAGTGGCAAACAATGGCAATTGTGTGGTTGCCTCTGCTGGCAAGGTCCCTGGTATGTGGAAAGTTGTTGATTGCAGTGGATTCTATGTCTATCTATGTGAGAAAGTTCGTGATGGCTACACAGCTGCTCCAACTGTTACTCCTAATGGCAATCCAACTGGTCCTAGTGACCGAGACTGCTCGGATAATTGGGTTGGATATGGGGATAAGTGCTTCAGAGTAAGTCTTTTTGTTTGTTTGTTGTTTATTTTTCTTGTCTTCTTTATTGGAAATTAAGTGTCACCAAGTTTTAAAATGTTTTGAATTAATCTGGGCTATGGTTAAGACATGGTTTGGTCACGCTTGAGTTGAGAAGAGTACGTGGTGATATGATTCAGATTTTTAAATTCCTATCTGGTAGTGATACTTTGAATTCCTGTTTATTTCTTGCATGTTTCAGCTAATCCTCATGTCACACCTGGTAACAGTTTAAAGTTGACCAATGAGTTCTCACATATAGATATTCAGCGTTTTAACTTTTCGCAAAGAATTGTAAATGAGTGGATTGCCCGAGTGGGTGGTTAGCTCCATTTTTGTTCACAATTTCAAAATCAAAATTGATAAGTTCTTTACTAACTCTGAGCATCTTTTGATTTTTTTGTTTTTCTGTATTTTTCTTTTGTGGTGGTGGTAGGTATTAGTTTGGGATTTTTATGGGGTGACTTCTTAGCCCATAATCATATGTTATAAGACCTGTTTTACTGCCATTGTTTTGTTAAACCATATGGGGGTTTCACAATATTTTTTTTTTTTTGCTTTTGTAGATAGATATTAACCTCACATAGTAATTCTTATGATCATTTACATGGGTGGGATTGTTCGTATTGCTGTAGATTAGTAATCGTCCCATTTTGATAAATAGTGTAAATTTCTGAGAAAAGGATGAATCCATGTAAGAATGCATATTTTCTATTGAATCGTCGCAACTTAAGGGCTCTTTTTGACTCAGAATACTGCTCATTCTACTGACTGGCAGAATTATCATACGATGTAAGCAAATATGAACATCACAGGCAATGAATGATCTTTTTACCTCTCCAACACAGGGCTTTGATTATACTGGAAGAAATAACATTTTACTGCGCAGAACATGGGCGTTGGCCAGATCGTATTGCATGGCTGCCGGCGGAGATCTAGCAAGCTTCCACAGTAATGAGGAAGAAGTTTATGTCAAGTCTCAGATCGGGCTACCGTAAGCTTGTTTTTATCATAATATTCACTGAACAAAGCGAGATACAATTTGTATACCATTCTTTCATAGATGGCAGAGCAAATGCAGAAGTTGTTGAAAATGATACATCCTAAACTTCATTTTGGTATAATATAGATTTGAAGTATTAGGAGATTCATTCTCCTTCTCTTTGTTTGTTGTAGTGATAACCCAGGTGATGGTTTCTGGATAGGCTTGCATGATAGAGGATCAGAATCAGGTATGTTCCTTGTAATGGTAATGTAAAAGTAAAAGCAAGTCTTGTTTCATTCTTGGTATTTATAAGTGCACAAAGTAATCCGAGCAACTTAATGGGTGTTTCATGATTTGAACTTGAGCAATGTGTACTTTGTGTAGCAATGTAGTAATGTTGTGTAGTAATGCTACTTTGTGTAGCAATGTAGTAATGTTGTGTAGTAATGCTACTTTGTGTAGCGATGTAGTAATGTGTAGTAATGCTACTTTGTGTAGCAATGTAGTAATGTTGTGTAGTAATGCTACTTTGTGTAGTAAGTAGCAATGTAGTAATGTTGTGTAGTAATGCTACTTTGTGTAGTAATGTAGCAATGTAGTAATGTTGTGTATTAATGTTGTGTAGTAATGCTACTTTGTGTAGTAATGTAGTAATGTTGTGTAGTAATGCTACTTTGTGTAGCAATGTACTAAGTGCCAGGTTTCATAGATGCTAAAGGCCAAACACTACTCTACAAGATTTGTTCCAGCACAATCATGAGGTTGCAGGCATGTATAGTTGATAGTATAAGTATGTAATGTGGAGGATATGGACCTCTATGATTTAGGTAACAGTCATGTTAAATTGAAATGATTGGCAGGTATATTTGAAGTTATGGACTTTATATTGCTGAGATTAGTTTGCAAAGCACATTTTCTTTCATTGCTTTTGTTTTGTATTGTTTTCTCTCTGTTTGTGCAAAGGATGGGAATGGAGTGATGGAAGTCCTTTGGCTTACATCTACTGGCATGATGGGGAACCAAATAATTATGGTTTAGTTGGTGAAGATTGCGTAGAGATCTACTTCCAGGACAACTCTGGATGGAATGACCTCATATGTAACACTGTCAAGAGCTGGATTTGCCAACTCCCTAAAGGTCAGTTTAATATGTGACTTAGTGGTGGTTTCTTTAGGTCATGCAAATACTGAAATGTCAAGCATACTGAACAGTTTCGAAACACAGTACTGGAAAGTTGTGGTAGATTTTTTATGAAATTTCCTGCATCTATATAAGAGATGCACAAATCAAATGTATTCAATGGTTGTAATCTGTGAAGTCTTTTAGGAAAAGTCATATTAAAAAAAATGTTAATTAAGAGTTATTAATTCATAGGCAGGATTTTCACAATCGGCAGGTCCAGTATTACATGATCATATCCCATCAAAGACACCTCAGTATTACATGATCATATTCCATCAAAGACACCTCAGTATTACATGATCATATCCCATCAAAGACACCTCAGTATTACATGATCATATCCCATCAAAGACACCTCAGTATTACATGATCATATCCCATCAAAGACACCTCAGTATTACATGATCATATCCCATCAAAGACACCCATCAGTATTACATGATCATATCCCATCAAAGACACCTCAGTATTACATGATCATATCCCATCAAAGACACCTCATTTTAAATTGCAATGCATTCAGAATCAAAAGACAGAATTGCTGTTACAAAGAAAAGACCTCGGGCTAAAATTGCATGTATTAAGCTAAGTGAATGATGATGACAAGTTCAAGATATTACTTTGATTTTTAGACTTAAAAAGTCTTGGAGGTTTGTATCAGCCAAAAATGAGTCCAAAGCTTGAAATCCAGAAGAAAAGGCTTTGAATTGCAAGTGTCCAGTTTGTTGTGTGTCTTTTGAATACAGCTCGTCTTAAACGTCAACATCTTTATCATTGTATGTGAAGGTGGTGCTTTTTAACAAATATGTTGTAATCTTTAAATTTGTTTTGCAGGTGTTCCTCCAGCTAACACTCCTCCACCACCTCCAACGTTGATGCCGTGTAAGTCCTCTAATCAGTTCGTCTCTTTCAAAAATTGTATAACGCAATATCACGTAGTTCTTGGTTTTGTTACATCTATGTTCCTTTTAACCCTTTGTTGTTTGTTTGTTTTTAGGACTACATTAGGGAGAGATTGCCTTTTGATCGAGCGTGCACCATATTGCATGTCATGTTCCAAAACCAAAACAAGTGATTACAAATAGGAAAGTGTAGTAAACACATCATTGACTCTTCTGATAAATCAATCATATTTTGCAGAAAAATCTTCAATTTAGCTAATGTAAAATTGTAGTTTTATTTTTTTGCTTATTTGATACAGTGTGAAGGTGTTTGTGGGACTGGAAATCTTTTTCTCTTTTCAGACACTCCATGCCCATTAAGTGGTTTTGAAGGTTGGCCATTGGAAGGAGATTACTGTTATTATTTCAGTGCAGCCTCTAACAATCGTCTTCCGTGGGTAGATGCCAATAGCTACTGCATGCAGAATGGAGGATATCTTGTGTCAATCCACAATCTTGATGAAAACAACATGTTATTCCAATATGTAAGGACATTGTGTTAACCTTACTAACAAAGCCATACATTTCAAAAGATTTTTTTTTTAACTTTCTCAAGTTTTGAAATATGAAATGATTCAAAATTGAAGTAAAGATCCTTTGTTTTCATACCATTAAATAGAAAGCTCTAAGATTTAGATTCAGATGGGTTTTTTTTATATTATTTTCTTTTCTAGTAGAATATGCTGTGCTTGTTTTCAGTTACATTCAATTGATTCATATCAACGTATGTAGTTTTGTAAGAAAAAAGGTTGGTATGGAAGTATGCCGTTAATACACCTTCATAATGACTAGATTCTGTGGTGCCATTACTTTGATATAAGAACCCATGAACCATAGATATGCAAATTTGCAAAATTTAGGCAAAATTAGGCAATTTTTTTGTTTCGAGCTTGTATTTTTTCTTGTGAATAATGATGATGGAGAATTTTTTTTTTACATATTTAGATTATTTGTAAAATTTCTTTTCTAATGATACCAGTCTGATTTTTCTCTCAAAGCAAAACTGAAAAAAATCAATAATAATCACCTCTGTAATTGCTCAAAAAGTCATGATATTTTTCACAACTTTTGCATAATGGCAGTCAGAATTCGACCAGAATTGGATGCATTGATGTCTTTGTAAGTTCCTCACAGGTTTTCAGGCAAAGCAAGGTCTGAAAGTGTGGCAAGCAAATTTTTGAAGGAAAAACATTTTTTGCTAAATTTTGTGCATTTCTTTAACTTTCTTTATTTCAACCTATCTTTTTCTGAAAACCTTAACCCTAATTCCCCTCCCCCCCCCCTCTCCTTCCTTTCTGCTCATCAAAAAGTTACATTTTCTGAAAGAACTATTCAAGCCACAGAATCACTGCTGTGGGCCTATTTGATGAAGTGAAATAATTTTTTGAAAAGTTCACATCCAAATCGGTCGTGTCTCGACCGCACAGGAATTTAAGGGTTGAACTATTTACAATTGTATGCCAGTTGAATAAGAGGTGAATGAATGTATAGGAGGAAATTATTATAATACAATAGAAACAAATCAAATTTTAATTTCCAAACTTCCAAAGATTCAGCTCATTTACCTCTTGTGAATGTGGTTTTATTTTGTTTTTTAAATGTAAGACATTTTGTAAAAGTATCCCTTGTATAATAATAAAAGCATAATACAACAGCTCCCTCAAAATCCTCCAATTCCTCTCCAACACCACTTGAGGAGCGAACCGCTATGCTCTCCTCAAAATTCTCAGGCTTACCATTCGTGCCAAACTTGACTATGGCAATATTGTCTACTGTGTCGCTCAAAACTCATACCTCAACCACATCAAGACAATCCAAAATGAGGCCCTCAGGCTTTGTCTAGGTGCCTACAGGACCTCCCCAATCACCAGCCTTCATGTTGAGGCCAACGAACTCCCCCTTTCTACTTAGATGTAGAAAGCTTAGCCTCCCCTATGCTTTTAAAGTCCTCACCAACACCCAGAACTCTGTTTACAACCTCATTAGGTACTCCAATTTCTCCACCCTCTTTGATAGGACTAAAACCCTATCCCCTCCCTTCAGCTTACGCATTAAATCAGACCTCTTCCATCTCGGCATCAACCCCACCACTCTCGGCACCTTCTCCTGGCCCACTTTTCCTCCTTGGGCCACCCCCCTCCCTTCTGTCCACCTGGGCTTCTCCACTCATCACAAAACTTAAACCCACCCTAACCTCTTTATCAATTTCCACAACCAAATCAAAGACCAACTCTTAAATTACACCTCCATCTATACTGATGGCTCTAAGGAAAGCAACAAGACAGCTGCTGCTGCCATCATCCAAGACATCACCTTCAGTAGCAGACTTCCCGACTACTCATTTATCTTTTCAGCCGAGGCTAAGGCCATTCTCCTCGCCCTCAACTTTATTGAGTACTCTCCGCTCAGCCACGTTGCCATTTTCTCCGACTCAAAGGCTGTTCTTACTTCTTTACTCAATCTTAAATGGGATAACCTCACATGCCACCTCCTTCTCCGGAAACTCCTTTCTCCCACCCTCTGCAGGAAAAGTGTTCTTTTCTTCTGGATACCTAGCCATGTTGGCATCCCTGGCAATGACAGGGCTAATGCAGCCGCTAAGCTTGCCCTCAACCTCCTCCCGACCCCTTTACCCAAAACCCTCTCTGACATCAAACCGCTTATCGCTTCCCTTGTTCGTGACCGCTGGCAAACCTCATGGAACTCCCAAATTGATAACAAACTCCATGTCATCCAGCCCACAATTCCGATCAAATCCATCATCAACAACCTCTCTCGTATCGACAACTTTCATATTACCCATCTTAGAATTGGTCACACCCACCTCACTCACTTCCACCTCCTTATTGGCTCCCCCCAACCCCTCTGCAACAATTGCCACTGCACCCTCACAATTCATCACGTTCTCCTTGCTTGCCCCCTGTACAACCTTCCCAGAGCTTCCCTCGCTCACCACAACTCAATTGCTGAGTTCTTCCAGAAAAATCCTCCGGATAAAATTATCTCTTTCCTTCATCATGCTTCCCTCTACAACCATATTTAATTCTCCTCTTCCACCCCCTCTCTACTTTGTTTTTGTTTCACTCATGCAACTCCTCTCTCAATCACAGCTTTCTGACTTTTGTTCTTGAATTTCTCTCATTCTCCCCCTGTTTCCTTTTCTTCCTACCTCTAAAATGATCTGACCTCTTAGGCACAATTTTACCCTCGTTGTCGTGGTGCCGTTAAGACCTCATCAAACAAACAAACAAACATAATACTTGTAGTACTACAGTATGCATTTTTTATTTCTTCTGTAGGCTGCATCTTTCAGTTATAATACATACTGGATCGGTATCCGAGAGTATCAAGTCAGCGGGCAATACTCGTAAGTATTACTCTGTGTAATTGTAATAAATCTTAATTCTGCTTTGAAAAATTCTTTCATTTTTTGTGCAAATGTGAAAGAAAGCACTTTATAAAAAAGAAAAAAAGCTTACTGTAGCATTTTAATGGGGGTCATAACAAGGGTCATATTCATGAAGCAATATCTTTCCTTAGGAGAAATGGTCCGTCAATCATTCACACTTAATGTACACATCACCTCAGGCATAGCTTTTTTCATCAGCAGTTTGCAAACAAATTTCTCCCACTAAGACACCTAACATGGATGAGTGGTTTCAATCACAAAAGTGCCCTGATTACTCAGCACTGACTTTCTGTAATTTTATACACAAATAAGCTTAGGCTACTTGACTGTGGTGTGCATTGGAATGGCAGATAAACAATCATTGTATGGAGTGCAAGCACAATACGCTGAACAGGAAGTCGGGTTGCCATACCTAAGTTTTCAGAATTAACTCAGGTGCTGGGTGCGGGTAGGTTTAAAGAGAAACTGTTCAGCATGTTTCACATCATAATCTGAAGAAAACAAATTACAATACAGATTCTAGTATAGGAAAGCTTCCTGTACTATTTCTGGAAGACTTTCAACTGTCCACACAACAACTCAAAGCAGAAAAGCAAAAAAAAAAAAGCAATGATGATAAATGGAAAAAGAGGAGTTGTTTGTGTCTACCATTGTTTTCTTTATTTGTAACAAACAAAGCACTTTACTTTAGTGTCAAGTTTTCTGTAAATAGTGTAACCATTGATTGTAGAGAATAATAAACTTCATATAAATGTGTTTTCATTATTTCAGATGGTCTGATAATACACCCATAGATTATGCTAACTGGAAGGAAGGAGAGCCCAATGATTTTAATGGTGAAGAGCAGTGTGGGGAAATTTATGCAGGTGGGTGGGAATAAATATTATAAATTCCTAAGTTTTTAAATTTATTTATATATGTATTATATTTTTTTTATGACTTGTGCATTCTGTGAAAGATTTAATTTCAAAGTCATATGATTTGTCATTTTATTATATAATTTTGCCATTATTTTTATCTTCTTAATTTCTTGATGCAGAATAAGGTGTTACCTCCAATTAGATTTGTTTTTACATGTGGTGGATTCCGGAATGGTATGAAGTGTGAAAATGCCATTTCATATTTTAAATGCCAAGTTATAATTTTTCTTTTCATATTGATAGCATTTTGCCTTTATTTATTCAAAACAGGCGATGGACTTTGGAATGATATGAATTGTGGAAATGCCATACCATTCATATGTAAGAAACTAGCCACTCAGCTACAGCCTGTCACTTACCCTCCCACTCAACCACCAACTGGATACTGCAAAGCTGGCTGGGATCAGTTTGGTCATCGATGTTACAAAATCTTTGGTTATAAGACAAATGACCAGGGGACCTGGGAGGAGGTCAGAGATGTTTGCCGTAATGTGGGTGCTGACCTGGTAACCATTCATTCACAACAGCTTCAGTGTAAGTCATTTCTCAAATATTACCCTTTATCTTCTTTTTTTTAACATTTCTTTTTCATCTTTTTTATTTTGTTTGTGGTTTTTACTGTTATAAACTTTTTTTGTATGAATGCATAACATTTATCAGTTTGGTGCTTTGTTAACACTGAATTCATCATGCATACCATTCCTCATATTGTAGTTTCAATTTTTTATATTTTTGCAAGTGTGTTGTAGATACCTTTTGTAATATCTTAAAAACGCAGTCCATAAAGCAGTGAACTATTTCTCAAAAGAGGAATAGAATATGGATTTATTTTGACTTTCTGTTCATAGATACACATTTGAAATAGAAATTAGAAATTTATATCAGTTACAATTGCTTCATTTTAGAGCCATGGTTCAAAACTTCAACTGCGACTTGGTACATGGTAATTGTTTTTTGTTTTGTTTTCAGCATTCCTAAACATCAAGCTGAAGGGAATCACATTCCGGTTGTTCATTGGGCTGAGTGACAGAACCAGCAATAACCAGATGATGTGGACAGATGGCACTTTTGTGGACTACACCAACTGGGCCCCCAAGGAACCAAATGATGATGGTGAAGTAAGAATGGTGTAGTCTGATAATTTTAGGGCCTTTAATAGCTGTGTGCAAATTTTTCTTTTATGTCTCAGTTTATAAAGGTGGATATTAAATTTGTAGAAATGGTCTGAGCAAGGGGGTACCAACCTCCTTGGTCTGAGGATTAGGGAGTTGGTGCCATCAACGACTAGTTTCTGTTTCACATAAGAAAGTCTTATTATCCCCTCACCAAAAAAGTTGGTGAAGAGAGGATATAGCATCTTTACCATTCATCCATCTATTCGTCCGTTCATCCACATCCATTGTTTGTCCGATCTCATGCATTGTTGGGGAACAATGTATTTTAGCCTTTGAATAGGAATTCCAACTATTTTTATGAAATGAAAATTATTTACTTCAAATTATACCTTACCTTCCATGCTATAGATATATGCAATCTGGTCACATGACCTGATTCTAAAGCACTTCTTACCGACCCTAAAAACGTAGTAACCAGCCAAGCCCTGACCTCCATAATACCTCTCTACTATCCCTCACTCTTTTTCAGCGCGTTGTTTGCTACAACATCGCTGAAACCGGTCATTTTTATTTTATTTTATTTAACCGTTTTCTAACTCTTTTCTCCTTTGCAGCTTCTACCTGGAGGGTCTTTACGCTGCCCTTTCTCATCCAGTTTGCCTGTTCAAGTCTTTCGAGGTAAGATGAGGTAGCCATGGGTCCGAGATTTCTTCGGTCCGACCTACACGACTTTACCCGTGAAGCCTACTCTTAGGATAGCGGGTTTTTGTCTCTATTCGTACGAAGCAAGTGGCTAGTTCGAGAGCGTCCTACTCTCGTGGCGGGTGTTTTAGGTCCTGGAGCACCAGGTGTGCCTGTCTAGGGGACCTCTTGCCCCGGGGTTTAAGTGTTTTTCACCCTTGGCCCTGCACTTCCACAAGGAGAGCCTAGCGTTATACTATGCCTTGTATTAACACGTTAGGATATCTCAGTACAGGTTCTCGTATGCATTAGGCCAATTTCTTATTTCGATTTTGGCGCATGCGCATTGGGTCGACGTCACCCTAGGGTGTTTGAGGAGTCGGCTTCTAACAACTTTAAGAACTACAGTTGTTACAAGAGTGCCTAGTTTTGTATTAACGTTACCAGTGTATGAGTATTTTCGTTTTTCTTACATAAATTAAAGACAAAGTTTTTAATTTTCAAGCTTGATTTTTGGGGCTTTGGAGAGACCGAAGGGGGGTCTCTCCGATGTCCTATTAACAGGGAAGCTAATTTCTTCTTTTTATCTTTACAGACAACGAGTACTCAGTGGTTTGTGTTTTCCACGTTACCCCGGCGCTTGTAAAGTTTTTACGTTGGATGCGTTTTCTCAGGTTTTTAAAGAATTTCCAGATAGAGATTTTTTCTGTTAAAATTTTTTTGATGTACTCATCTGCTATGCCTCGTCTCTCTCTTTTAGCGTGATCGTAGGATCATAGGTACTTCCCCCAGTAGGGGCGCTATTGCTGTATTTGCTTATGTATGCATTCATATATGTATGTTCTTCTCTTTTCAGAAATTATATTGAGAATGATTAACTCAGTGGCGTTGCGCCTTAGGTGACGTTCCGAGTGAACGCCACCTAGAATTAAAAAAAGTTCAGAGAGAGAGTAGATAGACCTCTGAGTGGCGTTCGGAGTGGACGCCACCTAGAGTTGAAAAGATTAGATAGATAAGATAACCTCTTAGTGACGTTCCGAGTGGACGTCACCTAGAGTTGAAAAGATAAGAGAGAGAGATAAGATAACCTCTGAGGGGTGTCCTGAGTGGACGTCACCTAGAGTTAAGAAGGTAAGAGAAAGATAAGACCTGTGTTTACGGGTTAGTATGATTTCGTTGGACGGTTCCATACGGTTCCGCAGCCCGTGTTTACGGGTTTTGGGCGGTTCCTTTGGACGGTTCCATACGGTTCCACGGCCCGTGTTTACGGGTCCGTACGCTTCCCTTGGACGGTTCCATACGGTTCCGCGGCCCGTGTTTACGGGACCAGATGGTTCCATTGGACAGTTTCCATACCGTTCCGCGGCTCGTGTTTACGGGCCAGTACGGTTCCATTGGACGATTCAGCGGCCCGTGTTTACGGGTCCGTACGGTTCCATTGGACGCTTCCATACGGTCCCACGGCCCATGTTTACGGGTCCGCACGGTTTCACGGTCTGTGTTTACGGGTCCATACGGTTCCGCGGCCGTACGGGTCCGTACGGTTCCATTAAACGCTTCCATACGGTTCCGCGGCCCGTGTTTCCGGGTCCGTACGGTTCCATTGGATGGTGATCCATACGGTTACCGTTCCAGCCGGTTCCACCGGCCGAGTTTACGGGTCCTTAAGGTTCCATTGGACGGCTCCAGTAAGCGGAACGTATTTTTAACGGGATAACGTACACTGTACGGTTAACCCGGTTATACGCCTACTAGCTACTAAGCTACGTGGTCAGGTGACAGATGACATTCTTTACAAGAAGTATAGCATCACGACAGCTATTTTCTTCTTGATCCCGTAACCTTTAGCTACGCAGTTCCACGGCTCGTGTGAACTCAATTAAGATTGTCTGCGTTGAACGTTACAGTTCCATAATCATTTTCACCAGTATCATGGAGGACAGGTCCCCGAGTGTCGATGCTTTACACACCCATGATGTCCCGGCGTAGCGTGCTAATGCTTCTTTAAATTACGCTCTAGTGACATCCATCTCACGCGTTAGGCGTGCAGATTATGCTGCGAGTCCATTCTTTGTACTCTTTGCAGGGATTGGGTTCAAGCGGCGTGGTCGGAGCACAGACTCCACCGCGACCGGTATTTTCAAGGTGCGACCGAGAGAGTGCGGCTCCGGTGATCGGATGCGTACGGCTCCGTAGTTTTGTAACGGAATAACGTACACCGTACGATTTACCCAGATATACACCCACTAGCTACGAAGCTATGTGGCCAGGTGACAAGTGATAATCTTCACAAGAAGTATAGCACCGTGTGGGCTATTTTTTTCTTGGTTTCGTAGCCATTAGCTACACGGTTTTACGATCATTTGAACACCATTAATACGATTATCCGCGTTAAACGTTACACTTCCGTTATTATTTTCACCAGTATCATAGGCATGGAGGACAGGCCTCCGAGTGTCAATACGTTACGCACCTTAGAGGTCCAGCTATGCATAGCGTGCAAACGCTTCTCTAGACCGTACGGGCCGGTACGACTTCAGAGTTTTTGCAACGGGATAACGTACACTGTACGATGAACCCGAAAATTGAGTTCGCTAGCTAAGAAGCTACTTGGTCAGGTGATAGGTGACAATCTTCACACGAAATATAGCATCACGAGAGCTATTTTTTTCTTGTCTCTGTAGCTATTAGCTACGCTGTTCCACGACCGTGTGAACTGCCTCAGTAAGATTTTCCGCGTTAAACGTTACAGTTCCGCGATGTTTTTCACCTATATCATCGACACGGAGGGCAGGTCCTTAGTGTCGTTGCGTTAGGCGCCTTAGATGTCCTGCGATGCATCACATGTAAACGCTTCTTAAGTTGCGCTCTGGTGTTGTCAAAATGATCAAACCCGTGTACACCGCTGTGGACCACGGTTACGCAAGGGACTTTTCAGATTTGCGCTAATTTTACACCACTGTTGTATTCTCCTTTTCAAACAGATAGGAACGGACTCCAAGAGTTTCTGGAATCGTTCCTCTTGTCTCGGCGCAGGACGAACTATGCCAGCCTTATGGCCGCTCACCTCGAACTACGAGTACACGATCACTATCGTCTCGCTTCAGCGGAACCTCCACATGACGGGCGTACTTCCTTTAGGTGACCAGAGCGATCAGGACCTTTTTTCGGTCCCCTGGACGTAGGTCTGTCCACATCCGTGGATGATCGCAAGCTATCTTTTCTTTGCGTCCTTTCTCCTGACCCGCGGGCTTGGGGTCAACGCATTTGTTTTCTTCAGAATTCAGCTATGTGGGCTACGTTTTCCGCCTTTACGCTAGTACCGAGTATGCTACTCTGGGCGACGTACGACCGATAGCGCCCACTTTTCCCGGCCCACTGCGATTCCCTCGGCTGCTCAAGACCTTGCAGGCTTCACGTATGGGCCTCGAGTCAGGGACGATTTTTGTCTTTTTCCAGGCTCCGGCAGACTGCATCTCAGTCCCAGAGCGCTTCGTTTGACGGTGTGGCCTTAGTTCGCCTTTCCTCGACGTAGCATGGCTTTTCTGAGGGGTTGTTCACCCCCTCCCTGTTATAGAGGTGGGGCCTCTCTCAAACTTGGCTCAGTCATGAGCTCTGGGATAACTTGCAGCTATCCACCGAGGTTTTCCAGTTGGGTCTACAGTCTTTGACTCGCGACCACTGGAAAGTCACACGGAGGTCTCTTCGTAGTGTGTCTTGTGACATTTTCCTCCAATAGATCGTCTAGTAACTTTCTTTTAAAGTAGTCTGAACTGTTCATAGAACGGCCGCGGTATGCACTCGAGTTCGAGGCATAGCCTCTTTAACGGGATTTCTCGTGCCGCCGTTCGGGAAAACGCTTTTCGCCGTTTTTCTCTTGTTTTTGGTCTGACTCACTTTATGACGTTCGTGTTACCCTGCTAACTTTTGTTCTTACGCGTTTAGGCGCTGACGAATTTTTCTCTGGTCCATGATTTCTTCAATTCGTTTTAGTTGGTACACGCTTCGTTTCCAATCGTAGTTTACTAGCCGGTTCCGTTTCGTGGACGAATCCGGTGTGTTTTGTGGCGTTTTTTGTGGACCCTTTTCTGATATTCACATTGTGTCCAAACGCTCTTGCGGTTGGCTTCTTTTTCTGAGTTTTTAGCTCAGGTTCATTCGATGTTTGCCTCCATTACTGTCAACGAATGGTGCCTTGTTCGGTTTGACTGTGACTAGGCGTGGTTTACTATGTTTTAGTTCTTCCCGCTCTGAGGTCTTTCATCCTTAACAGGAGAAGGAATTTTGTCCTTTAATCGGGATTCGATAAGTGTGAGTTTTCGTACCAGCCATTAAAAATTTTTTTTAAATGTGCTGCGACCTGAACTCCCTTCCTTCCTACTTCTCGGTTGCAATCTGATTGCATATTTATAGCATGGAAGGTAAGGTATAACTTGAAGTAAATTTACCCCGCTAAACTTCCAAATTGCGTAGCGGGGATATTTACTGAGTTCTTCCAAAAAAAATCCTCCAGATAAAATAGTCTCTTCCTCCAGCATGCATCCTCTACAATCATATTTAATCCTCCTCTTCCACCCCTCTCTACTCTGTTTTTAGGGTTATACTTGGTCTCTTTCCTTACCTTCCATGCATCCCGCCCGCCTCCCAAACTCGTTCAGGCTTCGGTGGAATGTTGAGTGAGGGATAGTAGGGAGGTATTATGGAGGTCAGGGCTTGGCTGGTTACTACGCTTTTAGGGCCGGTTAGAAGTGAGTTAGAATCAGGTCATGTGACCAGATTGCATATTTATAGCATGGAAGGTAAGTATAACTCTTGTTAATATCCCCGCTACGCTTAGCGGGGTAAATTGGGATGAAGGTGGGGTGGCATGGGGGACAGGATGGGATGAAATATGGGACATGGTGAGATGACATGTGGGACAGGGTGTCATGTGGGGCAGGGTGACATGTAGGACAGGTCCGCAGGGTGGGATGGCATGTGGGACAGGGTGGCATGTGAAACAAGGTGGTGTCATGGCATTTATGACAGGCTGGGATGGCATGTGGAACGAGTTGGGATGGCATGGAAAAGGGTGGGATGACATGTGGTACAGGGTGGCATGGCATGTGGGACAGGATGACATGGAAGTCATCTGCATTTCAGATGGCATGTGGGACAGGGTGGGGTAGCATGGAATGGCCTGTGGGACAGGGTGGGATGGTACAAGGAGGGATGGCATGTGGGACAGGGTGGGATGGTACAGGGAGGGATGACCTGTGGGACAGGTAGGGATGGCCTGTGGGACAGGGTGGCATGGTATATAGGACAGGGTAGCAAGTCATATGGTGGAATGTAATGTTGATTGCAGGTGTGATGGCATATGGGTCATGTGGTGTAATAGCATCTGGATTTTCATGTAAGATTTCCTGTAGGGAGGGAAGTAGCATGGTATGGCATGTGGAATAGAGGGTGGGATGACAGGTGTGACAGAGGCTGGAAATCATGTTATTAGTGGCGAGGATTTGTATTGTTTGCAATGTCTGGTTATAACATTGATTTATCTACCTATTTGTTTTCAAGTTTATCTAGACATTCAGGATAACTGTTTTGTATGTAAAATAGATCATTTAAAAGTTTGTAGATGATACAGTTCAGGTACTTTAACTATTGTAAAGAATTGATATGTTTGTAAAATATATCTGTCCAGATTTTACTGAAGAATGAAGTGGTTAACAGTGTAAATTATTTGATAGTATTTTTATTTTCAGTTCTGAATAGAAGTCCATCGGTTGTATATAAAATAGGTGTATACTTTACACTAATTTCATGAATTCCTACCTGCTTTATGTAAATTGTTTTTGGTACCACCTTCTGTTGTGCAAGTTTTGGTGGTATATGTTTTTCTTTTTGTGTTGTATACATGCTTTGACATCTACATTTGACAGTTTTGATATGCTTCTTGTCCAGACACATTTAATATTTAAAGTATTTACAATATTTTGCTTTTTATCTAATATAAGAGGAATTAGTCAGAAAATCCTATTTTTGAGTTTTGATACTTGATGATGGTTTTTTTGTATTGGTTTTTGGTTCGCATGCGTAGCATTATGTGAAGCTATGTAATGGCGATTACGTCCGGCCGTCCACAGATTTGTCCTGAGATTTCCTCAAAAATGTTAAAGTTTTTTGAGAATTCCTCAGAAAATGTTAAAGTTTCTTCAGATATCCTTATGGAAGGTTAGAATTTCCTTATAAAATGTTAAAGTTTTTCAGAGATATTTAAGATTGGATTGAAGACTAGTTTCCTTAAAAAGTCTACAATACATTTGATATTTTCTTAGAAGATAACTGTAAAATGATATGATTTTCTTATATTCTTTAGAGATCTTCAAGTCTCTCTTGTAGTACTTGAGATTTGAAATCCTTAAAATTCTTCAAAATATTTGGGCACCAACAGTTGTATCAGGCATGATTTTTTAAACTCCACCTTTATCATTGTGCTCATTTGCATAAAGTTGCTACAGTATTATGACCTGACGAGACTTTTTCATTTAATATTCTTAGTCAGGGAGTGTGAGAGGATGTGATTGCATATAAACATTGGGAGGGATGCCATGTGGGACATGGATGGGGGCCATGAAGGACATATGATTTGATATTTACCATGTAGTATACACCAAGGGTTATATCAGGCATAATTATTTGACTCCACCTTTTTCCTTATTCAACAACTCATTTGCATATAAGATATTATATTGAGCTTATGGGATGTCATGTGAGACATAGAGTGGGATGCCATGTGGGACATGGGGTGGGATGCCATGTGGGACATGGGGTGGGATGCCATGTGGAACAGGGTGGAATGCCACGTAGGATATGTGGTGGAATGCCATGCAGGACATAGGGTGGATTGCCATGGGATAGAATGTCATGTGGGACATGGGATGTCATGTGGGACATGGCGTCCCACCCCATTTCAACAGGTCATTTGCATATAAGTTAATATACGAACTGACACTTTCATACATAGTATGCTCAATCAGGGACTGTGATAGCTAGGATGAGACTTCTTATGTAGCCTATGGGATGTCATGTGGGACATGGGGTGGGATGCCATGTGGGACATGGAATGGGATGCCATGTGGGACATGGGGTGGGATGCCATGTGGGACATGGGGTGGGATGCCATATGGAACAGGGTAGAATGCCATGTGGGACATGGTGGGATGCCACGAGTTACTCAGTGTGACATAGGTTAGGAAGTTTTGTGTGACATAAGGTAGAATGCCATGTGTGACATAGGGTAGGAGGCTATGTGGAACATAGGGTAAGAGGCTATGTAGGACATAGGGTAGGAGGCCATGGGGATGTGGGACATGGGATGTGATGCCATGTGGGACATAAAGTAGGATGTCATTGGGCCATTAGGAGGGATACCATGTGAAACATATGGTGGGATGTCATGTGGAACAACAGGTTGGAAGCCACTGATGCGGGACACAGGGAGCGATACCATGTGGGACATAGGGAGGGATGTCATTTGGTACATATGGTAGGATTAATGTGGGACATACATGTAGGATGGGATCCATGTGGGTCATAGCGTGGGATGCCATGTGGGAAGTATGGTGGAATACCATGTGAGACACTATGGCGGTTTGCCATGTGGGAGATATGGTGGAATGCCATGTGGGACAAGGCATGGGATTTCACGTGGGACATGAGGTGGGATATCATTCGGTACTTGGGATGTGGGACATAGGGTTGAATGCATGTGGGTCATAGGATGCCATGTGGGTCATAGGATGGGATGCCCTGTGGGACATATGATGGAATGCCACATGGGACATGGTATGTCATGTGGGACATGGGGTGGGATGCCATGTGGAAAATATGGTGGAATGCCATGTGGGACATGGGATGCAATGTGGGATGCCATGTGGGACATGGGGTGAGATGCCATGTGGTACATGGGATGCCATGTGGGACTTAGTGTGAGATGCCATTTTTATAATTGGCCGGGTCATATAATATGGGTGTCAATTTGCATGGGCATGCGTACCATGACGGTATTTACCGTTCTAGTTTATATCTATAATATACTATACACTTGCTCATATATTATGTTAGCTTCCGCTGATATCATTAGTGTCCAATCTTTTGTCGTTTGCAGGAAGACTGTGCAGAGATGATTGTCTCATATATTATGTTAGCTTTCACTGATATCAATAATGTCCAATCTTTTGTCGTTTGCAGGAAGACTGTGCAGAGATGATTGTCTCATATATTATGTTAGCTTCCACTGATATCATTAGTGTCCATTTTTTTGTTGTTTGCATGAAGACTGCAGTGATGATTGTCTCGTATATTATATTAGCTTTCACTGGTATCATTAATGTCCAATCTTTTGTTGTTTGCAGGAAGACTGTGCAGAGATGATTGTTGATGAACATGAGCTTGGTCTTTGGAATGACAAGGAGTGTCACGCCTTGAGGGGATTCATTTGCCAGGAAAACATCAGTGAGTATTTTTTTTTCTTCACTTTAGTCTGTTTTGGCATGTAAGGTGCTCTACACAAAACAGTATGGTCATGAAACAGGTATAATCATATTACATGGTTGAATCTAATAAGCAATCAGTGCTGATGATTTCAGTGATATTTGTGCATGCTTGGCTATTCATAGAGGATGTAGTTATGAATTTAGATAACATTTAAGTTTTGTTATAATTTCATAGCAGGAAGAATTTATTCATTAAGAAAGGGTTTATTTCATAGATGTTTTACATAATTTTATTGGTTATGTAAGGATGGCTTTGTTTACATACCCACAAGCATGGAGATAGTGAAGTGAGGCTCTTATTTTGAAAACTTCTAAGAAGGCTCTTTTCCTGATGGCTGATTCTGGATCCTACATTATAGACACCTGATTTAAAGTATTATATATTTTTAGGTCCATCAAACCCTCAACAACCTCCAACAGAGAATAACTGTGCAGAGGGTTACACCCAGTACTATGAGAGCTGCTTCAGGGTGAACCCCACCCCTCTGACCTGGGTAGAGGCAGGTATAGCATGTCAAGAGGAAAGCAATGACCTGGCCAGTATCTTTGATGCGTATGAAGAGGCATTTGTGGAGACCCTAATGTACAGTAATGGTGGAGTGCCTGTATGGCTGGGCATGCTGGATGATCAGGTTAATTTGATGTCACTCCATTGTGTTGTCACATACATTGCTTTCTTTGAGATGTTGACGTGTTGTCTTGCATGTATTGCCTTCTGTTACATGCCTAGTGTTTTCTTACATGCATAGTGCTTTCTCTTACATGCATAACATTCTCTTACATACATTGCTTTCCTTTTACATGTGTAAATGTAGTCTTACATGCATTGATTTTTCTTACATGTATAGCATTCTCTTACATGTATAGCATTCTAGTATATGCATAGCATTCTTACATGCATAACATTCTCTCACATACTTTTTTTTTTTGACATGCAGTGTTGTCTTTCATGCATTGCTTTCTCTTGCATGCAGTGTTATCTCACATGCATTGTTTTCTCTTATAGATATTGCTTTCTCTTACATGCATAGTAATTTCTTACATGTAGTGCTTTGTTGTACATGCATAGCATTCTCTTACATGCATAGCATTCTCTTGCATGCATAGCATTTTCTTACATGCATTGCTCTCTCTTACATTGCTTTTCCCAAGTACATTGCTTTCTCTTACATGCATTGCTTTTTCTTACGTGCATGGCATTTTCTTAAATACATTGCTTTCTCTGACATGTATAGTGTGGTCTTACATGCATTGCTTTCTCTTACATTGCTTTGCCCAAGTACATTGCTTTTCCCAAGTACATTGCTTTCTCTTAAATGCATTGCTTTCTCTTACGTAAATGGCATTTTCTTAAATACATTGCTTTCTCTGACATGTATAGTGTGGTCTTACATGCATTGCTTTCTCTTACATGCTTAGCATTCTCTTACATGAATAGCATTTTCGAATATACATAACATTCTCCTACATACATTGCTTTCTTTGACATGCATAGTAATATCTTACATGCATTGTTTTCTCTTACAGATGTTGCTTTCTCTTACATGCATAGCATTCTCTTTACATGCATTGCTTTTCTTTTACATGCATTGCTTTTTCTTCCATGCATAGCATTCTCTTTACATGCATTGCTTTCTCTTTAATGTATTGGTTTCAGTTATATATTTAGTGTTCTCTTATGTGCATTGCTAAAGAAAGTACAAGGTCTATTCCTGCAAAGAATATCTGAAGTGAAAATTGAAGTAGAAGGTGATTGCTTAATTGAAGAGCAATGTATCTGACATACTTTGAATATATTAAATTGTCGAGATTCTGCTAAATGGTATAGAAACTACTCCAGAATTTGATTTTGAAAGCTACTTACAGCTTCTTTAATTTTCAGCATGCTATGCACAAATTGATGAGATATTGTTTGTTTCTTTAATGTTTCAAAAAAGGTGTAAAAATGGTTACAAAATTCTTTTTGCTTTTTGCTCTTAAAATCAATTGTTAGATAATTAATTGATGAGTAATATTTCATTATTATGGGTTTCAATTTGAAAGTTTACAAGAAATTGTGAGTTTGTTATGCATCATTAATTTAGCAATCATATTTTAACAGATTGCAGGTGAATATACATGGCTTGATGGCTTTCCCATCTGGTTCACCAATTGGGGAGCAGATGAACCCAGCAGAGGACCTCAAGAGGGGTGTGTGGCTATGATGGAGGATGGCAAGTGGGATGATACCAAATGCTCCAGCACATATGCATCCGTCTGCAAGTCCACTACTCGTGAGTAATTCATAGTAGGATTCCATTTCAAGATTTCAGGGATCTACAGTAATTTTGTTTTGATACTTACCTCTAAAGGAATAAAATGTACATATTCTTACATTAGCATCTTCTTAAACAACAGATGAATCAAATCTCTTAAGCGAAACAGAATGATAAGCAGATTGTCATATGTTAGCAAAACAGAATGATAACCAGAGTGTCATGTGAAAGCAAAACAGAATAATGAGCAGATTGTCATGTGTAAGCAAAACAGAATGATAAGCAGATTGTCATGTGTAAGCAAAACAGAATGATAAGCAAATTGTCATGTGTAAGCGAAACAGAATGATAAGCAGATTGTCATGTGTAAGCAAAACAGAATGATAAGCAGATTGTCATGTGTAAGCAAGCAAAACAGAACGATAAGCAGATTGTCATGTGTAAGTAAAACAGAATGATAAGCAGATTGTCATGTGTAAGTGAAAGAGAATGATAAGCAGATTGTCATGTGTAAGCAAAACAGAATGATAAGCAAATTGTCATGTGTAAGCGAAACAGAATGATAAGCAGATTGTCATGTGTAAGCAAAACAGAATGATAAGCAGATTGTCATGTGTAAGCAAGCAAAACAGAACGATAAGCAGATTGTCATGTGTAAGTAAAACAGAATGATAAGCAGATTGTCATGTGTAAGCAAAACAGAATGATAAGCAGATTGTCATGTGTAAGCAAGCAAAACAGAACGATAAGCAGATTGTCATGTGTAAGTAAAACAGAATGATAAGCAGATTGTCATGTGTAAGTAAAACAGAATGATGAGCAGATTGTCATGTGTAAGCGAAACAGAATGATAAGCAGATTGTCATGTGTAAGCAAAACAGAATGATAAGCAGATTGTCATGTGTAAGCAAGCAAAACAGAACGATAAGCAGATTGTCATGTGTAAGTAAAACAGAATGATAAGCAGATTGTCATGTGTAAGTGAAAGAGAATGATAAGCAGATTGTCATGTGTAAGTAAAACAGAATGATAAGCAGATTGTCATGTGTAAGCAAAACAGAATGATAAGCAGATTGTCATGTGTAAGCAAGCAAAACAGAACGATAAGCAGATTGTCATGTGTAAGTAAAACAGAATGATAAGCAGATTGTCATGTGTAAGTGAAACAGAATGATAAGCAGATTGTCATGTGTAAGTAAAACAGAATGATAAGCAGATTGTCATGTGTAAGTAAAACAGAATGATAAGCAGATTGTCATGTGTAAGCAAAACAGAATGATAAGCAGATTGTCATGTGTAAGCGAAACAGAATGATTAGCAGATTGTCATGTGTAAGCGAAACGGAATGATAAGCAGGTTGTCATGTGTAAGTGAAACGGAATGATAAGCAAATTGTCATGTGTAAGTGAAACAGAATGATAAGCAGATTGTCATGTGTAAGTGAAACAGAATGATAAGCAGATTGCCATGTGTAAGTGAAACAGAATGATGAGCAGATTGTCATGTGTAAGCAAAACAGAATGATAAGCAGAGTGTCATGTGTAAGTGAAACAGAATGATAAGCAGATTGTCATGTGTAAGCAAAACAGAATGATAAGCACAGTGTCATGTGTAAGTAAAACAGAATGATAAGCAGATTGTCATGTGTAAGTGAAACAGAATGATAAGCAGATTGTCATGTGTAAGCAAAACAGAATGATAAGCAGATTGTCATGTGTTTTATATAACTTCAAATTTTTTTGAAAGTTGATGTGTCTTGATATCTACTAATACTTTGGTAGATGAATTCAAATTCAACCTAGACTTCTTCAAGCTGTGTATTCCTTCAATATAAGGTATTCCTACAAGATTATAGTTTGTAAACTCTAACACGTAAGAATGTATGTAACTATTACACATACAGGGGCGAAGCCTACAAATCCACCAGACATACCAGGGCAATGCCCCAATGAATGGCTGACATCTGGCAGCTATTGCATCCTTGTCAAGGCAGGACTCGTCGACTTCTCCTCCTGGCCAGAAGCAGAGTACAGATGTAGCCTTCTAGGTGCCACACTGGCCAGCATTCATAGCAACTCAGAGAATCAGCTCATCTTCCAGAATACTGGTTTTTCCACTGGAGATGTTTGGCTTGGAATGAGAAGGGACCCAACTGGTAGGTACCTCTAGATCATATGACATACTTTTTTTTATATCAAAAGTGAAATTCATTGCATGAGATCATTTCTGTGCTTTTTAAATGGAAAGCAATTATTTGAAATGAAACATATGTATGGTTGTATAACTTATTCTTTGTCAAAAGAGAGAAGGAACTTTTCTGCATTGGGAAGAATTTTGTGTACATATTTGCCGGTAACATCAATGATATTAGAGGCACATATGGGTATTACTCACAGTGATATATAGCATGATGCTGGTCTTTACATTTTGTATGATTTTATATGACATATTTCATCTTACAGGAGAATACACCTGGGCAGATGAGACATCAGTGAATTATGTCAACTGGGCCCCAGGTAAACCAGGCACCAGTGAAGATGATAAGTGTGTTGAAATGTACCTAGACTCTGGAAAATGGAATGATAAAGATTGCCTTCAGAAGCAAGGATATGCTTGTAAAGCACCAAAATGTAAGTTATTTTCCTCAAAATTACTGGATAAGGAAAGTGCTGGAGAATATCAGTAAAGGCTTTTACAAGATGAAATGTTTTTGTCACATTTTTCTAGTTGATGCTTATTGTCGACATTCATGTCCATCACTGATAGGCAGTGGTGGGGCATAAGGGTCAGGAAGTGCCCCAATAATTTCATAAGTGTTACTTTCCCCCTCAAGCAACAAAATCTAGTGTTCTCCCCCTCCTCCCTTCCTCACAATCATAAGATTATCAAATTAAGACATAAGTGCTGTAACACTTTTCGGTAGAGGATAGGTCAAATTGTTAGACAAAGTATGAATCTGGTAGTTTGCCCCAAAAATGTAAGTTATTTTCCTCAAAATTACTGGATAAGGAAAGTGCTGGAGAATATCAGTAAAGGCTTTTACAAGATGAAATGTTTTTGTCACATTTTTCTAGTTGATGCTTATTGTCGACATTCATGTCCATCACTGATAGGCAGTGGTGGGGCATAAGGGGTCAGGGAAGTGCCCCCAATAATTTCATAAGTGTTACTTTCCCCCTCAAGCAACAAAAATCTAGTGTTCTCCCCCTCCTCCCTTCCTCACAATCATAAGATTATCAAATTAAGACATAAGTGCTGTAACACTTTTCGGTAGAGGATAGGTCAAATTGTTAGACAAAGTATGAATCTGGTAGTTTGCCCCCCCAAAAAAAAAAAAAAAAAAATCCATCCCCTCCCTACCCCCTTCCTGCTGATAGGTACAGGTGTCTTGTTGGTTTACATACTATAAATTAAGGCACACATGGTATTGATTGGTATGTAATACACATGTTTCATTTTAATTAATTAAAAGAGGCTGTAACCTCAATGTTTGTCAATATACTTTCCTAAAGAATTATTACCATTAGGCCTTGCGTGATTCCTTGATGCAAAGCTTTCCTAATTTACATCATTGTTTCAAAATTCTTGGAAGTGTTTATGAGATGAAATATTACTTCTTATATTGATTTTTATGCATGTATGGAACTGTCAAATTGTAACTTCATTCTTATTTAAAAGAAATCAATTTGAATCTAATTGATGTTCCCATTAAATGAGTGACAAACAATCTCATTATGTAATGTACCAGATAAAATCGTGGCATAGTGGTATTGCTATATATGCCTCTAAAATGTTGTTTTTCCCCTAAATTCCATATGAATAATTTTAAATTTACTTTACAAAATAGTTTCAGCAGTAGGTCTAGGGATAGGTTATGGTTTTAGGTTTGGAAAAATAAATGTAAGGTTTTAAAATAAGGATGAAATTGAATTTATATTTCAGCAATTTAATGCTGTATGCGGAATTTTTCATGTACTAAAGACCTATGTCTCAAAAAGATGACAAAATTTCAAGCTGATGTATTAATTTGTGTGTGCTTTTCATATTTCAGCGAGCCTAATGACCATGTCAGCCACAACTCGTGGTGAACAGATCGGATCAACCAAAGAGGGTACCATAGGTGCACAGGAAGGTATGACTCATTGTGAATTTATTTGGTGATCTTTGATCTATGTATTTAAGTGACAAAACTATTTTTCTTTTTGCAAAATAGTAAGTTCTGAATATTGCTAACTATTGTCCTTTCATGTTTGTGTGGCTCACAAGAAAATTGATTTAGAGAAAGGATTTTAGATGTATGTGAATACTGAACTAGTAATTAGTAATTACTGCTTATTGAATGGTTGTAATCATCTATAATTTAATGGTATATAGGCTAGTGTTTGTGAAAAACCCCTTGGAATCAAAGAATCAAGCATTTCTTAAGTGTACATCATGTGATGCCCATAATGCAGCAGCGGCAAAAGGAAAAACAAATATTCGGGGGAGGGTGGGGCACTGAACAGGCGTAAATCCATTTGAAAAATATGTCCGTTAAGGTGACACTAGTTTTCGGCCTGGGATACAGGAGCCCACTTAAGGGCCCTTGGTGGGGTCTAGGGGCGAAGCCCCAGAAGAGCTTCAGGGGGCAAAGCCCCCGGAAGCTCTTGCAAAATTGACATTTGAAGGAAAAAAAAAGTATGTTACAATGCATTAGAAGAAAGTATATTATACAAGTCGCAATTCATGTCAAAGAGATATAATATGCAATATACAAAAAAACTAAATCATGAAAACGCATAATGTGGAAATGTTTTATTGTTCACGTTTCTGTCTATGGTCACTTTTTGAAAAATATGTGTAGTCTAAAAGAAAAATTGTTTAATAAGCTTCCAATAATTTACTATGAACATGTGTAAATTTGGTCAAACTTGTGATATGAAACTGTTCTATATCCCACCCCCTCCCCCTCTATCCCGGTGTCATAGTTCATGTATTAAATACAATATCGCACAAAGTAAATATATTACTAATAGATTATATTACATTTTCACTTGTCTCTGACAAATGCCCTTTTTCAGAGAAAGTATTTTTTTTAAATCTAAATACATAATAAGTACTTGGAATTTCAAAGCTTGTTGAAGTACCGGAATGCTTCTGACCAGTTGACGAATCTATAGCCTTCTCTTGGGGAAAACACCTGATGTAGAACGTCGCGTTCTTATCTTTCCAAGGTGCAGGAATGAAGTGCCCTTTTATACGATAAAATGAACCCCATCTCAAAATCCTGGCTACAGGCCTGCATAAAAAAAAAATCTATTTTGTCTCATAATATTCTCTAAAAAGTCTGCTGTTTAATGTAGGCTAATTGAAAACAAAATGTTACTGCAAAATTAACAGAATGAAATGAGCAGCTTTTGATTTGGAGGTTTTAATACAATTATGATTTAACCATGATTTATGATGCAAGTGAGCAACCTGACTTTCTAAGATGTTAGAAAATAAATATATTAGCTTTTCAGGTATAGGGTAATAGTCAATAGTGCTCACATCCAATAAAGCCCACTTATAATGTATTAGAATCAGACCAGGAAGGCGAGTTGTCATTGATCAGGCATAATGCAAGTAATTATGACCATATGACTGGACATTTTCCATTCTAGTCAGTAAAAAAGGAAAGGGGGAGGGGGTAATTACAGAAAATGTGTTGCAAAAAAAAAACTTCAAAGTTTTTGTTTTGTATAATTCAAGAATATTGTAATTGTGGACTGCATGATCTAAGCTATCACATAAAGAGAACATATGAATTAAATCTCAGGGTGATTAAAAATATACCCAAAATATGAAAATTACAAATGATTATTGGGTGATCATGGCCCCCCACTGAAATTATCGGGTGGGTGGGCCCTCTGGCCCTCCGCTTTTGTTGCCTATGTAGTGGTCAAGAATTCCCACACAATGATTGAAGTTTGATTTAATGACTTAGATCATTAAATTATATCATCTCAACAATCAGAGATTATGTCTGTAATTTCTTCCACAGACAATGAACTTATTTGAGAAGTTTTGAATATGCATTAATTATACTAATATTCAATAATATATCAATAGTTTTTATTATATTAATATCAATAAGTAATTTACTTAGAAGTAGAAAATGTCTACTTCTTGATGGAAAGCTTTAAAGTTTAATTTGAGCAGTCACTTGAAAATTTTGTCTTGTTTGACAGGCCTTGATGGTGGAGCTATTGCAGGAATTATAATTGGATCCCTTTTGGCTGCCATACTTGCTATGGTTGTGATATTCCTCGTTTTAAACAGGAGACCAAATGCAACTATGAAGGAACCAGCCGGGTTACCAACTGTTGGTGGTTTTGACAATGCGGTTTACGCGTCTGAGAGTAAGCCAGAATCAACTGCATAAAACAATGATTAAGTTTAATGAAGGATTGTACCTCTTCTTCTAAATAAATTATCACCTTAAGAACAAAGTGTTAGGGAAGTTTTCAAAAAGATAAAATTCTAGAAAGATTTTTTGTGAACAATAACACTTCAATAGACCACTTGGTGCTGTATTGGATATGAAGATGAGCTGGAACCAGAAAACTTACTTTTTTAATAGTGAGAGGTGAGCAATTTAAGTTTTTTTAAGAAATTGGTAAATTCTCTTGAAGTTTTTTTTATGTTCAAAGTCAATACTTAGAGACTCTGACGGTCTTGTGGATCCTTAGTACTGGACATATGCAGGATTTTTTTTTCTTTTTTAAATACTCATAAGAATTGATCACACACATAGGTGAAATTAAAAATATTATTGAGATTGGAAGTATGTAAAGAAAGTGTTAGAATTTTTGAAGTGCTAAAACATAAACTTAAGTTTCTTAATCATAGACTTGAAGTTTTATAGTTTAAAATGTTTAAACATTTATGACTGCTTATGTTGGAGAAATATATTTTGAACTAAGAATGTGCAATTTTGAGTATTTTGTAATACATGTCAGTATCTGATTATAAAAGGCAATCCACATCAATTGTATAGTCTTATGATAAAGAGGTAGAAGTTCTTGCATCTATTGGTTGTTAGTTAAATCTTAAATTAATTTTAAAACTTTTTTGATGATTAAGATTATATACCTATTGGAAGTTGAGAATTAACCAAAGTCAATTTCATAATTGAATAAATGTCTATACCATCAATGATTATGATTCAATCTTCAATGCATAAAAAGTGTTCATAATAGATTCAGTTCTAAAATATAAGCTATAAATTTTATTTTGATTAAGGAAATGGTTTTATGAATATGCTAAATAATCTAAAATGTTTACTTTTTCATCTTGCCTTTTTTCTTGTATTTTCATAAATGACTTTGTAAATTTTCCTCTCAAGCCTGAAATAAACTATTTGGTATCACAATGAAATCTATATGTGTTATGTTTCTAGCTAACGTATGAATCTGTGCACACATACTTAGCAACTATTGCTTACTATATTTTATTTAGTGAAAATATAGATACAATTGGAACAAGCCAAATAAAGAACCGTAAGGATTTATTTTGACAGATTATGGGGTTTTGAAAAAGTGAAATTTCTTCAGTGATGAGTCGATCATTACAATTATGCAGGACTTTGCTTGGAGAATGTACTGGGTTTAATGCGAGGGGACATACAAATTAAAAGAATTATAATCTGTGAGTAGTAATTAAAATGATACACTCGTTCCTTGGACCATATGTTGTAGTCTTTCAGACAAGCAATGTTTTCATTTTTGTTATTATGTTTCACCATAATTTCTACTCAGTTTTAGGTTTATGTTAAATGCATGATATTAGGTGGACTAGGTATTTTATGTGCTATAAGTAATAAAAGTGGCTTCAACTTTCACACACTATGCATAACTTGAAAAGCATTAATAAAGAATGCAATTCCAATTTTGCTGAAAACCTCAAGTAATTTTTATTATAATTTTAATGATTCAATACAGTTTGCAGAAGATGTGTATAAACAATCTTTCCTTTCTTTCTTGATGCCTTTCTTTATCTTGTGTGAAAGTGAGAGTAGTTTGATTATGCCACCATTATTTTGAAGTAAGTCATACAATGAAATTTGAAACTAAGTTAGTTTCATAGACAAAATACATCTCAAGAAAGGTCCATATAGTTTTAGAATGTTGGGATGCAGGATGGATATCTGTTGATTATCAAGTAAAATGTTCTTTACTTTTTCAAAGTTTTCATCATTAAAGAAAAATCATTCTCCAAGTTATTTGTTAAATGTAATTACAGAACTTTTCATCATTAAAGAAAAATCATTCTCCAAGTCATTCGTTAAATGTAATTACAGAACTTTTTATCATTAAAGAAAAATCATTCTCAAAGTCATTCGTTAAATGTAATTACTGAACTATGCTATATTAAGCTAACAGAATCAGTTATCAGTTAATCGTACCTAACACCTTTTTCATTGTACAGAGTGTAACAGTTGTGTATAGGTCAGGCCTTTATATACCCTAAAAGCATAGACCATCTCGCTCTTTGAAAATGTACTTAATGATAACATTTGTTACAGAAGTTGTTCTCTGACCCTCTTGGTAATTCTATTGAATAATTTTGTTCAACAAATCTTTTTGTTTACTTTTGCAATAATTAAGTTATTTTGTTTTTTTTGTGTACAAGTCCAAGTTCAAAGGCTGTATGCAGAAAGAAGATTAATTTTAATTGTACAGTGATTACTGCCACAAAAACCTTGCTGGATACTGAAAACAAAGGCAGCAAATCTTACAACAGATTTGAGTGCCATTTTGTTTGTAATTAGTGAAATATTCATAGTTTTGCTGAGATTCTTTAAATATTCACTAACTGGATTTACCAACTAATATCAAGAAAAGGCTGCATATATATACATGATTGTTTTCATCGGATAATCAATTTGTGAATTTCTGGATACACACAAGTTATTGGTTAAGGATGTAACAGAACCATCCGAGCCTGAATGAGATGAATTAAGGGTGGAAATTTTAAGCATATATAGGTTGTGTTCAAGAACGCTGCTTGAGTAAATGAAGGTGACCTCTACAATCATGGGAGGTCACATTGGAGGCATTACCTTGATTATTTTTCTGAGCACCGCTCCTTCTTTGGGTAAGAATCTTTCTTCTTCTTTAATTACATGGCACTAAGGAAGAAACATTTTTTTTTATTTTTTAATGTACATAGATATTGGTAAACTAAAGCTGAACTTATCACAGATTGTATGTGAACCTTCTTATGATATCCAGCTGCATTCTGCCTCAAGAGTTGAGCTGGGATGCTTTAGAGGGACAAGCCATCAAATGACTGGCGAGTGCCCAGGTATGCTAAGGTATCAGAATTATGAAAATATACCCATTTGGATAGGGGCCCTTGGAGCATGGGGTGAATGGCCTGTCGAACAATGATCTGCCTGAGGTTATGAAGAAGCTGAGCTTCATCATAAATGGCATATAGGCCTACGCTGATGCTTTGTAAGAAATTTACATTCCTATATTATTAACTTAAAACTAAATAAAAGTACATTTAATTAAATGTTCCCATTTTATATTTTGTATGCTCAACTACGCAAATACCACCTCTTCTGTTGGATTTCCCTGGTCTCAATGTATCTGTGTAAAGACATCATCTTTTGTTGTCAGCCATTTGCGTACCATCATTACAATGTATTCTAGTTTGCCAACAGAGTATTAAATTTAGGTCTTCCTAAAATTCACACTTTAGCACACATTGATGGTAACAGGGACAGGTCCAGACTTTTCAAAAAGGGATTCCAACCCTTAAAAATAAGGTCTAAATGATAATTTACACCAAAAAAGAGATGGGCAATTGAATTCATGAGATGGAATTGCATTTATATTTACCATTGTAATCATCTCCAGTTTATTTTTGTACTTGACCATTGCATTGAAATTTGAAAGAGCTAAAGTTGTTTTGTACATCAAGTAGATAGTGGATGTGTACCTACCTGGTGTTTTAAGAGGTAATGCAAATTTTAATGCATGAGTGTTGACGACTCTGCACTACAGATTTTGCACAAACTGCTGCAAGCATAGAATTCAAATTGTCAAAGTAATTTAAAAAATTTCAGGAAATAATTTCCTAAGGAATTGAACAGCATTAAAAACATTTGACATTGGAAGTCATCAAGGATTTCATAAAGTCATATTAATAGTATGTAATAAATGTATCTTAATACTTGTACAATTGATTACAAAATACATGTATGTGTAGTTACTTTGGTGGATGTACATCTATCAGTGTCTACTTAATTTGTTTGAATTTCATAGTCTAGGGAAGATTGCTTTTGTAAACATTTAATTAAGCTCAGTTAAAGGTAGCTTTAGACAGCTAGTATTAATCAGGTCAAGTTAGGGTTGAAGTTCAAAAGTGAGATAATGCACATTTGAAATATTTGCTTAATCATTGTAAATCAGGCAGGCAGGTCGCTTGATTGGGACTAACCAGTCAACATTGCACTCATTGTACAAAAGGCCCCTTGGGGAAAACCTAGATAAGATAATGATTGACGATGGCCGCCCACTTTGCCATTATTTAGACAGAATGGTGATTCCATGGAGTGGCAAGACGAGATTGCCAGTGGCCATAACAAATAGACAAAGTTTATTATTTTTTCCTCAATGTATAAAATTACCCAATTTAAATTTCAATCGGTAGCTCTTGCTTTGTATTTCAGGCCCTTTTGATACAACATTTTATATTTTAGCATGATATTCATTATTCTTGCATATTCTTATACATATTTTTATACAATTTTGTTTTTCCTTTTAATTTCAATTTTCATATTTCATCATTTTACTTATGTATTTATACCTGTTATATTTGTTTTTATATGAATTTTATGTACTTTACACGAGCAGTTAATTACCCCTCGTGGGTTGAAAAAAGTTTATTATATTCTATTCTATGTTCAGGTTAAAACATTCATCAGTATTTAAAACAAAAAAATGTTGTTTGTAAATCACTTCTAAGAAATGTTGTAAATACAGTACCAGACATTACTTAATTGAACATTAAAAAGTTATTCCTCTTCCACTCTGACAAGCCCTCTCACCTTGTCAGTCACTGTAGTTTTGTTCTTGTTTGATGTGGTATCAGTTTTTAAGATTTTTCTCATTTCAGTCAGTTTGCCACCTATTCAAATTTGGTCTTATAGCAAAACTTTCATAAATACATAATAGTTATTAAGAAGTCATGTGGTAAGAAGCTGTACCACACAATCAAGAACGGGAATAAGCTGGAGGGGGGATGGTGGAGGACAATTGATCATAATACACCTGAGACACTATGAATATACATAGATTCAGCATAATATGTCTCCTGTAAATCTTGCTTATTTTTCAGTGTGGCTGCAGGCAACAAAGTCATGTCCAAGTGGATGGAATTTGAATGATGATATGTGCTACCAGGCATTCCAGGACTTCAAGACATGGCATGAGGCACAGTCAGCATGTCAGTCCTATAGTGGTGACCTAGTCATGATTAAATCTAAAGCAATCAATGTGAGCTTTTATTAAGTAGCAAAAAGATACAAATCATCATCTTGGACAGAACTCATTCTGCTACAATATTTGAACTGATGCAAAAACTCCCAGAAAAATCTCCTTCCTATGCCATACCTGCTACTATAAGTATATCCAATTTATCCTACCCTAACCCTCTCCAATATCTATCTACTATACTCAGTTTAAATTCTCCAACCTCTTTTCACCCCAGACATAATCTCATCTCTCAAGCTCAAATTGACCATCGCTGATGTGGTACCTCACCAAACAAACAAATTGATGCAAACAGGATGTCTTTTTTCTTGGCCCCATAACAAATTGAACTTGATTGTTTTTTAGAGTCAAAATTGAATGGTAGAGAAGGGAAATAATCAATAAATATAACAAATTGATAGTAACGTATTGTAGTAATTTGCATAAAAGTAAATGATGTCAATAAACACCAACAATTTTTTCCAAAATTTTATCTACCACAGATAAAAAAATCCTTTTGATTTAATATTTAGAAATAAAGTCTCTTAAATAAGAAGTTTGTTAGGGGCAACTTTTAAGAGGAAAAGGGAAATTCTTCTGAGTAAAGGAGCAGAGATCACCAAGATTTACCATTGACAAACAACTTTTTAGGAGGAATTCAACAATAACAGAATTAATGGGTACAGTTTGTAAGCAGCGAAAAATGATCATTATTTCCAAGTTGGATATGTTTTGTATTGTGTTACGTCAATTTTGTTTAAAGACTTCAATTATAAAAAAAAGACCCAGATTTAGACAATTAATTGAATGGTTCCTATAAAGGTTTAGCTAAGATACACTGTTGAATTATGAAACTTAAAAGTTATAGCTACTATTATTAGTTACTGATTTTTACTATTATTTACCTTTTTAATTTTCCATTCTGCAGTTCTGTTTGTATTTTACTTTTGAATTCATGTTTTATCTTTGCATTTCTTTTTAAAATCTCCCCTTTACAGCTTGTTTATTTTCTCACATTTTATTGTACTATTTTATGTCTTCGCTGAGGGCCTCATTTAAGATTAGATTGTACTATTTAAGTCACCTCTTGAAATAAATAAAATAAATCAATAATTAGCCTGACATAAAAGAGAATTCTTTCCTGTGTGTATGCCATCAGCAAACAGACACATATGCAATATGTTGCTATGTTTTACAAGCTATTAATAATAAAAACCTTTATCATTTACTTTGTGAAACTAATTTTGCCTAACTTTGATCTTCTTTCAGAGGATTGGATAGTATATTAATGTTAATAGTTATATAGATTTGTTTCTTATTTAACTATGAATAAAACTACATTGCACTGCAGAACTACATCACAAAGAACTTATTGCTTTTGAAGAGTGGGGATTATTGGATTGGTTTGCATGATCAGACAACGCAGGGAAGCTTTGAGTGGGTGGATGGCACACCTCTGGATGATGATCAAACGTAAGCCCACTCATACATAAGCCTACACATTCTGCTCAATATTGATGATCATTTTTAACCTTAAATGGTGTTAAAACTTACATTTTGTCATATTTCTTTACCCATCATGTTTTAGGCTGAATTATGTTACTAGCATGTTACTTTCACCTCACCTAGTCTCTTCAGGCCTCCTGGCCCATAAGACTGTTATTTGCAACTTGTCTGGCTTCTGTCCACAAGCTCCATCCCATCACTTTCCTTTCCTTCTCGACTGTCCTTTTCCAGGTTGTTCTAGGACAACCAATTTTCCTTCTCCCCTCTGATTTCCACTGTCACACAGTGCTTAATAGTGCTCATGCGCATCACATGACCAATCCACCTCTACCTTCTTCTTTTTACTTCAGTGTTGATTTTGTCATGTTTAGTGATTCTCAGTATTTCATCGTTAGATATTTCATATGGCCATCTAATCTTTAAAGATTCTCCTGTAGCATTTGAACATAAATGTATCCAGTTTTTATTATCTGCTACATTAACTCTCCATGTCTCGCAACCATACAAGAGTACAGACTTAACAAGAGAGTTAAACAGTCATATTTTTGTATATATTGAGAATGTGCTTAAGTTCCATATCATATGGAACTTCATAAATGCCACTCCTACTTTAGAGATTCTGTTTGGGATATCTTCCTCCCCACCACCTTGTAAGCTTACTGTTACACCAAGGTATCTGAACTTGTTTACTTCATTTAGTTGTTGGTTATTGATATAAACTTTGTTTGCACATTTGCTGTTAACTTTCATGAGCTCTGTCTTATTATACTTTATTAAGGATCAACTTGTGTTCAAACAATTATTTTTCTTGTCTTTTTTGTCAAAAGAAATTTCAGTTGCTGCAGATCTTAAGAATGTAAATTAGAATAAATGAATAGGTTTGAATGGGATTAAGACTAAATCAACCAATCACTACATGGGGTGACTCATAAGATGAATTGGCTTCTGATTGGTTAAAGTTGAGGACAATGTATAATATGCATGGGCAGCTCGCCATAGGAGTAAGGGGTGCATTCCCTTGTCTCCAAGATTTGCTAATCATTTTTTTTTTTGTATTGTACTATATTATTGAAAACTTTCCCCAAGTTTCTCTTGTCTATGTATATAGAGCATGGTAATAGCTTTTCTGTACTGCATTGTTAGTTGTAAACTGATCTCTCCATCAAGCATATCTTCGTAACCTGTCCCCTATACCAAAACTCCAGATTTCTTCTCTCCTCACTATCCCCAATCTCAAACCTTTTCGAAAAAAATTCTTCCTCAAACATTATCGACTTTCTCCACAACAACAACCTCTTCCACCACATTAAACTCCCTCCTCCCCTCCCTTTCTACACCTAACCTTACATACCCATTTCTTTTCACCAAAAGTGTTTTTTTTTCGTTTCTGCTTTCCCCTCCTATCTCCCTTTCAAACCTTCCATCTCCTCACTATCCTAACTCTTACACCATAATTTATTAACACTCTCTTGGCACATTTGACTCTGACTGTCGCGGTGCTGTTAAACATCAACAAGCCAAACCAAGCCAGACCTGTGCTGCAATGACTATACATATTATATGTGATCTACTTATACAGTTCCCTTAAAGAGAAAGCTGTGATATCTACCTACTGAGGTGTAGCGGTTATCATACCTGTCTACAGACCACGAGGCCCCGGGTTCAATCCTGGGGTGGGTAGACACGCCAGTGCACCACAACTGGTTATCAAAGGCCGTGGACATTGACTTGGTTGTCGATGTTATGTCTGTCCGTGCGTCGTACCTGTGTTCTTGTCCGGGTCGTATTAAGCGTTTCGTGATAGCATTTGTACTATCATAACCGAATACGCAGGCGACGACCCCGTAATTGTAATTGTGTGTTCAACTCTCTCTCTCTGAGAAAGCTGTGTATCAAAGTAGAGTTCAATACAAGTAACTTTAATCCCCTTATCCTTAAGTTTAATCCCCTTAAACTTGTGTGGCCATCCTGCACTAGCTGAAAAGCAGGATTTGATAAAGGAGTTTTATCAAGTAATATTGATTAGATGGTAGAAGAATGGAGGGGATTGAAAAACTAAGTCAGTGAGAAGGAAGGACAGAGAGAAGGTTTACATTAGAGAAAGAGAAATGTTGCGAGATCACTTGAAATAGATTTTGAAAAGAAATTGTAACATTGTCTTACATGCTTACTGGAAAACTTTTTGTGTGCAGCAGACTTATCACATATTTGCATGATTAAAAAAAAGGTTCATATTTTGCCCCTCCAACTAAAATCTTGGTCTGGACACCTTTGATATGATGAATGATGTAGTTAGGCTAGTTCCTTAAACTTTTACTTTCAAATTCATTGTTAACAAAATTTGGAAGTAGCGTTTTATATAAATATTCAAAAGTTTTAAATATATTGAAATTACAAAAACTTGGTAGGAGCCTGCAACCGCCCACAATTGTATAAAAGGAATTAGGGAATGTTATTTTTGATGCCCCTGAATTGATTTCCTATGTATTTCACCTCTTTCATTTGGAATGGTATTGACTGGGTTGTGATACCTTGTATATTATCATTTTCAATTTGACCATATTCAGGAGGTGGGGTATTGGTGAGCCAAATGAGCTAGGAAAGAAGGAAGATTGTGTTGAAATGTATGCCAACATTGGTCTTTGGAACGATGAAACTTGCACCCACAACGACAAATACATTTGCCAAAGAAGTGCTGGTGAGAAATATTGTCTTGTCAATCATTATTTTTACTCCATATGCATTTAAGTTTAACCATTGTTTTGTGCAAGGTGAGGTTCTGGTGAGCCTAATGAAAATAAATGTGATTGAGACATTGTATAACATTGTATGCAAGAATTGGCACATGACATGATGGAAGCTGCCCTTATAGGAAATCAGTGCCTTGCCACCAAACTTGCAAAACATCCTAAAGGCCTAAAAATTTAAGCCTGTGGTCAGCATATGGTGATACTAGGGAGCTGTTATTTAGAAATAAGAGCTCCCTGATGATACAAATGTATGGCCAACCATGAAATAACTGTTATGTTTCAGATGTGGCGATTAAATGTGATGAGGCTAATGGTTGGCAGTCATATCTTGGCAAATGCTACAAGTACATAACAAACAAGAAAACTTGGGGAAACTCAAAGATCTATTGTGAGAACGTTGGTGGAAATCTGATCATCATCGATTCTGACGATGAGCAGGCGGTTGCCACAGGGTTTTCACTTTATGGTGCGGATACGTTCTGGATAGGACTGAGCAACAAGGTAAGGTTGTTGACTACAATGTGCCAATCATGAGTCACTTACAATCCTGTAAGTTATGCATGGTTACCCTTTTATTTCTTGCATACTTTTGGCTTAAATTCATTCAAATCTTTTGGGCAGTTTCTTCTCTTTGAAATTTATAGACTCTTAATTGTTATTTGGAACTTAGGCACTCTTAATCGTTGTAATGAATTTATACACTTAATTGTTGTAATGAACTTATGCCTTCTTAATTTTCTACTGTGAACCTATGCACTCTTCTTTGCAGTGAACATATGCACTTTTAAGTGTTATACAATTATGCACTCTATTAATTTTGGCTGAGAACTTATGAACCCTTAAAATCTTGTAGTGAATGTATGCATATGTGTAGTGAATTTATGCACTGTTAAATGTTGTAGGTGCATTCTTAATTCTTGTTGGCAACTTATGCACTTTAATTGTAGGTAACTTCTGCATTATTAATTGTTGTAGGGAACTTATCATTTGCACTCTTGATTGTTGTAAAGAACTTCTGACTGTTGATTCTTGTAAAGTACTGGTGCCCTTGTACGTGGCGTAGGGAATATATACAATCTTAATTGTAGATTTATGATCAATAATTATTTTACACAGATTAGAATTTGACTTGTTTAGACATTATTGAAATATTTTATAAAGATTAATTCAATAACATTTTTCTTGTAAAATTGTTATTCCTTAATTGGTCTTTAAGCTTTTTACAGGCAATATATCAAGTACCCATAGACCTTTAATTGTTGCAGAGTAGTAGATAAACCTTGGCAAATCATTTTGTCTCTCAACTTCTATCACACAAACCAATTGGTCTAGGATCCTTTGAGAATAGCTTTTCAACTTCCTGGGAATCCCCTCGACCTTCAAGTGTGTTTATATACTTCAGTGTTGATTATCATATTCATTTTTTTACTATCTTTTGAATGTTCACCTTGTATATTGTTTTGTAATGATCATTAGTATGAGTTCTATTTCCAAGTTACGTTGAATGAATCCTACGGTTGTTCTTTTTTACTTTGTGAGGTGAGATTACTGGCCATCTGTGTTAAAGATGCACCTTGTAAGCAGTAAGCTAACTAGAATTTTACTTGAATCTCTAGCAACAAGCCACTAAGGATGATTATCGCTGGGCAGATGGGAATCGTGTCACCTACACCAACTGGGCAAAGGGGGAGCCATTCAGCGCGTAGGTACCTTTCTAGTTTGACTTGAAATAATTGGCAATGATTAGCCAATGTAATAACTTGAGTCCTACATATTTATTTAACCTTTTGACTTGCCTGTCAAAATGTTGATCACATAGACATTCTGACACAGTTATTGAAAATCTGCTTAAAGTTTCTTGATTATAACATTCTTAGGTTTCAAAGATTGCAGAATGTGTTTGCATGGTGGTTGCAGCTGTATTTCAAATAAAAGTCCAGAAAAATCATTGTAGATAGGAAATTTAAATTTGATGAACCTGCTCTTGGAATTGATTAAGTTCCTTAAAATAAAAAAATATGGAAAACAAGTTTGTTGGTTTCAACATTTTCTGAAATCAATACAGAAATATAAGTTGTTTATTATTATTTTGCGCTATACAATGACATATGTTAAAGCAACAAAAGCCTAGCTCCAAAGCTCCAAAGGCTTAGTGTGAAGTGTGTCATGGAGTTGGCTTTAGTAAAACAGAGGGAAAAAATCAGACTCTAATGTAAAATGAAATCATGAAACATATTTGACAATAAGAAAGTTTTGAATTTGAATTATACCAGAAATAATTTGTAAATAAAGGTGTTTTTTTTTGTTTTTTCCTCAGGCATGTATCTTCAAGTTTTTCATCACTGTACATATGAAGAGATTATTGTTTATTTCTTTTTCATCATCAGGAATTATGATGGAGTTAGTGCATGGGATTGTGTGGAAATATTAGACACCTCACTTCAGGGAGAGTGGACCACGACTCCATGTGGCCAGGCAAGGCAGTTTTTATGTGAAAAAGATGAAGGTATGCTAAGCATCATTATAAACTTGTACAAGTGTTTTATTCGAGATGCTTGCCCCCTGTACAACCTTCCCAGAGCTTTCCTTGCTCCCCACAACTCAATAGCCACTCCTCCAGAAAAACCCTCTGGATAAAATTATCTCCTTCCTTCATCATTCATCCCTCTACCAACCATATTTAGTCCTCCTCTCCCACACCCTTTCTCTACTTTTATTTTTTTACCCATGCACTTCCTCTCTCGATCCTAGCTTTCTGGCTTTTAGTTCCCGTGTTTCTCTCAATCTCCCTCTGTTTTCGTTTCTTCTTACCTCTGGACTGATGTAACCTCTCAGGCACAATTTGACCCTCGCTGTTGTGGTGCCGTTAAGCCCTCATCAAACAAACAAACATTATTCGAGATCTTTGTAAGCAAATGTTATTTTATTTGAATTGCTCACAATTTTTCCTTTCTTAATTTGGAATCATTTCCCTAACCCGTACTTGGTTTTAAAACGGTTTAAGATTTTATGTATTGATGTCTTTAGGTTCATGTGCAGCTGGTTGGCGCATGTACATGGGTAACTGTTACCAGATTAACACCAATACACAATACAGCTGGACAGATGCAGAACATTTTTGCGAAGCTGAAGGAGCATATCTAACTTCAATTTACAGTCCTAGTGAAAATAACTTCATCTTCAACCAGTTCACTGATTTGGCCAGTATTGGAATTACTGATTATTGGATTGGTCTCTCAGGTCAGGCTTTTCACAATTTTATTTTACCAGATTAGATGAGAGTATTATATGAAAACCTACTGTGTATTCCAGCAACAGTTTGAACACCAAGTTAACTATTGAATAGGAAAGGATAGATTTGTAGATTAAATTAGAAAATTTCAAAACTTATTAATTTTTCATTGCAAATGGATTTGTTTGAAGTTTCAGCTTGTTTCTTAAAGCACAGATCATCTAAGATATCTTAAAACTAGCTGGATGGTAGCACATTTTGCATTACTGATGCTATTAGTTGGTAACATTCTTATTCTAAAGTGTTGTAAGGTACACATAGAAAACATGTATTAAAGAAGGAAAGTCTCTATGTAAACCTTATTCTTAATCATTAACGAATGACAATTTATGCTACTTAGTATCTAAGCTGGTTAATGCTTAATAACTAACTCATTTTGTTGGGATTTTCTGCTGTTTTCCTACGCCTGTCCAAATACCTTTAAAAATGCAGACTTGAATGAGAATGCATGTGAGGTTTCACTCAATGTGTAAACCTGTGATTTTATATTAACATATCTCTCTTACCGCTGAGCATGCTAGGTTGTGAGGTGAAAAGAAGGCCCATAATTAGATAACACACTGATGATTCAGTGTTATGCTCTTAGCAAATGGTGTAAATGACAGTTAACCCTTACTCTCCCAAGGTTCCAAAAATAGAATGAGCTATTTCTGAAATTTTTGGAAAGAGGATTTTTTCAGCACTTTCTGTTCCATTTGTACCAAAACAAGTTCGACTTTTATGAAAGCTAACATGTTAAACTTTCCAAAAATGTGCATATTTCCGAACTCAAATATGCAAATTAGGTCATTGAATTAGCATATTAGGTCTCCAAACATTCTATCTTTATGACACGCTTGTGCCTTGTGGCTAAATAGCAAAAAAATATGGATAGAATTTCTGAATCGTCCTTGGAAAGACCTTTCATTTGATACTATTCATGGATTTTTAGGAATCAGAAGAAAAAAATGACGCAAATATGAAAAATTTGGTACATTTTGACCTAAAAATTATCCCCCGATTCTGTGAATAATCTATCTAATAGTGTATGGCACTAAATTTTCCAAAAAAATGCATTTTCCCCTTCTATGATGTTTAAAACTAATAGAATGCAGAAAAACAAGATGTTTACATCATCATTTGCAAAAAATAAAGTAAGAAATTATGCAAATGATATGCAAATTAGGTCATTTACCTTAGTTATTATGCACGAAAGTGTTTTTTGTTTATTTCTGACCCAATTTCAGCCATTACAAGCTTCACAGCTACTTTTATGTTGATAGACTATGCTGATTATCTATTGAACACTTACTTCTGTTCATTCCACATGGAATTCATAAGAAATGTTTGCCGAAAAGGTCCAAATTTGTAAAGTCTTCTGCTATACCTTGTTGCTGCAAATAGAATTACAAAAAAAAAAAAAAAAAATTGCAACTATATTCATTCAACTTACTTCAGTTTGGTCTTCCCATAACCAGTTACCGAAGACCTCGTGTCGATCCCGGTCACTCTCCACCAGTACTTCCCACAGATGATAGTCTTTATCGGCTGCAGGGATGACCTTCGACCGTTGTATCTCCTGCAGCCGAGCATTCCGCTCTTCCTTCCTGGTTTTGAAGGCAGCTTTTTCCGCTGCAGTCGGATTTTCTTTGAGTGGTGATGGTGGCGAGACTGCAGCGGAAGGCCTGGAAGAGGGGCCTGAGCTCATCTTCAACGGTCTGTCCCTCTTCCTCTTGGGTTGGGGAGTAGCGGGTGGCTCGTCCTCTTCAAGCATACGCATAACATGTTATCGCATAACATGTTATTGTGGTTTCTAGTAGCGGGCGGCTCGTCCTCTTCAAGCATACGCATAACATGTTATCGCATAACATGTTATTGTGGTTTCTAACCTGCCCCACAATTTTGTGGTAACCGTGGCGACAGACTTTTACAGCCGGGAAGCCCGGGGGTACATACAGGGGTCCAAAATGTTTGTTTTATCGATCTAGTCATCACCACAACAGTGGCATAGCCAGGGGGAGGGGAAAAGGATCATGGTCCCAAAAAATGGGGCATCAAAATAATGTACCGGTACTAGGCCTATATACAAGCATTTTCCTCTAAATGGGCCTGGGGCACCCCCAACATGTGTATTTTGCCCTAACATGGGACCCCTACTCCACTTTCCCCCATAAAATTGTGATTTTGGCCCCTGAAATAATGGAACTTGGATTTTGTGAAATTGGGAATACACATATTTCAGTAGGCCTAAATTTACAATTTTGCCATTGGGAAATACATATATTTAAGTACATTTAGAAATGTTATTATTGGGGTTCAGCTTTCATTTGTTTCATCCAGGCTATTATAGAAAGGACCTAAATCCTTTTTTTTTATATGTGATTTTAGTGTCCCTTTTACTTGTTTATCGTAACAAGCAAAAAATCCCCACTAATTTATCATTATAATTCTATAAGCCTTATTTTATTACTACACATTTACAATGTAGTACTTTCGCTATTTTTGGAAGAAAACACTTACCAACTCCGTAATTTGGAACAGATCACTATCCATCTCAGCAGGCTCTATATTCTCCTCTTCCTCAATCTGGTCGAGTTCTGGTACATCTTCTTCATCAGAAGTACCTTCCGACCCCTCTGAGTCATCATTATTCTGAAGAAAACATAAGAGTCGGAAGGCACGTTCGACGTTGTAACTTATATCTCGCCATTTTGTGATGTCGAATGTGCGAGGGAAAAAAAAAAGACGCAAATTGACGTCATCATCAGAGACCTTTTAGGCAAGTAGAGGGGGTGCATCTGTTATTGTAATAGTTCGTCTGAACGATCTATTTCTCCTCTACCCGTAGAGATTTTAAAAATTCCAATACAATATTTGGGCCATTTTTATAATTTTTTGATCAGAAAAGGTCCAAAATGGCCCAAAATCACAAATTTTGGCATATTTTCTCCAAAAAAACACAAACATTGACCAAGTACAAGTAAAAATTGTGTAGCAACCAACAATTCAGACTATCTTTATACTTTACCTGAAAAAGAAAAATAGAAAAAATATTCATGTATGACATTCGTCTTTCAAAAAAAAAAAAAAAAAAAAAAAAATGCCCGTTTTTTTAAAAAATGCACTTTTTTGTAACGATTTTACTCAAAAAATTTCAATCTAACCCCCCAACGAAATAACCATATTATAACAGATCTATTCAATCTGGTTTGAATGAGCGTATTTGCAGCTCTATAGGATTTTGGGAAGGTACTCAAAAAAAAATTGGAAAATGGATCGTAACTGTCACGGTCACCGTGACGCTGGGAGAGTAAGGGTTAAACAAACATGGCCCATTCTAGTTGGAGCAATTTCTGTTGAGAATTTCCTCAGGGGAAGTTTCATTATCTTTTGATAGATCTATATATCAAGCAATCTAAAAAATCTGTGCACTTGAAGATTGCCTCAACGAAACATAAACATCACCAATCTTTCTGCTTCCTCTTCAACAGACACAGCAACAGATGGCTCATTTGTGTGGGTGGATGGAAGTGGTGCTACCTACACTTACTGGCTTCCAAATGAACCCACTGATACAATAGGACCAGACTGCACCACTGTTTACACAGGTGGGTAGTCTTTATCTCAATGATACTTTTATTCTCAGGATCATATTAGGCCTTGCAGAAAATAATTGTGCCCGGTCTCAACATCAATTTGGATCGGAGCAAAGCTTCCTGGAGTGAAGAGTGCTTCACATCTCATACAAAGGTGTAGGAAGGGAGATTTGGGTGGTAAAATATTAACATAAATTTGAAAACATTGAAGGAAATAATTGAGCATTTTTGGAGAAATTTAGCAACAAATTTGATATAAGATTGTACACACACACACATAAATATATATATATATATATATATATATATATATATATATATATATATATATATATATATATATATATATATATATATATATATATATATATATATATATGTATACATATATATATAAATATATATATATATATATATATATATATATATAAATATATATATATGAATATTTTATATTTTGAGATATTTGTAATGAGTTTATTACCAGTAAAATATACTTTTGCAATATTATATATTTATAAATATATATATATATATATATATATATATATATATATATATATATATATATATATATATATATATATATATATATGTATATATATTTATATATATATAAATATATATATATATATATATATATATATATATATATATATATATATATATATATATATATATATATATATATATATATATATATTTATAAATATATAATATTGCAAAAGTATATTTCACTGGTAATAAACTCATTACAAATATCTCAAAATATAAAAAGTTGAATAGTTCCCAATAAGGAAAGCAAATATATCTTAAAATGTTTACTTTGAGGGGCAACGTGTAACCTCAAGAAGAGACGTTAGTGTTAAACCTTAAAGAGTATGAAAAATCATGTCAATAGGCTCATAAGGATGAATAGGTATCGCTTACCGTTTACGGTTAAAATTTGGTAATGAAATCTGGGAGTCTATCCCCCATACTTGGCACAGTGTAACGATGTGAGCACCTCCAATATTAACCAACTTGGTAAGTTAAAACAATTTTTAAAGCCATATTTCTAAATGTTTCTATTTCAAGTGTATATGAATTATGTTATAATGGCATAATTAAAAAAGAGCATTCAATGAGTAGTCAAATTACGTGAGTATATAATAGAAGATACTTTGGGAGGGGGAGTTTTGGGCTTAGTATATGTGCCAGCAACTTTGTAAAGAGCGGGACTCCTCTTGAGTACTTCGGCCGAAAATGTATTGAAGTGGAAATCAAACCCTTGTTATCAAAAGATACCCCAAGGAAGCTCATCTCACCAGCTATAATGTACACATTATTTATTGAAGTGCATGAAAGTATTTGTGAAGTGTAACTTTTATGTGCAATGAGTTATTTGGAGTCCTTAATTATAATCGTGATAAACTTTGATGACGGTGGTAAAATGCTACACTTTGGACTCATCTGTTATCTTATATAGTTGTTTCTCATTCTAGACGATGCAACAGGAAAATGGAACACAGCCAACTGCTACGTACTAAAATCATTTGTGTGCAAAATAAGACAAGGTGTGTGCTGACATTCATTGTTTACTCACTTTATGCTTGTAATGTTAAAGACTTTTCTAATCTACAGATAGATATTGCTTGCAATGTACATTCTGAAGTCTATTACACATGGTGCTGACTCGTACTATCTGAGATTGCTCTGTGAAAAGCTACTGAATCCTTTTTTCTGGTCGTTTATAAAGTAATAAAATGACATCTCTCTCTATCATTGCTTGCAGAAATATTTGTGTATACTTTTGCAATCAACACCTGATCACATGTGGGCCTCCCTGTTATTTTTGGAAGTGATGCCAGGATATGTTTGATAGAGAAGGGGATCTATTAAACCTTTTTTATTTTAATCTCTGCTTGCGCCCTCCCCTTTGATGGTGCTTCCTTCTGATTAATATTATTTCAACTATAATAAGAAGTTCTATCTTAGGTTTGTCTTGACAAATATTCTGAATAATTCTTGAAGTAAAGAATGAAAAATAACCTACATTATGAGATTTGTTATGAATTTACTGCTCTGAATGTAATCTTATGTTCACTAAATATTTGTTGCTCTCATTTTAATCTTTCTATAGACCAACCAGTGATCCCTGTATCACCTACTAATCGTAAGTATTGACTGAATATTAAAGCAGTTATGAGCCTCTTAGCCGCATCTTCACCCTTTGCTTGTATTGCTCAGTTGTTGAGAACAATGGATTTCTGCCCTTAGAAATGTATTTCAACTATTTTGGTTTCATTTGAATAAAATAATTCAGTTGTTGGGAGCTATGCCTGTGGAAAAAATTCCAAATACTTTGGTCTTGCTTTAAAGGAAATTCACAGAATGGAGCCCTCACCTCAAAAGAATGTAAGCGAATGCATTCCTGATATGAATAACAATTAATTTATTTTTAGTACTTTAAGGAATATTCCCATTGTTTTTTGCATACTTTCAGAGCCAATTTGGTACAAAAATCAGGTTGATATCATATTCTGTTCAGGAGATGGGTTTTTCAAGTTTTCCTTATTGCATTTTAAAGTTTTTGTACAGTATGATGAATTTGTGTTTGATGATGTCATTGAGACAATTTCATTGCAAATGTTTATGTATTTCTTTGAATGTTAATTTGTTGTTTCTGTATGATTAGAAACAATTTTCCAAAAGTTATTGAGGTAGGGTATATTTGGCAATGTATATAATACCTAACTTTCATCAATTTATTTTTCTAGCAGGTTTTATTGATAAAAAAGGATGATAAATTTTAATGAAATACATCAACTTTGTGGGAGAAGGTGTTGGCCGTGATGTCATACTGAGCCTTTTCCTATCCGTGTATTGTTTTTTTTTGTGAACCTTAAAATTTGAATATCTCCTGGTAGGAATAACATATCAACATGATTTTTGTACTAAATTGTTTCTAAAAAATGTATCCTTCTTATAAAAGGTTACAACAAAAACATGTGAATATTCCTTTAAGTGTCTAGCATAAAAGAAACGGTTTGCAATGAAACCTTAAGGATTTGTTTATTTTAATGTTATCAGAAGGGTGAAAATACAGTGCTGGGGTGTATTGAAGGAGGAAAAATCAGTTGAGTTTGGGATGATGGGTGGGTGGTAAGTTATTAAGAGTATGGCTAGTAGATAAGAGGATAGTGAATGTTGAGTGGAGGGAGGGTAGGTGAGTGGTGGTGGTAGGTTGCATGGGTATGCTAAGGGAATGGCTTGGTAGCTGAATGGGTGGATATCAAAGTAGAGAGCACGTGTGGCAATAGAGAGTGGATATGTGAGTAGGAGGTGGGTAGAAGGAAGTAGACAGCAGGTATGGCAATAGAGAGTGGATATGTGAGTAGGAGGCGGGTAGAAGCAAGTAGAGAGCAGGTATGGCAATAGAGAATGGATATGTGAGTAGGAGGTGGGTAGAAGAAAGTAGAGAGCAAGTATGGCAATAGGGAGTGGATATGTGAGTAGGAGGTGGGTAGAAGGAAGTAGAGAGCAGGTATGGCAATAGAGAGTGGATATGTGAGTAGGAGGTTTGTAGAAGGAAGTAGAGAGCAGGTATGGCAATAGAGAGTGGATATGTGAGTAGGAGGTGGGTAGAAGCAAGTAGAGAGCAGGTATGGCAATAGAGAGTGGACATGTGAGTAGGAGGTGGGTAGATGGTGATGCCATTACACAAGGATAGATAGGTGAGACAGTGCGTGAAGATGACAGGAATGAGACAGTGTGGTGGATGAATGGGAAGGAAAGTGTGGGTGGGTAGAGAGAGTAGGCCAATGCAGATGGTGAGCTCAGTGTTTAAATCTTGAATTGAAATGGGGAGGTGAATAGATGATGACAGGGATGGAGGATAATGGCTGTATGGTAGTTGAGGTGGTAGAATGATGGTAGATGAAGAGTAAGGTAAGTGGGGTGGGTTGGTTACATGGTTGATTATGACTGGTTGGTGGGTTGAGGATTTTATGGCATGATGTTTAATTTATCATTGTTAAAGCCAATCAAATCAAAACAATTTCGTCTTGCTCATAGAAACGTCCTGACCACTTGATGATCTTATAGAGTGTAGGCGAATTCATATTCAAACCCCTTTTCAGTTTGCCTTCATCAAACTATATTCAGTTAAAGTCCCACAAAAGTTAAAGCTGGGCCTATTTATTCTATTTTCTTGACATTCAGCGGTGGGAACATGTCCTTCTGGCTGGATGCTGTTTGGGAGTTCTTGTTACTTCATTGAATCAACTGTTCGAGACTTTGCCACAGCTGAAGCCGACTGTGTGTCCAAAAACAGTCATCTGGTATCAATCAATGATGGAGATGAGCAGTCCTTCATTTCAAGTGGGTTTCACATCAATCTTTCTTTTTATCACTTGAATACATTACTATGAATAAGTGTATGACTGGAAAAGCAATGGACTGAAACAACGTGAAAGAACCTCTGACTAGAAAGGGCAAGGACCACATAATAGAGAAATCTTGGAATTAAATGAGGGTGATCTTTCTTCTTTTGATTGATGTGTATCTGTGTTGTCATTCTATTGTATAAGGCACTCTTAAAACAAATTCTTGTTTTTGGTACAAAATTATATCTTTTATTTTTGAACTGATACAGGTCGTACAGCTATGCTTGGTAGGAATGCCTGGATAGGTCTGAAGGACACGACTGACACGCAAGCTTTCCAATGGCTGGATCAATCCCCTGTAAGCCTATAACATTTTATTGTTATACTGTTGTTATTTCTCTTTGATGTAAGCATTTCAACGTTTTTTGTTTGGTATCAGTTAAATCAAACTGGTACTCTTTCTCTTAATGCTTACACTATAAACTTAAATCCTCTTCATTAAGATTATACAAATTTCAAACTAAATAGCAGTTTGATGTTTTAAGCTCACTCTTCTGTCTCTGTTAACAGTTCTCCTAAAACCAATTGGTTGCGATCAAGAAATGTACCAGTCAAGTAAGTCATGTTTCGCTTTATCCCCAGCTGACATTCACCAACTGGGACTCAAACCAACCAGATGGAAATGCTGTACCAGGGGATGATTGTGTAGCGGCTTATTATTCAGAACAGCGAGAGGGACGCTGGAATGACAAAATTTGTACAGATAATCAGCCATACTTTTGTGAGAAGCCTAAAAGTGAGCAAAGTTTCTGCTTTATATTGGTCTTATGCAGGCTTCTTAATTGATTTGTCTTACATTTCTGAGGTGGATTGCATTTCCGATGTGTGTACAATGTATTAGCATTCACGATGTATTTGATAGATGTCTGCACCTTAATGAAGAAAGCGGGTGAAAGAAGACTCTTTTATTTGCCCAAGTGATGACAAGTAAATGGGTAATGATTTATAGATATTGCAGCAAATGTTTAAGACTTAAAAGGTTTTGTCTCACCTGCAAAACAGGAAAGAGACATAGGTATCATCCTGTCGTCGGCATCCACAAGTGTTTAACATGAATTCATAACTTTCAAATATGAATGGTGTACAGGGCACATGTAGAGTACATCGGTACCGTTCAAATTAGCTTGATTGGGGGATGTGTGTGCATACTAATTAGCTTAATTGCATAACAATGGAAATACTTGTATTTACTTCTAGTTATACCTTACCGTCCATGCGATAAATATGCAATCTGGTCACATGACTTGATGCTAACGCACTTTTAATCGACCTTAAAAACGTAGTTAACAGCCCAACCCTGACCTCCATATTACCTCTACTAACCCTCACTTCTTTCTAGTGCATTGTTATCACAACATCGCTGAAACTGTTCAAATTTTCTTTTAGAAATTTACCCTTTTTCTTATAATTTCCTCCCTTGCAGCTTCTACCAGGCAGGTTTTTACGCTGTTTGGCCTTATTCGGTTAGCCTTTTCAAGTCTTCTGAGGTAAGACAAGGTAGCCTTCGGTCCAACTCACAGGACTTTCCCGTTAAGCCTACACTTAGGATAGAGTGTTTCTGTCTCCATCCGTACAAAGGGGGTGGCTAGTTCGAGAAAGTCCCACTCTCGCAGGGGGTGTTTGTAGGCCCTAGAGCATTAAGTGTGCCTGTCTAGTGGACCTCTTGCCCCCGGGCTTAGGTGTTTTTCACCCTCGACCCGCCCTTCCACCAGAAGAGCCTAACGTTTTACTATGCATTGTATTAACATGTTAGGATATCTTCAGTACAGGTTCTCGTTTGCATTAGGCCAATTTCTTCAATGGATATTGGCGCATGCGTATTGGGTCACATCACCTCAGGGTGTTCGAGGAATGGGCTTCATACAGCTTCCAGGTGCTTACAAGAGAGCCTATATTTTATTTCATGCTACCAGTACATGTCGTGTCTAAATTTTTCTCACATATAATTAAGACAGAGTTTTTCATTTTCAAGCTTGAATTATGGAGCGTTGGAGAAACCTTGAGGGATCTTCTTGACGTCTTCTTTTCAGGAGATCTTATCTTTTCTTTTATCTCCACAGACACCAAGTTACTAAGTGGTTCGTGTTTTCCATGCTACCTCTGCGATTTTAAAGAATTTACATTCGGTGCATTTTATCGGGTTTTTGAAAAATTTCAGAGTAATTTTTCTGATAAAATTTGTTGATGCACTGAATTACTGTGGCTTGCCTTACTATGTTTGACGTCCCCCACAGACCCGTCTTGCCCGGGTAAAGGTCGTTAGTACATCCCCGTAGGGGAGCCTTGGTGTGAGTGTATATAGATATATATTTTCTTTAAATTTTATTTCATAGAACGCCAAGAGGCGACATAAATAATTTAGTCTCAGAATTTTTTTTACGCCATGACCACCAACTCGGAGCTACTGAGCCGTGGAGGTCTGTCTTAGTAGTTTACTTTGTTAACTTTTACCTGATTCATCCCTTGACTCGACGCTACTAAGTTGGCAGGGCCATGGTTGTGGTCTATCAGACGTAAGTTACCTGAGTCTATATCTATCAGCTAAGTGGCGTCCTAGATGTCACTTAGAATAAACCACTATAAAGAAGCGCCCCTTCTCGGCGCTTCTGAGTCGGTGAGGCACGTATTTTTAGTGGGTAAACCCTTTTTACACCGCGGTGGACCACGGTACCGGTAGGGCCACATAAAGGCGGCGCCTAAAGAGATAATACGTGAGTCTCAAGTAATATAACAGCTCGCTGTTGAGCCATGCCATTACTTTCACGGGTCCGCACGGCTCCGGTGATCGGCTCCGTACGGCTCCGTACGGCTCCACGGCCTGTGTTCACAGCTCCATACGGGTCCGTATACGGGTCCGTGATGGCTCCGTACAGGTCCATTGGACAGCTCCACATTGCTCCACGGCCCGTGTTCATGGCTCCGTATTGGTTCATTGGACGGCTTCACACGGCTCTGTGGCCCACGGCTTTATGGGTCCATACGGCTCCGGTGAATGGGTCCGTACGGCTCCAGAGTTTTGTAACGGGATAACGTACACCGTACGATAAACCCGGAATAGACCCGCTAGCTATGAAGCTACGTGGTCAGGCGATAAGTGACAATCTCACAAGAAGTATAGCATCACGAGAGCTATTTTCTTCTTGCTTCTGTAGCCATTAGCTACGCAGTTCCACAGCCGTATGAACAGCCTCAGTAAGTTTTTCGGCTTTACAATTCCGCAATATTTTTCACCAGTATCATAGACACGAAGGACAGGTCCCCCAGTGTTGGTGCGCTACGCACCCAAGATGTCCCAAGATGCGTCGCGTGTAAACGCTTCTTTAAGTTACGCTCCGGTGACATCCATCTCGCGTCTTATGCCTGCAGATTAGGCTGCGAGTCCAACCCGTGTACTCTATGCAGCGACTGGGATCAAGCGGCGTGGTCGAAGCACAGACTCCACAGCGACTGGCACTTTAAAAAAGCGACAGAGAGTGGAGAAGCGACGGTCAGACAGGCCGTCTTCATCTCCCCCCGCCTCCCAAGCCTAAGTTGCAGCCCCCTCCCACTTGGGAGTCGAGGCTGCCGCCTACTCTCAGCAGGGCACCTGACACGGGCCCCCGCAGCTGAGTAGGCATATGCTTACACGGTACTCCTTTGATGCTGAATGCTGTGGCGTAGCCAAACTATACCGTACTCCTGGTGATGTCTTCTAAGCGGGGCAGGCCCCAGAGGAGGGACAGGGAATGGGATAGTACACACAGAGGCGAAGGAAGCAACATAGGGGAAGTTCCCTCGAGGATCCCACCTTCAAGGACACACTCAAGCAGACACTTGAGAGTTTGGTGTCCCAGGCGCTGGAGCGGAGGCTACCACCCCCTGCACCTCTTTCCCCCCGGCAGCTGCCACTGCCGCAGCATGGCATCCACCCAACCCTGAGGTCTCGGAGGAAGATGCCCTTGAAATCTATCCCTCTGGAGGGGATGTCGATTTTTTGGACGATCTGGACCCTCACCACTAAAGCACGGAATCACCCCCTAGAACTGGGGATTCCTCCCACGCCCTAGTGCCACATCAACAAATCAGACTGCACTAGATAGGACCCCCATATCCTGCCAGATACCGGACGAGGTCCTCCTCCCGTCACCTCCCCAGTGGACCCCCTTTTACAGAGAAGCTGGTTTCCCAGCTCCTTGATTTCTTAGAACGGGAAATTAAGCTGGATATTGTAGAAGCACCTCTAGCAGACGCTGGCCCACAGTCTCAGCGTAGACTGCCTGGCTCAGCCCCAAGGGATACTAAGCCAACGGCTAGACAATTTCGCATTGATGCCTCCCTGGTGACCAGGGTTCAGCATTGGGCCAGCATCCCGGACAGGGACTGGACAGCCTACAACAAAGAGGTTGACAAGGCTTCGCATGTCCAACCAGCTGCCTATCAGGCGCTCATAAACACCTTCTTGATCCCGAAAGGAGTGTGGCAACTCCTCCGCCAGCCGGCGAATGGCACCGCAACATTATCCAGCTCCGTGGCCAGAACCAAGAAATTTCTTAATCCTTAATCCTACAGAAGGCCCGGACCTAATTGCAGGTCACTTCCGAGATGTCCTGTTGCGCCAAACCGGGCCGTCAGGATGATCTTTGGAAGACTAAGAAGCTTTTAACGAGAATAAAATCTTTTTCTTCTCTTCCTGCACATCGCCGTCCTTCGGCTCCTATACAGGGCCGAGGTACGCATACCCAGTGACGGATCCATTGTCGCTGTAAGGCAGTAACCGAACCCTATACAGCTTCTTTCTCTCACCAGGAGTCCACTTCGTGGGCTGACAAAGTGAATGTGGCAAGAGCACTTCACCCCCATGCCTTGTCTGAGCGACCACGCAGTTGTTGAGGACAGAAATCGGAGAACTGCTGGCGAAGAGCGCCATCACCCCCATTTCGAATCCTCCCAGGAACCTCGTAATGTCCACGTTTTTCCTGGCCCCCAAGAAGGGGAACAAGTGGTGCCCAATCATCAATCTGAGACCACTCAACAAGTTCATTTGTCCGTTGAAGTTCAAGATGGAGACTTTTTTACTCCATCCTCTCTCACTTGACAAGGGGCTTGTGGGCCCCCTCTGTGGACCTCACGGATGCATATCTCCATGTGCCGATGCTTAAGGAACACAGGCGTTTTCTGTCATTCCAATTCGAGGGAGTTACATACACATTCAGGGCGTTACCATTCGGGCTATCGACTACCCCCATGGTCTTCACCCAGCTCCTTTTCAGACTCCCACCTTTGTGGGAGCAGTCCTGGATTTTACACAAGGTCATATATGACCGACGGAGGAGCGGATATTAGCCGTGAGGGCGGGAGCAGACGTCCTCCTCTCGCAACTGGCATGGCCGGCGAGAGCATGGCTGGTATTCCTAGGATACCTAGCCAGCCTAGTAGATGTAGTCCCCATGTGCAGGTTTTACATGCGGGATCTACACTTTCATCTACTGGATCATTTTGTCCCATCCAGGAGGGATTTCAGTGTCCTCATCCCCCGTACGCAGATGGTGGTCCCCCACATTTGGTGGTGGTGCGTTAACTCTCACCTGTCACAGGGAGCGATTTTTCCACCCGTCAGACCTTCAGTGTCAGTGGTGACCGATGCGTCTTTGATGGGGTGGAGAGCGCATTTAGCGTGGTCCTAAGTCGCGGGATCCTGGACGGACATTTGGTGTGGCCAGCACATCAATCTGTTGGAACTAGAGGCAGTACGCCAGGCTCTTGTTCATTTCTACCACAGGTACGGAAAAAGACTGTTCTCATACGCACCGACAAGACAATGGTAGTGGCGTTTATCAACAGACAGGGGGGCACAAGATCCAGGAGACTTTGGATCCTAGCCAAGTCCCTTCTTTCTTGGTGTATGACGAACAAGGTAACACTTCAGGTGGTCCACCTGCCAGGCAAGGAGAACACGGTAGCGGAATGGGCCCTTCTTTCGCGGGTGGCCGAGGCGATCTGGTTGACCTTATGTCTCCCAGATGTAGATCTGTTCCCGTCCATCGATAATCACAAGCTACCGATTTTTTGCGCTCTGACACCCGACTTGAGAGTCTGCAGAGTCGACGCGTTCACGATCACGATCTTCGTGGTCTATGCCTTCCCACTGTTTTCACTGGTACCAAGAGTACTGGGCAAGGTGATGTATGATCAGTGTCACATGTTTCTTCTGGTAGCTCCCAACTGGCCCGGCCAACTGTGCTTCTCCCTGCTGCTCAATCTTATTGCAGGTTTCCTGTATGATCTTCCTGTCACGAACGAGTTAGTCTCAATCCTGGGCTCCAGCAAACTGCATCACAATCCAAGAGCACTCCATTTGACTGTGTGGCCTTTATCCGCAAATCCCTTGTGTCGCAGGGTCTTTCGGAGGCAGCTGCCCAAATGGCAGCCCAAAGTCGGAGACCTTCCACTTTGGGGATGTATGCTTCGAGACTCGGGATGTTCCGAGACTGGTGCCAGGATAGATCAGTTTCTCCGCATACGTAGTGGATTATTTTGTTGGTCCAGTTAACCTGAATAAATCCATCAATACAGTCAAGGGGTTCAGGACAGCCATAACAGCTATCCTTTGAGGCTTTCTAGATGGTTCGACTGTCACCAACGCGCAGCCTCTGGAAAGATTAATTAAAGGAATGTTCTTGCAAAGCCTTCTAGTTTGGAACCTTGCTCCCCCTTGGGATATGCAGGTGGCTCTCGAGACATTAGCACAGGCTCCGTTTGAGCCTTTGTCAGAATGTCCACTCAAGGAATTGATGATCAAAACGGTATTTCTACTCTCGGCGGCTTCTGCCAAACGCAGAGGTGCCGTTTACGCGCTTTCGTTTAAAGCTGGCCATATTCGCTTTGATCTGGGGGCGTTCAACTCGTGCCTGACCCAGCCTTCTTAGCCAAGAACCAAACATTAGAGTTTTTACTGGAACCAATTTTCCTTCCGTCACTAGCTACGTTTTCTGACTCGGCAGAGGACAAGGTCTGGTGCCCTGTTCGATGTCTCAAACACTACAATAAAAGTACGCAATTTTTTCGGAACACCGTAAACGCCTTATTCGTGTCCTTACAAATACCGCATCGCGCCGTCTCACATGATACGATTTCAAATTGGATTGTTTTGGCAATCACATACAATAAATCCACCTTATTCGCAGAATGATCGGTTAAGGCACATCAGGTATGAGGCATAGCTTTATCAATTGCACTTTTTGGTGGGGTTCCCCTTAACGAGATTCTTTGTGCTGCGGTATGGAAAACACCAGCCACGTTCGTCTCCGCATATCTGAAGGATATACCAGACTATCAAGGGGGAGTTGCAAGGGCCTTTCTTTCGAGAAGGGGACCACCCCTTTCTTGGGGTGAATATTCTTACTTTCAATGATTCACGTTTTCTCGTTCAGTTAAAGTTTAATATTCTGTTAATTTTCTTAACGTAGTTGTTCACTAATGGATTTCGGGCACTGTTCTGGCACGTTTAATTCGTTTCTTTTCACTAACAAAAATTTGTTGCCATTGTTCAGGCTCTTTTTATTTTGTTTAATCCTACTTACGAAACTTTGCAGTTGTTTTAGCGATTGTTCTTTGGTTGTTTTACTTACGGAATTTTGCCGATCTGTGGCGTCTTTTATTTCATTTATGTTTTACTAACACAGTTCTGCCTCGCTTTTGGCAGCTTCTACTTGGTCTAACTTTATAGACGGTTTGCTCTCTTCATGCTTTTCCAAACCGCCCCGGTGCTCTAACAAACCTTTTAAGTTTTCGTCATGACATATTTGAAGTTGTTTACAGTTTGACTCTATTCACTAACGGTTTCCCTTTGCATGCTTTTACGGGTGACAAGCCTTTGTTCTGTTGATGTCTTGCCTCGGTTATTCTTAACAGGGTGCTTATTGTTCTCTTGTTATAACTAGCAGAGGGTTACTATTTTTAATAGTTCTTATTCAGAGGTCTTTCGTCCTTAAGAGGAGAAGGAGTTTCATCCTTTAAGCAGGATAGGACTAGTGCGAGTTTTAGGACCAGCCTTTAGAAAATTGTGCTGCGACCTGAACTCCCTTCCTTCCTATCCTCGGTTGCAATCTGATTGCATATCTATAGCATGGAAGGTAAGGTATAACTAGAAGTAAATTTACCCCGCTAAGCGTAGCAGGGATATTTGCGAGAGTTATACTTACCTTCCATGCATCCCGGCCCGCCTCCCCTCTCGTTCAGGCCTTGGTGAAATGTTAAGTGAGGGTTAGTAGAGGTAATATGGAGGTCAGGGCTGGGCTGGGCTGGTAACTACGTTTTTAAGGTCGATTAGAAGTGCGTTAGAATCAGGTCATGTGACCAGATTGCATGAAGGTAAGTATAACTCTCGTAAATATCCCCGCTACGCTTAGCGGGGTAAACTCGGATGAAGGTGGGATGACATAGGGGAAGAGATGCGATGAAATTGTGGGACAGGATGAGATGGCATGTGGGACAGGGTGACGTGTAGTTTAGGGTACTATGGAATGTGGGATGACAGGATGCCATGGCATATAGGACAGGGTGGGATAGCATGTGGGACAGTGTGTCGTGGCATGTGAAGCAAGGTAGTGTCATGGCTTTTATGACAGGCTGGGATGGCATGTAGGATAAGATGGGATGGCATGGGGATAGAGTGTAATGACATGTGAGACAGGATGGAATGTCGTCTGGATTTCATGCGGGATGGTATATGGTACAGTGGGAAAGCATGTGGGATTGGATGAAATGGCCTGTAGGACAGGGTGGGATGGCACGTCGTACATGGAAGGATGGCATGTGGGACAGGGTAGGATGGTACAGGGAGGGATGGGATGTTGGACACGGTGGCATGGTGTATGGGACAGGGAGGGATGGCATGTGGGACAGGGTGTTGTGGTATATGGGACAGGTTGGCATGGTATATGGGATAGAGTGGCAAGTCATATGGTTTGATGTCATGTTGATTGCAGGTGTGATGACATATGGGTCCTGTGTGTGGAATGGTATCTGGATTTAATGTATGATTTCCTGTATGGAGGGAAGTAACATGGTATGATATGTGAAACAGAGGGTGGGATGGCAGGTGTGACTTTGGCTGGAAAGCTTGTTATTAGCGGCGAGGGGATGTGTATCGTTTGCGATGTCTGGTTATGTATGGCATACTTTAAATCGTCTAAACCATACTTCATGTTTCTACTTGAACAGCTTGTGAGAGCTATGTTTCAGGAAGTACAGATGATAATTACTACTATCGCTACCATCCCTCACCCCTGCCTTCAAACAGAGTAGAATTTGAAGTCAAAGCGGCAGGTGATGCTCACATCTCCTTATCATCGCTAGCCAATGAGGATGGGCAGATGTATGAAATTGTTATTGGTAGTTCCTCCAATTCAAAGTCCTATATTCGTAGATGCAAGCTATGTACGAATGAAGCAGAGGCCTCAACACCAAACATTTTGAATGCCAATGAGTTTAGAGGATTCTGGATCACATATGAGACAAATGGAAGAATTGCAGTTGGTAAAGATGTCTCTTCCACCCCATTCATGGACTGGACTGATCCAAATCCTTTCACAGTCAACTATATTGGATATTCAACAGGATTTGGGACTTCGGGAGACTTCAGATTCTGCAACTTGGGTAAGTGACATATTGCAAGATATTTTACATTTTGCTATGGCCAGTGGAAGAACAGAAGATTATTGCAAGGATCAAGCCAGTTGGTTACCGGTTGTTCCATTCTTTACAATTCAATGAGTTGCCATTTCTGTCACGGTCTTAAGGAGATCAATACTTATGGTGATGTCATTGTCGTGGTCAGTGCATGTTGAATGATTTAGAAGCTGTTTTACCTATATGCTCCAAAACATTGATGCTAAAGAATTATGTGAGCTTGCAGAGGCGAAAGGATGTGGGAAGGAGGAGGGGGGGGGGGAGGGGGGGGAAGGGGGGAAACAAATAAGTGCTTAAAAGTATAATACATTTTCATTGTTGCAGAATATGTTTTGTGGTCATGAGATATATAATTAATTAATATTCAGTTTGCAAAATATATAGAAGGAAAGATGTAATTGATTTTCATACTATTAGAAACAGATGGTTAAAAATAACAAATCATGTTTTTTTGGCTTTTAATGAAGTGCAAGATCTTTTCTATTGAAGATTGAAACCAAAAGGTTGTGTTGTTCCGATGCCTTGCTTTTGTTAGAAGCTGTTGTAGTGCAGGTGGAATGATAATGTTATTATATGGACTCCTATTAAATGTCACTTCTTGCATTATAATTAAGATCTGAGGATATTGAGATCTGCTTAATTTCATTTTGTTGGTCAGTTAGAGCTCCCAGTGAGATTGCATTTGAATTTCAAGTCAGCATATTTCATGGCCCCTTCCTCTCCAAACAGAGAAATGTTGAATACTATAGTCATATAAAGCAGGTTTTAAAGCAATAGCAACTTTGAGCCCCAGTTATGTGAATGACTCTTTGATGTCAATTTCCCCATCCTTTAGTTGTAGGAATGAATCTTTGATTGGCAGGTGCTAATACACTATAAATATCTGTGTTTAAAGTGACAAGTTTTTACATTAGGTTTTCAAAACCAGATATATTGACATTAAGTGTGCAAGCCCTTTCCTTTTAGTATGCTATCATAGGGGCATTAATAATCAGCCCAACGTGCATCAGATAGAGGCATCATATATACTCGTGCGTGTTGGCAATGTAATTAGATCGTAGCTGTTCTAGGCCAAGCAAATAATGATATCATATTAGGTTGCCCTTGCTCTGGTGAGGCGTGTGATGTGCAACCATCGATTTTGGCCAAAATCGGGGGTTGCAGTGCATACTAAACGGAAAACGGAGGTACACCTTATGGAGTATTTTACATCCAGTCTTTAATAGGTTATATAGAGATAATCGACCTGTAAAGAATTGATGAATGAGGACCTGCTGGGAATTCAAGTAGAGACATCTAACTTGACAATATCATAATATGACCACTAGACCAAAGTATTTGCTTTTTTAAAGTTTTTAGATAATTATACAAAGTCACTAATGATGACCAACCCATAAAACATCCTACGGTGTTTACAAGCTGTTTCAGTAAAACCACATTATGCCCCACCCACAATTCATATCAGTGATTTTAAATATTTTTATAAGATGAGCATCTACACAAACCCTAACACCTTATTTATGCCAAAGAAGGTGCAACACAGACGTATGGTTATCAAAATATGAGCATTTGAAGATTTCTACATTTTGCCCTGCCCACTCATAATTATGCAGGATATCAATAAACAATAGGGACCACCTATTGGTCATGATACATTTATGTACCAAATATGACAGGACACTGATATATGGTTCAGGAGATACCATGTTTACATGCTGTTTTCAGTAAAACCACATTATGCCCCGACCACAAATCTTATCAGTAATTTTGAACATTTGTATAAGATAGGCATCTACCCTAACACCTTATTTACGCCAAAGAAGGTGCAAAATAGATAAATGCTTATCAAAATATGAGCATTTTAAGATTTTTACATTTTGCCCGCCCACTCATTAATTAATATGCACGATATCGATAATAAAAACAATAGGGACCACCTATGGGTCATGATGCATCTATGTGCTAAATATGACATGACGTAGATGTATGTTCTGGAGATATCGTGTTTACAAGCAAAGTGTCACAGACATACACACACATACATACATACATACATTTTGGCAGACAATTGCATAGGTTCCTGACACTCATAGTATCGGAACCAAAAATGATGGTTTGAAAATATGTGATCAGTTTATGAATTAATGTTACGTATGATGTAAGCTTTATATATTTGTTTTTTGTTGAAAATTCTTCTGCACATCACTTGGTGTTCAGTAAAGTTTACGGAACTTTAACATTAGGAACTGTTTTTCTTTCAGTTGTGTTTCAAATATGGTTTTTTTTAATGTTAATGTGATAGGAAATTGATAAAGAAGCTTCTTTCTTTGTTCCATTAGATTCTGGAAGTGCTGCTACTGTCAGTGCAATGCCTACTCGTAAGTAATACTATATAATTAATGAATAGTTTTGCATTTTTTATGGGTAAAATAGTGGGAATAATGAATATCCAACATCCTTCCACTTTGAGTCTGACTGCGTGTGGGAGTTCTGCCAGGGCCTGTCAGTTGCTGGCATGTTTCTGGGTTAAATGTTGGGCTGGCTCACAGTGTATAGAGACATTGAAAGTTTTATGAAAGAAATTTTGGCACTATGGTTATGCTATTGTCAAGAGGTTTGACATTTGATCATTTTCTCTCATTCAATTTTTGATATCAACTGCATACCATCATCGATGAAATAAGAATTGTGTTAACCATTTGTTCAAGAGGCATTCAGTCATTCCTTAATATTGAGGGGACCCAGGTTCTTATGAGTAGTCATTATTTATCATAAGTTAGTTTAGATTAACTGCATTAGGCTGGAAAAAGGGACTAAACAATAAAAAATAACAAAATATGGTCATCATCGTTCCAAAATTGAATGAAAATTAGACAAAATTATGCAACAAAAGTTTTTTATACAAAAGCTCTTGTTCCCATAAAAGTGCCGGTATGACTCTTTTGAGTAAGCATTTTTATAGGTATCCAAGGTTTCTGTATTTTTGAGGATACACATATCTTCACTTTAATTTTCTTTCTTGTGCAGAATTTGAAGTAATATGATTTATTTGCTTTTGGAAGAGTGAAACTGCAATTATTGCATTCTTATTTCTTATTTGATATGATTTAAGTTATGTTGATATGTAAGGACACTCATCCAAGAATGGGCTGATAACTACTATACTACTGTTGGATTCATGCTTAAATCAAAGATTATTTTTTTTCCGTTTAAATCAAAAGACATATTTTGTCAAATTTTACCAGAATCCTATATTAATTGAATTGTAAGGACACCAGCATTATTATCAGTCCAGTAGCATGCCTATTAATGGGAACAATTTTGTTCCCATTAATGGGAACATTTGACCAATGGTCGGCGCCATTAACACAGACACGTTTTTCAGCCTCCGTACCTATAACGTCGTGCAGAACTTTAAACGGCTGGAAGAAAATTCCTAGCCATTTGGAAAATTTTGGATGCGCAAAACATTAAGCGTAATACTAATACCTATGCTTTTCCCACTACCATAACATAGGTTTACCACGCCGTTTTTGAGCTATTGCAAAAAGTATAACGTGACTCGTACTTGACCTCTATGTTGTAGACGTGTTTCAGGCTGATAAGAATATATCGCAAAACGCATAACATATAACCACAAATCAGACACGACATCAGCTGCCCTGGCATAGATCTCGGTCGCCATCTTTCTTCGCGTTGTTTTTACATTGAATAGTTAAAATAGTTCTTGAATTTCTATCCGTTTGCTTGTTTGTTTCAAAGGATTCATCTTTAGGAATTATTTATACATACATTTTGTATAATAATTGGAGTGTTTAATTCAAAAACTGTCTTTCCTAGAATCCTACACGAGTTAAATTAAGGTTTTGTGGCGAGTCGTCAAGTGTGTACTGACGCTGCGACTCATTTCCTTAGGATTCAATACAGTGACACAATGTGAAACTGTCAGTGACGGTCACACTCACACGATCTGTCACTGAAAGTTCAAATAAAAGTTGGTATGATAACTGGGCGCTTAGCCTGGAAAATCCGAGATGTATATTTCATACTTCACTCTAATTTCGTGACGATATATCTCTTTGTACTGAGCGTGAAAGGTATGAAAATAACGGAGTTAGTTAACCCTCGTTGTCCATAGTAGTATTAGACCATACACACCGCGGATTGTGTTGAGTGTACGCTGCAGCATTAACGAGATCAAAACAATGCGCTCATTAATTGCGTGCGGTATGATGAAGAGAACGACTGAATAGAGGATGACTCACCTAGAGAGACAAACGTTTGGCGCATGCCCAGAACCAATTCCTAATGTTCCCATTAATGGGAATGCTACTGGACTGATTGTTCTTATATAGAGAGTTTTAAGTCTTAAATGGAAGATATTATTATGAGAAAGTATTCACTGAAGTTTCAGAATCAGAATACTTTCAATCACTTGTCAAATTTGATAAATTCCTGCCAACAGCTGCATTTAATGATCGGTGTGGAGTAGGATGGGAGTATGAGCAAACCACAGATAATTGCTTTCAGTTCAACACGCAGGACTATCAGACTTGGTCTGCTGCTAGGTTGCAGTGTCTGAAGGGGGGAGGAGACCTTGTCAGCATCTCAAGCCTTCAGGAACAGACTTACATTCTTGGTAAGTTACAGGAATGCTGTTATTTCATGTGGATTTTATGCATGACATGTTATTTTCATTACACTATTCTATTCATTAGAGAGTTGCTAAGATAGTGTATGTGATCATGTTGTCCTCCTCTACCTTTACAGAATGCCTATAATCTGGGTGTTATTAAAGTAGTGGTTATGTGTATGTCACCAAATTGTGAAATATTTACAGAAGAGCATATCTGCTTTAAACTGAATGGTTTGAAAGGCCATGAATCAAAATTGGAAATTATTTTCTAAAGATTTAACAAGAGAAAAATGTTTGAAGAATAAGGGTATGAGTTGAACTGAAGTAAGAAGAATTTATTCATGAGATACTGTAGGAAAAGCGATGTGCATGTTTGTGCTTAGGTAATTAAAGCCAAAGCCTTTATCTCTATTTTTTACAATTAATTATTAAGAAAAATATCAGGTTTAAATGTTCTGAATTCCATTCCTTGTTTGCTGTTGTACCAGAAAGTAGAATAAATATCTGAGTAAACAATTAATGACTGCCCCAGTTTCATCCAATATGAACAACTCACAAAGTCTATTCTAACACAATCACACTTAATTCAGATTCAGTAAACTTCATAATTTACTACCTTACCTTCTGTGCTATTAAAATATGCAATCTGGTCTCTCAGACCTGATTCACAGTTAAATACCACCAAAACTAAAAACGTAGTTACTCTCTCTAGCACACCCAGGACACGGCGCTAGCACCGTATACACTCAGTTCTCTTCAGCACCTGCACCTGAGCAGGTACAAGTCAATGATGCTGGTCGTTTTCCTTTGAAAAAAGAAGAATTTCTTCTGGCCTTTTTCACCTTTCCTTTTGAACCTTGTGGGTATTGTAAGTTTGTGCTTGCCTTAAGAAGGAAATGTTTTCCTGTAAGAGAGCTGTGTAATTTTCATCCGTTTCATCACTATATTTTCTTTGTATACATGCCTATGATGATTTTGCAAACCACCTACGGGGCCCACTGTGTTTATATGCCATTTATACTCATTGGTTTCACTGCAGTGTTCTTACTAGCCTGGTTCATGGGGTTTAGCATGTCTGTTGTGTCCTTCCCTTAGTCCAGCTCTCCCGCCTTTAGGCTTCTGAACCTAGTGTTACCTTTCTGTAGAGGTACCCTCTTCGTTAGGCTATCCTCAGCATAGTATATTTTACACCTTAGGCCTTAGTCCTATGTGGTCGAGACATGCCCATTGGTCTTAGGTTCTCATATATGTATCTTTGCGTCTGCTTCACTTACTGACATGGTTGTGTGGTGAGCCTAAAGTGATAGTGGCACGTTACTTTACGTTATCTGTATTTACGTATATGTTAACCTTTTCCATCAACCTGCCTCATATTTTATGATGCTCTTATGATGCTCACACTGATGTGGGCGCCAGGGCGGAGCTTCTGGCCTTCCCCCTTGGACCTGAGTTGCTTATTTACTCTCTGTATTTAATCCTGTACTGTGTGTTAACGATATTCACAGAATTGTAGGTGTTTGTTACACCTATTGTTGGTTAGATAACGCACGGCTGTTTGACGGCCCTTTGTGCATTTTTCAGGTTGGTCACATCCCACTCCTTTCACCATTCAAGGCTTTGTTATGATGACGACGAGTGAACACACAATTACAATGACGGGGTCGTCACCTGCATATTCGGTTATAATAGTAACAATGCTATCACGAAACGCTTAATACGACCTGGACGAGAACACAGGTACGACGCACAGACAGACATAACATCGACAACCAAGTCAATGTCCACAGCCTTTGATAACCAGTTGTGGTACACTGGCGTGTCTACCCACCCCAGGCTTGAACCCAGGACCTCGTGGTATGTAGACAGGTATGATAACGCTACACCACAGTAGGTAGATAAGGCTTTGTTAGCTTTCTGTGTGGCTTAAGTGCATTGTTGCCAAGGTGTTCCTTGGTTATTTTGTCCTCCTTTGTTAGTGTCAACTTGAATACTGTATTTTTTTAGCTGCCACACCTGTGGAGTTTCATCTATTCATTAGTGACAGCCTGGATTCTGTTGCCATGATGAAATAACCATTCTTACGAGGAATGGTCCATCAATCATTCATGGGTTTTGTACAAAGTCCTCCTTAGCATATAATGTATATTTATATTTAGGTTCAGCCAAGGACTAATCTGATTCGCATCATTGAACAGCATTTATGTGGTTTGAGCCAAGATGAATGACCTATTGTGTACAGTGTAACAGTTGCTAACAAGTGAATTGTGAATAGACTATGATAATGTTATCAGATGAGAAGGTATAGATTACCCCTGTGTAGTGTATGGTGTACCAATAGCTGGTTGCTAGTCAATGAATTGTAAAGAGTTTCTTGGGTTGAATGGTTTGGATTACCCCTGATTTTGAGAAAATTGGGGTGTCGGGTTGGAGGGGTCTAAGGGCCAAAAATTCTTAATGCATATCCGTAAACAGCCATCACATCTGTGGATTTTTAACAACTCAAGGCTTTGGTAGCCCAAGTTAACCAGGCCCCTACTTTACTTGTCAGGACCCACGAGGTCCCTTGTATGTTTGTGAGGACTGGATGCGCAGTCACCCACAGTGACCACGCAGTCCCTCACTTCACTAAGTTCCTTGAGAACTATTTCTTTTACTCAAGTTCTTTTTTACCTTTAGCCGGCCCTCAGTTGGGACTACTTCAAAGGAAAGCTATCTGTTTATAGCTAAGAATTTTCCTCTTCACAGGACTGGCAGCGCAGTGCCTGGCAACAGTGACACAGTTTCTACTGCCCTAGTTTTGGCAGTTAGAACAACAGGTGAATATTTTGAGGTGGCTTCAAGTGCTAGCCACCCCAACCTGTTCTACCAAGCTTTGTAGAGCAACCCCCAAATCAGTAGTCGCAGAGGCATAGTTGACTGCACGGTCCCTTTTTCATTTGAGCAATTTTCTGTCAGAAATTCTGACCTTTGCCTAATGGATTCTGAGTTTCACACAACAGGGGACTCATACCCACCCCACGGCACCAAGAAGTGCTCCTTCTGCTGCAAGATCATGAAACTTCAGCCAAGAGACAGGCACCAGACATGTTACATTTGCAGACTGCTGTCAAATGGGTTGGCATTTGGAGGCCCTGGAGGCCTGTTTCCCCATGCATAGGCCTGTTTGCCGACAGGGCCATGGTCTCAGTTGCCCCTCCAGACTCACCCGGTGGGGTCTCTGGGACAGGGAGAAGAGCTGCAGCTCTACCCCTCGGACAACTAGCTCACTTGTGAGCAGGGACCACTGTAGACCCCGGCTGGGGACGCGTTTGGCCCTCTTAGGGGTAGGGAGGCCAATGGGCCTCCCACACCCACTTCACAGACCCTAGCACTGGCACTTGCTCCCTCAGGGGAGACATCGCGTGCATTGACAAGCATATTGCCCGATAGTGTGCTGTTTCCTCCCTCACCCCCAATTGATCCCCTGCTCCAGGGGAACCTGGTTCCCAGGGTGCTGGATACCTAGAAGAAGGTGTGACACGCCACCGCAACTCCAGGAGTTAGAAGTAACAGCGCAGCTTGCTGCCGGGGGCCTTCGAGGCCAAACCGGCATAGCAGTTCCCAGTAGACAGCACCCTGACTCGCATGGTGCAGTGCTGGGCATGGACCCCTGCGAAGGACTGGTCCGCCTATAACAGAGAGGCCTTCCAGGCCCTGCAAGTTCCCAATGGGGACTACAAATCTTTGTTCTGGACCCCTCCAGTACCCGTCAATGTCTGGAATCTCTTGCACAACCTCAGGAGCCTCGGTGGCTACCCTAATTAAGGCTAAGGGACACAGGTTCTGCTGCGCAAAGATACAGGGAAGGGAGACGGCACTCAAGGCTATCAACCGGTCGGTCGGGCAGCCTTCAAGTACCAAATCTCCTGCGGTTTGGTCCGCGGAGGGTCTGGTCATATTCTCTGGAGGATTGCCCCAGATCTTCCTGGTTGGGCCCAAACTCTGCTCACAGGCCTGTTTGATCTACTGGAAGCCATATTGGATCAGCTGGCCTGCATGGCAGCGAGGGTGTCCCAGGAGCGACAGGAGAATATCTCCCCCTCCTGGAACTCGCCGAATTGATGGCTACTGACCGGAGGGTCCCAACCTCTTCGCATGTCACTTCCAAGACGTCCTGTCTTGCTCAGGCCAGTGGTCCTTTGCCTGCCGCTCTAGCGCCTCCTCCCAGGGTCAGGTGGAGGTAAGCAGACTCATTTCTGACACTCCCCCCTTGTTAGGAGGCTCAGTCGGGGGGCGCCTGGGGTTCTTCCATGCTCAGTGGCAGAACATAATCCCATGCATTCCAGTCATCACCAAAAGTATACAGTAGTGGCACAACCCAGCGCATCTGCTGTGGGGTTCACCCTTTCTCCCTCCCAAGACGGAAGTGACAGTTGTCACAGACGCAGCTCTGGAGGGTTGGGGAGCACACTCAGGCCTGTCCCAAGTAGCGGGACTATGGTCCAGCAAGTAGAAGCTCGAGCATATCAATGTGTTGGAAATGGAGGCGGTCTTCAACACATTGGAACATTTCCTTCATCTAATCAGGAACAAAGTAGTTCTGATCACAACAGACAACACGACAGTGGTGGGTTACATCAACAAGTAGGGTGGAACCAGGTCCAGGCGCCTGTGGTTACTCACCAAGTCTCTGCTAGAGTGGTGCCAGCGGCACCACGTTCAACTTCAGGCAGCACACAGACCTGCCAACTAGTACGATTTTGCCGTATTTAATACAGGAAAATGTTGAGAATACGATTGTACGTTTTTTGGCACCAGAATACGATTTATTTATTTGTATTATTATTATTATTGATATTTTCTTTTTTATATTTTCTTTTTACTCATACTTTTTACGCTTGGTTGGCGTTCATGTCCTCTTGAAGGATTTTTGCCGACTTAACCGATTCAGATTCATTTGCGGCTGCCGCCAAAAAGTGTAGACTACAAGTTAATTATGCATAAGGCAACCTACCTTAAGCTAGGGCATCCGTAATTGGTGCATGGGATGTAAACAACAATTTTTCGTCCGAGTGTAGCCAATCAGAACGTTGCATACGAGAGATGAAAGATTGTCACGGTGCCTATATACAAACTAAACATGGGGTCTGGTAAGTAACGTTACATGTGTAAATTGTAATACACGTAGTTTTAACAGTGTTTCAAGCATGTTGTAATTTGTATTAAGCGGTAATTTTGTGAGTGATATTAATGTTTAAATATGGCTTTGATAATGGTCATTTTTTTCAGCCACAGTAAACCTTTGTTTTGTACATTTTGTTTAAAGAGTACAGTGTTTTTATCAAAAATACAACTTTTGTAGTTCCAGAATACAGTTTGGTGATCCTAAAGTTTGGCAGGTCTGAGTATACCTGCCAGGCAAATAGAAAACTATAAAACTATGCCTCTAGGGAGCCCCCACATAGTGGTTGCTCCAGCTGCAGATAGACCAAGCATAGTGATCAGTTCTGGGCATACCAGACTAGACAGCACCCTGACACACTTGGTGCAGCGCTGGGCATGGACCCCTTCCAAAGACCAGAAAGCCGGGGGAGTGTCAAAAATGCTTCTGCTTACCTCCTCCCCGACCTGAGAGAAGGCGCTAGAGTGGCGGGCAAAGAAACGCTGGCCTGAGCGAGCGATGATGACCTGGCCTGACCACGACTGTGGTGAGGTAAGCCTTGATAGACCTGTTTACCTCGATAGACAATCACAAGCTATGATCTGCCAATGGTCTTGCTGGTCGACGCCTTCAACTTCACCCTTCTCTGGAACCCTTTTATAGGATACGCCTTCCCACCATTCGCCTTGGTGCCACGAGTACTGGATAAGGTGGAACAAGACTAGTCCTGACTAGTGTTACTAGTTGCACCAAACTGGCTGGGATGGCAGTGGTATCCACATCTTCTCCTGTTTCTAGCAAATTACCCGTATGAACTACCGGTCACAAGGACATGCTGTCCATGCCGTTAACTGGGGAACTCTATCACAGACCAAGTACCTTGCATTTGACTGCATGGCCTCTGTCAGGGATGCCTTTCTCACGTAGGGCCTTTCTCAGGATGTATTCTGCGAGACTCGGACTGTTTCAAGAATTGTGTGCTAACTGTTCAGCTTCTTGGCATTCAGCACCTCTGTGTGCCGTAGCAGATTTTCAACTCGCTCAGTTCAATCTTGGAAAGCAAGTCAAAAGGGTTCTGTTTGGCCATAGCAGTCATTCACGAGGGCTTCCTGATGGCTCCGCCTTATCAAACCCAGAAGCCCTAGAGAAGCTCTTTATAGGCATATTTTTAGAATACCCGACAGTTCGAAATCTCTCACCACCCTGGAGCATGCAGGTGATTCTAGAAACTTAGCCAAGGCCCCTCTTGATCCACTGGCTTCCTGCCCTTTCAAAGAGCTCACCATTAAAATGGTGTTCCTCTTAGCAGCAGCATCAGCTAGACGCCGTATTGCACTACATGCCCTATCCCTCACAGAGGGTCACATAAGATTTGAATGGGGAGGGGGGGGGTGGTCAGAGTCAGACTAATCCCTGACTCTTCTTTCCTGGCCAAGAACCAAACCTTGGACTTCTTGCCGGAACCTATTTGCCTTCCTTTTTTAATATCCCTTTCAGATACTCAAGAGGACAAGAGTGGTGCCCAGTGCAGTGTCTCTGATACTACTTGAAGCATACCCAGCCCCTTCACAAGGATGTCAAGTCGCTTTTCATTTCAATAAATGGTCAATAACCCAGTATCGAAAGATACTATTTCTCATTGGATTTGTCAAGCAATTTCCTACAACCCAAAAGCTCTGTTTGCTCAAAGGTCACATGTCCATGCTCACCAAGTATAGGCCCTAGCTACCTCAATTGCTCTTTTCAAAGGTGTTCCTTTAAATGAAATTTTGTCAACAGCCGTCTGGAAAACTCCGTCAACATTCGTGTCAGCCTATCTGCGGGACATTCCAGCCAATGGTGGCTCTCTGGTTTGGGCAGTGCTTCACCCAGGACAGCCTCAAGACTAAAAGGGTGAATTTTCAACCATTTACATAAGTATGTACTTGTTTATAACCCTCACATTTACAATTTTTCTGGCTAAGCTAACATATGTAGGGACTTGGGTTATTTATCTGGAAGAGACTTCCCCTAGTGCTCTCTCTGTCACACAAAAAACCAGAAGAGTCTGTGGAGAAGAGGGGCAGATAGGCAAACACCCTTCTGATTAGTTCTGACCTTTCTGAACCCCCCTCCTACTTTTCAATGATATTTTAATAGCTTAGGTATAATTTGACCTTTCTGAACAACCCATCTGTGCATCCCGCTCGCTCCTACTTTCAATCTCTTCAGTGGCATTGCAATCTGTTGCATATTCTAATAGCACAGAATCCCTGGTTAGGTATAATTTGAACCTAAATTTACATCAAACCCACTTGGTGACCGCTGGCAGCAGGAACTTCCAAATTGATAACAAACTCCATGTTATCCAGCCCAAATTAAATCCATCATCAACAACCTTTCTCGCCATCTGTCTTAGCATCCCCTCCCACCTCCTTATTGGTTCCCCCAACCCCTCCCACTCATTCAAATCTCTTCAGTGGCATTGAAACCTTCCCAGAGTGTAAACTCAATTGCTGAGTTAAAAAATTAGATAGGTATTTAACAGTTTTTGAATCAGGTCTGATTCTTCCCTGAGACCAGATTGCATATTTTAATAGCAAACAAACTGAGAACCAGGTATTTTAATATAATATAATTCTAAGTAAATACCCCACTACACTAAGCAGGGTGGTTTCCATTGCATCATTTTGTCATTCATCAACAGCTCGCATGCTGTATGTAACTGAATCAAGATTATGGATTGGAGCTACTGATGCCAGCAGGGAAGGTGGATGGGAATGGAGTGATAGCTCACCGTTTAAGTACCTAAACTGGAACACTGGTAAGCACTCACTTCCTGTTCTAGCAGGATTTTGCACATTAATTTATATTTTCTGTTTGTTGGAGATGTTAGGATCTTATTTTCAAAGTATTTTACATCTTGTAACTCTTTATTATACTAATAAAATGGTTTTTGCAAAATGCCCATTCTCTATTTATCTTTTTGGTGTATGCTTTATCATCTAGTCATTGATTTGAATGTCATTGGGGTTTTTTTTTATCTTTCATAATGCAATAATGCTTGATAGACAATTTTACTTTGTAATAACTGAATAACTATTCTATAACTGAATAATGTTTGCCTATGCTTTAATCATTGTGAACTATTACAAGCCTACAGTAGACAATTCTCAAAGTAAAGCTATTTTGATCAAATTATTCCCTTTTTTCTTATTTGTACCTATGAGAATATAGCAAAATGTGTGCCTAAAGCTCCATAAGCCCACTGTATGTACTTTCAAGTCTTCAAAACAAAATTGCAATTTTGCCTATTTTTTTTGAATAAATGATGTTGTATCAAAACACATTACAACTGATGTTTTGATATGCTTTTTACAGGTGAGCCTAATAATGCTGGTGATGATGGGGAGCACTGTGCAGAGATGTATGTCAACATTGGTTCATGGAATGATGTGCCCTGTGGTGCGCAGGACAAAAAAGGCTACATCTGTAAAAAGAATGGTGAGCGAAATAGCTTTTGGCTCTATGATCTCATAGTTTTTAAGTAAACTGCTGGCAGCGCATTTAAGCATAAAGATGTATGGACAAGTTGGGATTTTTATTTACAAGAAAGAGCATTGAATTCTAAACAGAGTAGTCTTTAAATTGCATCACTAGCACATGTAGTTTAGGGCTAATCAATGTTTGAATGATTTGTAATGTATGCACAAGTTGTAATGTATGAAAGAGAGGACCTCCCAAAATCTTTTAACATAATTCTTTAAATTTCTGTCCTAATTTTCAGTTACTAATAATCATCTGCTGAATTTTGATTTGGGGTAGGATGTAGATTAAAACTTTTTGGTCATATTCAACTTCTACCATTCAAATAGTGTTGGTGAAGGATTGAAACGCAATAACTTAACATAAGGACTTTCATAGGTTTTTTGTTGTAATGTCACAAGATTACAATTTGCATAATTTATTATCCCCTCGCCAATGAAGTTAGTGAAGAGGGGATATAGCATTTACCATTTATTCATCCGTCAATCCGTCCGCCCGTCCATCCGTCCGTCTGTCCACATCTATTGTCCATCCGGCCTCATGCATTGTTCAGTTACTGGAAAACAAAAGATTGCTGTTGTAGGAAAAGAATTCCCAACTATTTTTATGAAAAGAAATTTATAGAAAAGAGAATTGCTTTAAAAGAACAATTGCATTTCAGACTTGATTAGCAATTAAAGGATTTGTTCTGGCATCAGAAAAAGCAGAATAATAGAGCTGACAGCTCAATAAAATTTATAATGAAAGTGTCATTGGGAATGAATAGCAAAAGAACAATAAGTCTTCACTTGAATAGAATGGAAACATAATAGACATGATAATCTGCAAATTAATCTGTACTGAATTTTCATTCTGATTTGGTAGATTGATCAATCTTATCTCGTATATAAGATGGAAAAAAGTTGAACATGTTTATATTGGGAGTGTCAAAGTTAAGGCTTGGGCAGGGGGAGCTGTGGTGCAATGGAGGATGGTGGGTGAATGAATGATGGTAGATGAGTTTGTTTGGGATGATAGATTGAATGGGGTGGGTTGGGGTAGTAGGTGAATGGGGATGGTAGGTGAATGGGGATGGTAGGTGAGGGGATGGGAGGTAGGTGAATGTTGGGTGGAAGATGGTAGGTGATTGGGGATGGTAGGTGACTGGAAGAATGGTGGGATAGCATGGGGGCATGAAGGATGTGTAGATGATACATCAATCACCTGGTCCAGGTGAACAGTCTGAAACTTGTACACCAGTTGAAAAACTGGGGAACCCAGAACTAACACCAAAGCTGGTTCTAGGGCTTTTTCAGCTGACCCCATGTTTGGAACTCTTTGGGGTTCATGGGAGGTTCAAAAGGAAAGAATGTTTCTTTTTAATCATGATGGTACTGAATTTGGGGATTCTGGGCACTTGGAATGGAAAAGGCGCCTACTACAAATGAACATGGATGGATGGATGGATGGGATGAAATTTGGGACAGGGTGGAATGACATGTGGGACAGGGTGGCGTGGTATGTGAAACAAGGTGGTGTCATGACATTTATGACAGGCTGAAATGGCATGTGGGATTGAGCATAATGACAGGTGAGGCAGGATGGCATGTCATCTGGATTTTAGGTGGGATGGCATATGGGAAAGGGTGGGATACAATGGATGGAATGGCCTGTGGGACAAGGTGGAATGGCATGTGGTACATGGAGGGATGGCATGTGGGACAGGGTAGGTTGGCACATGGTACAGGGAGGGATGGCATGTGGGATAAGGTGGCATGGTATATGGGACAGGGAGGGATGGCATGTGGAACAGGGTGGCATTGTATATGGGACAGGGTGGCAAGGCATATGTTGGGATGTCATCTTGATTGCAGGTGTCATGATTGCATATGGGTTATGTGTGATGGAATGGTATCTGAATTTCATGTATGATTTTCTGTAGGGAGGGACATCATGCAGAACAGAGGATGAGATGGCAGTCATGACAGAGGGTGGAAAGCATGTTATTAGTGGCAAGGAGATTTATCATTTGTGATGTCTGGTTTATTATAATAAGGCCTTCAAATTCAAAATGCTGTAAAATATTGAAAATTAATTGGTTTTGATGAAACATTTTGCTATTTTCAGGGTTTCCAGCTTGTTTTCTTCCAAATATGCTCAAGTTGGTAATACCAGGCCATAGATCTTTAAATGTTTGTAGTTTCATTTTTTAAATGCTTTATTTGTCTCGAACAGGTTATATAATGTCTCACTTCAAGGTCACGCCAAATGCATACATTAAAGGGTTGGACACAATTCAGCTAAGTAATGTTTATCCTGAGGATTGTGCATCTCAGTGTGTCAACTCAGCCACATTTACTTGCCGCTCATTTGAATACAATCGTGATGGCATGTCCTGTGCACTCAGTACAGAAAGCAATTCTTTCTCATCTGCTACTATTGCTGGCAAAAGTGGCACGGATTATTATGAGAGACGTAAGTACCCTCTGTGCAAAATTGTGTTCTGAAAATCATGAATTAGGTTTGCTAAGATGTATCAATGAACAAATCAGTGGAGAATGATTTGGACACTGAATTAAATGTATGCTTTAGAGTTGGTTCTGTTTTTAATCACTTTGAGAAATTACTTTTACTAAACTTTTACATGAACTGAAATAAAAACCAATGTAATAATGTATGAAGTATTATTTACTTATTTATATTTTATCTATTAACTGTTTCCTGAATGTTGAACCTGTTTGAAATACATTTTTGTTCTCCCTTTGCTAAACTTCACAATCCCCCTCCAACATTATCACTTCCTCCACAACAGCAACCTTTTCCACTTGAATTTAATCTCCCCACACCTTATCCTTTTCTATCTATCTCACATCCCTCTTCCTCCCTCCTTCTTAGCACCTTTTCTTCTGCAACTTATTTCTTCTAAAATTTTCACTTCTCTCCATCCTTCCCCTTTTTCGAATCATCTCTGTCCTAACCTTTGCATCTTAATTATCTAACACCCTCTTGGCACGTTTGACTCTGACTGTCACGGTGCCCGTTAAAGCTCATCAAACTTAATCCAAAGTCTACAAACATATTTAAAATCTGGCTTTTATGATGAAAAAACACATTGTTTGAGATTGCACAAGTGACAAGGTTTGCTCAAGACTTCCAAACAAGTGCTGATTTATTTCTATTACATCAAAATTAATGATTTTTTTAGTGTCAGGTAGGATGGACAAGATGGAATGGCTGCTATGTTGTGGATCCCCTTTTCCCCTCAAGAGAGGTTTTGGCATTTGTCCAAATAACAGTCAACAATCAAGTTTCACTTTAGAAAAAAACATTTTATTGTCACTAACTGCATATATCCAGAAGAAGTACAAGGTAGGCTAAGTGAAAAGTAAAAAAAAGTGAAATCAAAAGTGAAAATGGTATTAAAGTAAAGTGCCTCTGGTGTCTGTTGGAAAATTAAACTTCCATATGAAAGCTGAACTTGGGATATATGTGTGTTAGCACAGAGCGACCATTGGGAAGAGAACGAAAAACATGCATGCATTGCACAGGTGACGCAAGTACCAATTCACCAAAGACATCATTAAATTATTGACCTGTTTGACTGTAAATAAACTTCTCCCATGGGATTACAGGAAAATACCATACCAATTTAAGAAAAGCCCACATAAAAAAGGAAAGCAAGGCTTAAATGATCTAAATAAACTTGAATGACAGAGGACTACTTTCTAGGGCCTGGTCACCACAATCTTCTGTCAAAGGATACCAAAAAAGCAAGAAGAAAATACACACCCCAATAAAGCTCATCCCTAACAACTAGTTTGTTTATGATTTATGGTATGTGAGGTTCATATTGATTTTGTCTTTGTAAAGCCATCGGAGATCAGTGCCAACAAGGATGGTTGCAGAACTTCAACAAATGTTATCACCTTATCAAAGGTTCCAAGACGTGGTTTGAAGCGAAGAGTGCATGTCAGTTCAGCGGCGGTGACCTGGTGACTATCAAGACCTCTGATGTTGAGGTAATGATGTTGACCACTTTATTAGGTTCAGGTAAAAATATCCAAAGAGTTTGGAAGGAAATCTATGTCACGATTAAATGGAATAAGTATACTAATCTGTTTCTGATTTTTTGGAAAAGTTCCCTCAAGCATTTCTTATGAATTATAATAAAATATAGGATGTCCTGCTTAAGATCTAGGAAGGATGAAATATTCAGTCATGTACACTTTGTGCCTTTTTTATTTTAATTCTTCTTATTTTAGAATTGGCTCACCACTCAAATTGCCCTCATGGGTGACAAGTACTGGATAGGTCTGCATGATCAAAGCAATGAAGGGGACTTTGAATGGGTAGATGGTACCTTGTTGTCAGACACCGGATTTAAGTAAGTATAAACCAAAATGCATGATGTCATTTATTATGCGTTGAAGTACAATATGTTTTTTTTTTTTTTTTTTTTTTCGCTCGACTCTTTTGCAATGGTTGTTTTGAACCACTTTTGTGCTATTTATGGCCTACCCATCCTACCTTCCAGTGTTCCTACTTTATCTTTATATTTAATAACTCTGCCTTCATATTGTATCAACTCTCTCATCATTTGTTATCAACTCTTATCTTGATGTTTTATCCATGTGCGCCTCCTATATTACCAATCATATCTGTATTTGTTACTCATCAAACCTTTTAAGTCATATCCATCGTCCATCTGGTATTCATATGCAAATCTTGTCTTTCAAAATAACCCCCACCTTTACCTACCCTGTCCTCATACCTTGTCCCTATAATCCTCATAGTTCCCATCTTTCCTGAATGTACTACCCATTCTACATATTTTGTATTGGTTTCTTGCCACTATATTGATTAAACGTTTAGATAATTAGAGATGCAAGATTTTCTTAATGTTAATATTGGCTTCAATCTTACCTGATTTATCTGTTTCCAGACGTTGGGATATTGGCGAACCCAACAACGTTGGAGGGGAGGATTGCGTAGAGATGTACTCAACTGGACTTTGGAATGACCAAACCTGTGATGAAAAGACCCCTGGGTGGATTTGTGAGATGGCTCAAGGTATTTTCCTTTTCTCAGATGATAATTATCTTTAATTAAAGGAATATTCCCTTCTTGTTGTCTGCAATTCCTCAAAATCTTTTTTGTATTCTTTAAGAAGAAGGTAATTAATTTTCAAAGAATGGCATTACGATACTTTAGAAATTTGCAGATGTGAATCTATACTTAGCCTGTTAAGATTTGTTTGTACACAATTGTTTCAATATGTTAAACTTGAATACACATCATGCATCCATATCAGTTTTCTTAAATTTTCGAGCTATTTTCTTCATTTTGTTGAAATTTTTAGGATATTTTCTTCAATACTTGGGCAGTTTTCTTTAATTTTGGGGAAATTTTCTTCAATTTTTGGAAAGTTTTTCTTCAATTTTGGGAAAATTTCCTTCCTTCTTAGGATTTTTTTTTATTTTCAGGAAATTTCCTTTATTTTCCGAAATTTTTATTTGGGAAATGTTCATCAATTTCAGCGCTTCCAGAGACTTCGCCCCCCTTCCAAGGCTTTGATGGTTCCTAGTTTCAAAACACTGATTTAAAGCAATTTCCTAAACGGTTCATGCCAATTTACTTCTATGTGCCCAACGTTTTACTCTTATGAGCTTTTTTTTTTTTTTCGAGGGTGGGGATGGGGGGGGGACTCCAAATTTACCTTTTCCCCCCAGTTAAACATGACCCACCACGCCACTGCTCAAATGCAAAGTTAATGAAATTGTGTCTGGAGAGTAATTTAATGAAAAATATTGCACCTACAATAATGGATAAAAGGCTTTACCCTTTTTACCCCACTACCCATTTCAATGTTGGGAAATGATTTTGCGACTGTAACTTTGAACAGTCAGTTCCAACAATGAAATGAGGTGGAAGGGAAGAATAGGGGTCAAATACTTTTGTTGGGGATTGTAGTTTCAAACTCATGGTATGAATTAGACTCAGTGCCATCAGTTCCCATTTGTATCCCATTTTGTTAAAAAACACCTTTACAAGAATGAATTACATATGGATCATCATATACTACCAATGTTGTATGTCATTTCTACAGTGTTTGATGTCCCGTATGAGCCTATACCCACTACAGTCAGACCAGGCCTGCGCTGCCGTGATGGATGGTACTCTTACAGCTCTTGGTGCTACAAGCTGCTGACTAACAAGAAGAACTGGGAAGCATCTCGCAGTGATTGTGTTGCCATGGGTGCAGATTTTGCATCTATTGCAGACGACAACGAAAACCAGTTTTTGGCTGCGTTGGTTGGAGCCAGTATGTAAACTGCTTGTTTATTCACACCCTTTTTGCCTTGATTTTGTTTTATATTAAGTAAAAGTTTTAAAGTAGCACCAGGCCAACAAGTATTGGTGTGTAATGCTGGGGTACCTTGGGTAATCAATGCTTGTTATGCATGCACCGGTTCTGAAATGCTTTTTGACATGAGTATTCAAAGTCACATCTAATCAAGGTTCTGTGGTTTTTCATGCTATCGATACATCTTGCTGTGAGGTAATGTTGTCAGTGTAACAAATCAAATGATAGAGTTTGGCAGATGAATATGTCTGTAAGACATTAAGAGGGAAAGGCAAGAAAACGATACTGAAAAAGAAAATATAAGCATTAAATAAAATTGAAAAATGTTGAAGAGAGTGAGCAGATATTAATGCAACGATTTGCCACAAATAAGGTCTCGCCTTTCTTTCAGTATTGTTTAAGAATTATTAACCTTTCTGGGTTTGATGATTGACAGCTTTTTCAACTAATCACCACATGAATTTGCCTAGCAACAAATTCTGTGTAACTAAGTTGGGCAAACTTTCTCATGCTACTGGTACAGTACAGCTAGCTCATGTAATCAGTGCAAAATTTACTATACAAAATAAATTTCTGCACACACAGACTGAGTGACGGCAAATTGGTGAACAAAAATTGCACTTACGGGCCCACAATCACTGATATGCAAATCAATTACCACCGCAGAAGTAAAGTATGTATCAGATTTATTGGTTTGGTGACAGGTGAAGCAATTTTCTTGAGATTCCTTTTTTAATATTTCTAATTTTTTTGCAGGTGGTCTTACAAATCCCCTGATTCATTTCTGGATTGGTTTGCATGACTCCACACTGACTTCTGAGTTTGTGTGGTCTAATGGGGATGAGGTGGTGTTTACGTACTGGGCAGACAATGAACCTAACAGTTTCCTGGGTTTAAGTGAAGATTGTGTTGAAATGACAGCAGGGGTAAGTTAGCTTTACATCTGCTTTAAACAATGCTTGAAGGTCTATGGACAGGTACCACCATGTACTACAAAGATAAATTATTTCTGAGATTAATAGCTTTTAAATTGTGAATATAGCATATATAGTTCTGAAGTTAAAAGTTCTCAGTTTTGTTGTAATATATTGGAAAAAATTGATGTTTGAGCAGAAAACACCTCAAAATGCTGTGTTTTGCTGTATATATCTTGTCTTAATTTCAGACCTTAAAAATGTTCAAAATGCCTTCTTTAATTTAAGGCTGGTTGGGGTATGGTAAAGATCAAATCATTTTTACTAGAATTATTTCCCTTTTTTGAAGGGAAATAGCAGAGGCTTAAAAAACAATAGATTTTCATAAGAAACCAGAGACTGTCCTGTTCATACATCACAAGAATAACAACATATTTTGGATATTTTCCCATAGTTGCACACATTAGTTTTTTAGTGAATCTTAAATCAATTTAGCTAATGTTGGTTGCTTCTACATGTCCAAAATACTTTTACTAGTACTCATACACCTGAATAAATGGAGAGTACCTCAGGTATAATCAAGCAGTTTGAACATGTTGATGGAAAGTTCTTTTTTGTTTATTTTGGTAAATGTGCTTTTTAAGTGCTACAGCTTGAAATTAATACCAGAACATTTAATCTGTTTATATAGTTGTAAGTATTTTCCTGCATATATTGTTTCTTTACACTTTGTTTTGATGGAGTCTATGTATTACATCTCTTGTATATTTATTTTTTTGAATTTGAATTAGCTTTACAGTAGCTGAAATTCATTTTACATACAATAAATAAAGCCTGTTAAAGTTTTTGTTCATGACATACCTCAGTATACTCAGCATGTAGATTAATATACCTCAGTATGCTCAGCATGTAGATTAATATACCTCAGTATACTCAGCATGTTGATTAATATACCTCAGTATGCTCAGCATGTTGATTAATATACCTCAGTATACTCAGCATGTAGATTAATATACCTTAGTATACTCAGCATGTAGATTAATATACCTCAGTATACTCAGCATGTAGATTAATATACCTCAGTATACTCAGCATGTAGATTAATATACCTCAGTATACTCAGCATGTTGATTAATATACCTCAGTATACTCAGCATGTAGATTAATATACCTCAGTATACTCAGCATGTAGATTAATATACCTTAGTATACTCAGCATGTAGATTAATATACCTCAGTATACTCAGCATGTAGATTAATATACCTCAGTATATTCAGCATGTAGATTAATATACCTCAGTATACTCAGCATGTAGATTAATATACCTCAGTATACTCAGCATGTTGATTAATATACCTCAGTATACTCAGCATGTAGATTAATATACCTCAGTATGCTCAGCATGTAGATTAATATACCTCAGTATACTCAGCATGTAGATTGATATACCTCAGTATATTCAGCATGTAGATTAATATACCTCAGTATACTCAGCATGTTGATTAATATACCTCAGTATACTCAGCATGTAGATTAATATACCTCAGTATACTCAGCATGTAGATTAATATACCTCAGTATGCTCAGCATGTAGATTAATATACCTCAGTATACTCAGCATGTAGATTAATATACCTCAGTATATTCAGCATGTAGATTAATATACCTCAGTATACTCAGCATGTAGATTAATATACCTCAGTATACTCAGCATGTTGATTAATATACCTCAGTATACTCAGCATGTAGATTAATATACCTCAGTATACTCAGCATGTAGATTAATATACCTTAGTATACTCAGCATGTAGATTAATATACCTCAGTATACTCAGCATGTAGATTAATATACCTCAGTATATTCAGCATGTAGATTAATATACCTCAGTATATTCAGCATGTAGATTAATATACCTCAGTATACTCAGCATGTAGATTAATATACCTCAGTATACTCAGCATGTTGATTAATATACCTCAGTATACTCAGCATGTAGATTAATATACCTCAGTATACTCAGCATGTAGATTAATATACCTTAGTATACTCAGCATGTAGATTAATATACCTCAGTATACTCAGCATGTAGATTAATATACCTCAGTTTACTCAGCATGTAGATTAATATCACAATATTATTATAAAGGTATGAGGCAGAAGAATCTTTTTTTTTTAGCTAAGTAAGTCATTCACATAGACAGTTTATGATGAACTTTTGCCTTGGTTTGGATACTATCATCTCATTACATACTACCAGAAGTTAGGTATCTTTATAATTTATATTTATAGCTTCCTTTGTGTGAAAACTTTTTTTAACAAGCTGTTTTTATTGAACAAATCAATATTGCATGATTGTACAGTGATTCTATCTGCATAGACTAATACAAGTGGGAATGCTTTTTAGTTTGTTTGATTTGCAGTACTTTATCTTTTTATTGTGTAGGGAGGGTGGAATGACGAGCGATGCAACATGCTGAATCCTGCAATCTGTAAAATGGACAAGGAGGATTTGCCTGGCACTGTAGCACCTGTAACAGGCACTGGATGTGATGTGGTAGGCTTATCTCACTCTGTTTTTACAATTTGTTATATTCAAAGCCTCTGGAGGTTGATTTAATAAGCAAGAGAGAAAATGATGTGATTTAAGGGGCAATAAATGAGAGTGCAAGTGTCAAGGCTTCATCAAACAAACAAACAAACAAACATTAAAAGAGAAACATTGTGAAATTATAATTGAAGAAGTAGAGTCACAGTTTATAAATGGAAGGTCTGTTTGGCGGATCCAGGAGGGTGAATAGGGTGACTAGCCACCCCCTATTCCCCGGCAAAAATATATATTTCTAGGCCTATGGTCTAACACATCATGTTGACTTTGCAATACCAAATACCAAGATGCCCTCTAAGAGTGTCTAGGGGCTTAAGTTTTTTTTAAATTCCTTTTTCCAGGGGGACACCCACCCCTCAAACCCACTCAACGCTCAGTGCTTTGCACCTCGATGGGACACTCCTCTGACCCAGTGGCATAGGAATAGAAAGGCAGAGGATAATGCAGGAAATGGCTTTATTTGCTTATTACTGTATTGCACACAGACAATTTGCAAAGTTTGTAAAAAGCGAATCGCATAACAAGATCTGTAACTGACACATCAATAGTAAAATTGATGAATACTAGTGACTTGTGGCATAGCTAAAGGGGGTGGGAGGAATTTCCCCTGGCCAAAATTTCCCAAAACTAGAAAAATTTGTGCAGAATCTAATTCATAAAATAAATTTTTTTGTTTGTTCCTTTATAGAAATTATATTTCTTTGGTAATCCTGATAAAAGCAATCTGTCTTAGTAACCATTTATGGGAAGAGGATCATGATATTTTTCAATAACACAATTTCTAGATTAGGTCTAGAGTTGCCAAGTTTCCCTCAAAATATTTTACTTCCACAAAATTTTGGTTAAGTGCTTGCTCAAATTATATGACATTTTGCTCAAAATATTCTAATTTTTCCTCAAAATATCCCCAAAATTTTCCTCAAAATTTCAGATGTGTCTGACTTTTTGCTCAAAAATTGCCAAGTTGTCCCTTAAGATATCCAACTTCCCTGAACACCTCTTTTCTAAATCTTGGATCCACCACTGGGTCTCAATATCTTTATTGAGAGATCCAGCTAAAAGATTGATGTCAATGATCATAACACAGGGGTGTTGGTAGAGGAGGAATCTGGTAGTGGCCTTATAGGCCTAACTATATTCTCAATTTTCTTGAAACCTGCATCATATGTGCACCACATATTACTTAGTTATATGATCAAGCAGTCCAAGATAATGTAGGATCTGCCTTTTTTCTATTCTTCAAGAAGAGTTTTTGAGTCTTATTCTTTCTGTAGTGGTGATCTTTCCACACAGATCATAGAAATGATTTTGATAGAATAAATGAACTGCAATCTCTGTTTTGCAGGGTTGGATACCTTACCGAGGCTCATGTTATGGACCAGTGACCCTTGCCCCCCGTAAGTGGGATGGTGCCCAATCAGCTTGTGTCAAGGAAGGAGGAAACCTGATTTCCATTAAGGACAGGTAAAAATAACATTTTTATTGACATATCTACTCTGAACATTTTAAAGTAATCATATAACGATTTAAATGATTTTTGTGTAATAACAATTTCATCATGATTTTTGCTAAATGTGGATGTGTTGACCACTCAGCAGGCTATGGAAAAAGGTGCATCGTGCATCAACCAATCAGCTTTAGAAGAAGTTAAGGGGAAGTTTTTAAACATATTTATACATATGTAGGCCTACATTAGTGTGCTATTAGCATACTTTAATTTCGCAGCTAAGAGGCTGCATGCATAAATTAAAACTCTAAAAAAGTTCACTTGAAAATGACAATATAGAACAGCGGATTATACCAGTGTGCAGAATTATCCCCCCATAGTTTCGAATAGGAAGAAGTTTATTCTGCATACTTCTAAGGAAGGATATAATGTTTAATGTAAATTTTTCTTCCCAAATTAGTAGTATTTATGGCTATCTGGAGTTGTAGGCCTAAGTATGCAAGTTATTTTCAAAGGAAATATATCCAAAGAACGTATGTGAACGAATAGCAATTAAAATACTTTTTCTGGCATGAAAGGAAAATAAACCTATAGAGCCTCTTACCTCAATAGATTTGAAATCAAAGAGCATGAAAAGAAATTGAAGTAAGTGGTTGGAGATTGGATTGGTGAGTGGAAGTAGGTAGGTGAGTGGAGGGTGAACAGGTAAGTGGAGTCTGAACAATTGAGTGGGGGGTCAATAGCTGAGTTGGGATGTATTAGAGTGGAGAGTAGATATTAGAGTGGAAAGTAGATTTGAGAATAGAAGGTCAAAGGTAGCATGAGTATGAGGTGCAGCTTAGGGATAAATGTTGTTAATTGTATCAAGAGAATGAATGCCCATTGATATTTGTGTCGTATTTTCTATGCAGTAATGAACAGGCTGTATTGTCTACTATCATGGGCCAAGTGGATGGGGAGCCTATTTGGATTGGTTTGAATGACCTGGTGGTAAACCATGTCTACCATTGGAGTGATGGCTCAGCTGTTACCTACACCCACTGGAATTACGCCCAACCACGTAAGAAAATGATGCTACCTTGTGAATATCTCTCAAAATGCTGACCAAAATGTTTGCAGTGATTTTGGACTGTCATGAATGTCATTTTGCAAATGACATTCAGCCACATATTCCCTGATAGCAAGCATGTGAATATCATGAAATGCGGTCTTATCGTGATTTTGTTATTAAAATCACTTGATCTTCGTATGTGTTCTTAATTGCAAAATCGTAAATAGAAGGTTGTGAAAAGAATGTGTATGCAAACATTTAAGAACTCGGAAATTCCACTCATTGGAAATGTCTTGTCAGTAGAAGGGTGGAAGCCGCAGTCTTCAAACCAAGAGCAGGCACTTTCTGTTTGTAGACTCGTTAGTGGACAGACTAATGCTCTTCTTTTATTTTGGTTATTTGCTTTAGTAACCTTTTTACAGAATGCCATTAACAAAATGACATTCACATTGGTACCATCCTCCTTTTGACCCATTCTCTGATGCTATCTGAATTTGTATATAGATAGGTTGTCTTTAAATGCTTTGGAAAGTAAATTCCTGTTTAACTGCTCCTTTCTGCATTTATGCCTAGAAAACAACTAATAAATGATTTGTTTATGCAAATTGCTTATTATTGTGACTTAACCCAAGGGTTAATGTTTATGGCATAATTGCTTTTCTTATGTTGATGTATATAACATATTGCTTTCTCGCTTCCCTATGTTTCCATGTACTTGGTATGTCCATTACCCACAAATCTATTGGGTTGATGAAATGAACTTCATGCATTGCACTGATATTTCTTTGTTACAGAGGAGAATAATGGGAATTGTGTGGTATCCACTGTGGGCAAAACACCTGGTTTGTGGCAGGTTGCTGAATGTGATGGCAGTTTTCGCTATTTATGTGAAAAGGTTCAAGATGGTTTTACTGCAGCACCCACTGTCACCCCTAGAGCAAACCCCACTGGACCTAGCAGCCAAGATTGCTCTGACAATTGGGTTGGATATGGAGACAAGTGCTTTAGGGTACGTTGCAAAAATAAGGGTAGTACATCAATGATGTCACATCACATGCATTTATATTAAAAAGGAAGCACTCATGTCCATTATTTGAATGAAGAACTTATATTGCCAAGTTTGCAACAGTTTATTATAGAAACAATATATTGTGTGAATTCAAGCATACTGAGATTGTATTTATTTGGTTGCTTTAAACAGGCCTTTGATTACACAGCAAGAAACTCATTTTTAAACAGGAGACCTTGGGCATCAGCCCGAGCCTACTGTGTGGCTGCTGGTGGTGACCTAGCTAGTTTCCATAGTGCTGATGAGGAGTCTTACATCAAGTCACAAATTGAGACCCCGTAAGTTTTTAATTCAAAATTGATTCTCTCTTTTTGCTCTCTCAACCTACTCCTTTCCTATAAACTATTCTTCCTTGTTTTCTCATGAATCTATTTTGGTGCCCAGATTTATATGGAAGTATCAATTTCATGCTTCTGCTATTAGCAACTTGTATCACTATGTACACCAAACTGCTGTTGTGAAAAGGCCAATTTGTGTCTTTTCTTACCAAATACAATATTACCTAGCAGTATGGCCCCATGAGGATCTGTTACTTGTTGACAAGGGTAAAGACACTTAAAGGCGTTCTCCTTTTACTTGGTATTCTTTAATTCACTCTTCTTTTGTGTTCAAGTCTTAGATTACAAATGTACAAGACTTGGATGCATACAACTTAGTATACAACAATCGTCACTGTAATAACTCGTTCACTTCAGATGTCAGCACAGTAACTATGGTACATAGGATGTATATACCCCTAACTCACAAACTCTTTCTTTCTATACTTTCAGTCCTCTCACGTCTTCTTTCCCAGACCGACCTTATCTTCCCCCAACTTTCTCAGCAAGTGTACAGTGGCTTGTTAATTCCCATTAATATAAATTCATTGTAATGTTTTTCTTATACATCTACTTGTTCCCAGGTTTTTAACTTCTTTTAACTTAACCTTGTTAATCCCCATAAAACCATTCATATTACATTTCCTGATGCTTTTCTCATCCTTGTGCTTAACTCAGCTTTCTATCTTTTGACTTTTGCTTTTTAACTTCTTCACAACAGCCGCACTTCTTCACTTGTATGAAAAATTGGTTTATCATTACAAACAAGCATCTATAAACACATGTAGTCTGGGTCATGGCAAGTTACCAGGCCAATCTTGAAGACATAGCCCCTCTCTGCAGATTTAACATGTTCTATGTGAGTTTCAACTCCTGGAAAATGTTATCTTATGAAACAGGGACCTGATGATACCAATCCCTTGGTCCACATGTTCATCCCACACCTTCCTTTTAGTGATGGTGGTCACAGAATCATCCCACAGGGGTGTGGGAACATAATGTGTGCATACCAGGTCAGAGGGTGGTGTCAGGACTATTGATTTTAACTCACATCATTTTTAGTTCCTTCCTGTTGAGGCTCTCTCACAGCACTCCATCTTTGGCCGCCCTCCTCCCCCTTCCCTCCCCCGAAAAAAAAAATGGAGTCTCTTGTAACAAAAGCTATTTTTCTTTTGTATCTGCAGCGAAAATGTTGCTGAGGGATTCTGGATTGGTCTCCATGACCGAGGTCAAGAGTCTGGTATGTGAGGTTAACATTTACTAATAAACCTTATTTAACTTTCCCAGAACAAAATATATTTATTTTTGCTTCATCACAACACTTTCAACATAATTTTTTTTTTTTTTTACAGACAAGAATAGCCTTGCATGTGAAGTTTACATTAGTACTTCAATTTATTGGAATGAAAACTTATACTTCTTTCTTTCCTTTAAAACCTTTACATTTGTTTTTAGGTCTAAATGATTTCAGCAATCTTTATTTCTTTATCCATAGGCTGGGAGTGGAGTGACGGCAGCCCCTTAGATTATGTCTGGTGGCATGATGGAGAGCCAAATGATTCTGGCACAATACTTGGAGAAGATTGTGGTGAAATCTACATCTCAGACAGGGGATGGAATGACCATGAGTGTTACCTAATATCAAGTTGGATTTGTCAGCTTCCGAAAGGTGAGTAATATGCTGCTTCTAGCAAAGGATTGTGTCCTTTTTCCATTTATAAATATTGTGTCCACATCCACCGTCTCCTTTCACCCTCCCCCGCTGTTCTGTTTATTTCTTCCAGTTAGCCCTTTGTGATTTCTTTCATACTAAGTGTCACCCATGCAAAAGTGGTGTGAGCTAACATTCATCTATATTTAGTTGAGAAGGTATTTGAAGTTATTTCACCATACATTCCTGTCACTCAGGAAAACTGATTTCACAACTTATGCTGGCATGCAACATCAATCAGCAGTATGATCAAAGCAACCAGTTGATCATTCTCGTATTCTAAAAGTACTGGGTTTGATTTCCATTGTAAGCGCTGCATTTTGTCCTTAAGCAAGACACTTTACTTGCTTCAGTCCACTCAGCTGTAAAATATGAGTACCAGCACTGCTGGGGAGTTAATCTGCGATGGACTGGCATCCCGTCCAGGGGGAATCATGTACTCTCATCTGCTTGCACTATTAAAACTAGGGATAAGCATTAGCTCTTGAGCCTAATAGCTTGAATGGATTTATGTTTAGTTGGTTAATTAGGTGACTTAGTGAGTGGTTACAGTCACAGATAATACTGTTACTGTATATTACAGTTGACTGTGTTAAACTATCTGGCCACCACTTTTACATTATAATTTCTGTTTCCCGTAGGTGTATTGATGCCTGTGTTTCTTTACTCATACTTAACATATGACAGAGTGTGACAAATGTAGTCAGATTTAAATAATTTTCCTCTTCTGTTCTTTCAGGTGTGCCTCCAGCAAATACCCCTCCCCCTCCTCCTACCCTTCCTCCATGTAAGTGTTTTCTTCAATTAAAATGTTGATGAATGTTATTTCTTGATAAGGTATTTTTCATTAAGCTTTCAACTTAGTAGCTGAGATAAAACCTTGAACGTTTCAATGATTTTTTCACCCCTTCTCACTCGCAACAGAATTTTTGTTTGTGAATGCCCCCTCACTGATTTTTCATTGCCATTTAAAATGACTTTCCTTTGCTATGTTAAATGGGTTAGAGTGAATGAGTTGTGTATTCTTTGACTGATCAAGGGGTCACACATGTAAAGTAATTTATGCTAAATATGTTTGTCACCTTTAAGGCATTATTTTACAAGCCAAGAGAGGCATAGAACATGTTGAAAGAATTCTTAGCATACAATAGCCTATTTATTTTTAATAAATTGACTTGAAAACCTGATATTCTTCAAAGGAATAATGGTCTTCCACTCTTCCATCTGTTTCATTATTTGTTGATGGCGGCGCCTTAAATTGCAAGTTACAAGATGTCAACAATAATGGCCAAGATTGTTGAGAGAAAATTATTCAAATAATCATTCATATAATTTCTCCAGCATTTACCCCACCACCTCCTTCAATGTTGTGCATTGCAAAAAAGTCATCATTGATGGAAGGAGTGGGGATATGCCCCTACTACTTTGGACATAAACATAGTTTATCACATGATTATAACGGTCAAAGACAGATATAGAGAAAGAAATTTACAGGCTCTGTAAGTTGTTTAGGCTTTGTTAAATCTCTGCGTGACATTAAAAAATGTAAAAGCTCGTCAAATTAAAGCACATGATATATTCATGTTAATGTGACAAAGTGTGTTATATAGTTGAGGATTTTTATATGAAAATATATGAGAAATTTAGTATTCATTAAAAGTTTTTAATACCATGTTCGTTTTTGACTATCTTAATATTTTCTTAGTTATTTTCAAATGCTTTATATATTACAATCATTTGATATGCATGTCCTGTTAAGCTGAAGTATTACATAGTAAAATAGCCAATTAATCCACCGGTGTTTGCTTACAGATACACCATGCCCCATAGCAGGTTTTGAAGCATGGGTATATGAGGGAGACTACTGCTACTACTTCAGTGCTGGAGTGAATAACCGATTGGCATGGGGAGATGCTAATGGTTGGTGCATGGAGCAAGGAGGCTACCTTGTGTCTATTCATAGCTCCGATGAAAATACAATGTTGGTCAAATATGTAAGCTCTTTCTTTGCTTGTAATGCCTCTCTGTTTGCATAAAGGGAAAATCATTTGATTGTTTTCATTTCTTGACCAGTATTTTCTTGGTCTTTGCAAACACATAGCCATCATCTAAGAAATATCGTAATTTCCTGAATTTTACATTGAACTTTTTTGAGATGAGTTGGAAACATTGACAATGAACAGAAAAGTCAAGATGTGTTGCTTAGTTTTGTTGTTTACTTATGTGGGTGTTATCACTGACTTGAGTGCCTTAATACAGAAAGAGTAAGTTAGTTGATATTTCTGCTGCAGACCATGTTGTAGGATCCTGAGCATAAATGCTATAACATCTAGTAGAAACTCTAAGAAAGATATTTGAGAGCTTCCCTGAACATATTGTTATGCTGGCAGTTTTTATATAGGAAGCTTAAAGAAGTGATGATGCATGCCTTCTGACATACAAATGATTAGTTGACATTCATTCATTGCAACCTGTCAGAATGAGATTCAAGGTTGGCAGAAGAGAAATGATATTGGTACGTCCTTTGGCAGCTGCAAGGAAATAAGGAACACACTTACTAATGTTCATTGTCTAAACTTTTCGTTTTAATTAACAATTATAGTTTTGGTAAATATTGGTAATGCCTTAGGCATTATCCTATCTCAAACTTGTAAAATCATTAAGATATTGTCAATCATGAAGACAAACATTGTTTATATGTGGAACATTTTTTATGTGTTTTAACATAACAAGATTACGGGCTAAGAAGGGTTTGTCACCCCATAAAAAGCCCAAACTAACACCACCACCACAAAAAAAAAATCAAATACGCCCAGAGTTAGTAAAAAACTATCAATGTTGACTTCGAAATTGTGAATAGAATTAGAGATAACCACCGACTCAGGCAAACCATTGCAATCATTAACAACTCTTTGGGAAAAGCTAAATATGCTGAATATCTACCCGTGAGAACTCTTTAGTCAACTTCAAACTGTTACCACGTGTCACATGAGGATTAGCTAAAACATGCAAGAAATAACAGGAAGTCAAATAATCACTACCAGACAGGAATTTAAAAACCTGAATCATATTGCCACATACTCTTCTTAACTCAAGCGTAGTCTAACCAAGTATTCGCAACTGAGATTCATAAGAGAGATTTCTTACTTCGGGAATAAATCTAGTGACTCTTCGCTGAACCTGCTCCAAAATAATGAAATCCTCCTCATAAAAGGGACTCCAAGCCTGAATAACGTACTCAGATGAGGCCTAACTTATGCAAATTAAGAACAACTTCTCTATCAAGAAAACAAAACATTCTTCTAATCAAACAAAGCATCCTTTGTTTTCAGACATAATTCTATAACTAGAGGCTCAAAATCCAAAAAGATTCTAGGACCATATTGTTGCACAAGTGTTCATCACAATTTCTTTTCTAACCATGTTTGTAAACTTTGGAACTCTACCAGTTGTTGTGATGGATGCTAATAACCTGAACATTTCAAAAACAGACTGGATAAGCATTGGTGCAAGTGAGCTTTCCGCTTTCATTACGATAGTGACACAAATGAGCTCAGATTTACTATAATCTGGACCTTCAGGCAGCAAACCTTTCATCCATAATTCATCATAGGTATCCTATTTGCCCTTGCAGCTGCTAAAGCACACTGTTCAGAAGGCTTCAGATTGCTCGTTATGACAACACCTAGATCTCTTTCTTGATCAACACAACCAAGATTTAAACCATTTATATGCAATAATCAAAACCCAAATTGCTCTGGCCAAAATAAATAACTTTGCAATTATCAACATTGAATGACATCTGCCGTGTTTTGGACCAAGAAACTAACTTATTCAGATCACTTTGCAACAGTGAAGAATCCCTAGCATTATCAACAATCCTGTACAGCTTTATATCATCAGCAAATTTACAAATCCTGGAGCCAAGAGAAACATTAATATCATTAATGAACATTAAGAAAGGAAGCGGACCCAATACAGAACCTTGAGGAACACCACTTGTAACCTTCTTCCATAGAGATACTTCACCATTAAGAACAACAACTCGTTGTGATCTGTCAACTAATCAAGAATTTATCCAACTGGCATACTTTCCCTCCACACCGCTTGTTTTCATCAAGAGCCTGCCTTACTGATCATTATCAAATGCTTTGTGGAAATCTAAATTGATAACATCCACATTATAACCAGAATCAACTAGTTTTGTAACATCATCAAGAAACTCCAATAAATTAGAAACACAATCTTAGGTAAGAACCCATCCTGGGACAAATTCAGCAAACCATTGACCAGTAAATGATCTAATACAGCATTCTTAACAATGGACTCCATGACCTTGCACACAACATTAGTTAGAATCATAGTACAACTGATCACAGGGCAAACCGTAGTCACCCTTTGTAAAAATAGGAGTGACATTAGCCATTCTTTAATCACTAGGAACAATACCAAAATCAATGAACTTTGAAAATATAATACTTAGGGGAGCAGAACAAACATCAGAACACTCGCGTAAGACAGCAGAATGTATACCATCCGGACTGGGTACTTTATTTGAATTCAAACCCTTCAACTTCTTAGACACAACATCACCTGAAAAATCAACATCCTTAATGGATACTGGTGAGTTCACACTAAGATATTCCACAACACTATCAGCAAGGGACTCCCTAGTAAAAACATACACAAAGTAGTCATTTAAAACCAATTTTAAAAGGATGTGTTTTCGACTGTGAAACAACTGCATCGTCACTTGGTATTATTATTATCTCTCTCACAGGCTTCAAGTTACACATACAGTATAACTCACATTGGCTTAATATTATTATGATTCTCTCTCACAGGCTTCAAGTTACACATACAGTATAACTCACATTGGCTTGGTATTATTATGATCTCTCTCACAGGCTTTAAGTTACACATACAGTATAACTCACATTGGCTTAATATTATTATGATTCTCTCTCACAGGCTTCAAGTTACACATACAGTATAACTCACATTGGCTTAATATTATTATGATTCTCTCTCACAGGCTTCAAGTTACACATACAGTATAACTCACATTGGCTTGGTATTATTATGATCTCTCTCACAGGCTTTAAGTTACACATACAGTATAACTCACATTGGCTTAATATTATTATGATTCTCTCTCACAGGCTTCAAGTTACACATACAGTATAACTCACATTGGCTTGGTATTATTATGATTCTCTCTCACAGGCTTCAAGTTACACATACAGTATAACTCACATTGGCTTGGTATTATTATGATTCTCTCTCACAGGCTTCAAGTTACACATACAGTATAACTCACATTGGCTTGGTGTTATTATGATTCTCTCTCACAGGCTTCAAGTTACACATACAGTATAACTCACATTGGCTTGGTATTATTATGATCTCTCTCACAGGCTTTAAGTTACACATACAGTATAACTCACATTGGCTTAATATTATTATGATTCTCTCTCACAGGCTTCAAGTTACACATACAGTATAACTCACATTGGCTTAATATTATTATGATCTCTCTCACAGGCTTCAAGTTACACATACAGTATAACTCACATTGGCTTAATATTATTATGATTCTCTCTCACAGGCTTCAAGTTACACATACAGTATAACTCACATTGGCTTGGTATTATTATGATTCTCTCTCACAGGCTTCAAGTTACACATATAACTCACAATGGATTGGAATTAGGGAATATGAAGCCTCTGGTCAATACTCGTAAGTTATCAAAACAAATTTAAAAAATACAATGATTGTTGTCATTCATAAACACAAATGCACATGCTTTGTTTATATTTCTTCTAACAGCATCTCAGAACTATTGAGAGAGTGTGATCTGATTACTGCATTATATAATGATGAAGACTGACACTGATCAGTCCTGAGAGTCATAAAGGTGTAATACTTCTGAAGCAGAGTGGAAATATATACACTGAAGCATCCAGGCATGGATTTCCTAATGAAGACTGTGGCACAGCTGTTTTTTTTTAATTAAAACATTTTCATTCTCTAGTGTATTCTCTCATAACTATAAGAACTTTCTGCTCATTACTAGTTTGTTTAAATATATCACTGGAACTTGTCGGCTTTAGTTTGGCAAATAGTTGGAATTGCTCAATTTTAAAAAAAGGTTTTGCATTATAAACAAAATGGATGGGTTTTTATCTCCATCAAAATTTGCCTTTTGGCCAAAGAGACAAAAACAAGCTGTAAATTTCTTCTGTTGTACTTTTTCCATTTCTCTTGAATGGTCTTCACTGAGATCATATGCATTTTCTTATTGATTTATATTCATATGTGTTCAACAGGTGGGCAGACAGCACCCCCATAGACTATGATAACTGGAATGCTGGTGAACCTAATGACTACAATGGAGAAGAACAATGTGGAGAGCTGAACAAAGGTACAGGGATACTTTTTCTTTAGCATGTTGCTTTTGTGCTTTGTTCATTTTTAATCATATTGAAATGTATGATATAGCTGTAATAAAATAAATTCCAACACAGTGGCGTAGTTTTGGACCATGATATATTATATGATATATTTTTGTAGGTATGTTGGGATAACTTACCCCCTCTCCCTTCATCTCCATGTCAAATATCTTCCTATACTGCTGCAAGAGTTTCTTACTGATTTATTGATCAGTTCCTTAATGGTAGACTATTCTGCAAACCTTTTGTTGGTTCAGAGTGCTTTGATATAGATTAAACTGTTTGTTGTGATTTTTTAATTGGGTGATGGCAATATAATTTGTATTTTTTTTCTGCAAATTAGGTAGAGCTTGTGAAGATTACATCTTATCTTACATAATAAAATCATATGAAATAGGATTAATTCAATGTGGTAAAGCTATATTTATAGAAGTTAACCAAACTTCTCATAAATTAATGGATAAGATAATACGACTTTAGTTAGCTTTTGTGATCATGTTTAAACCATGAAGAATAATGAGCATGGCTCTGTGAAGGCTGAAACGTTATTTTTGATTACCTTCAAGTGTTTATGGATATCATGTACTCTAATGATAACATCCATGATAGCAGCAATACATCTCATCAACATAAGTTGTATTGGAGTATTTTACATTGATAGCAACATTACATCTCATCAACATGAGTTGTATTGGAGTATTTTACATTGATAGCAACATTACATCTCATTAACATGAGTTGTATTGGAGTATTTTACATTGATAGCAACAATACATCTCAACAACATGAGTTGTATTGGAGTATTTTACATTTAAAAAAAATATTTTCAGGCCTTTTGTACAAATTTATGATTATAAATGTGCAAACCTCTCTATTTCAAATGAGAATTATTTACTTCAAACTTGCCTTCTATGCTATGAATATATGCAATCTGGTCTCAGAGACCTGCTTCACTGCACTTTACAACCAAAACAAAAAGATACCGCCATAGCGCCCCACTCTATGGCTCACGTAATGCACATATTCACTTCTTAATGCACATATTCACTTCTTATATGCCCATCTACAAGGCAAGCTGTAGACCGCAAAGGCCTCAGAAATTTCAGCCTGAAATGTTGGTTTTTATTCTGCAATAGTCTCCATTTTTTCTTGAAGAGTTTTTACCTTCTACCACGCTGCCTAGCCACAGGTTTGGAGTGTCTGGAACCTTTTTTCAACGAAATACAGGTTCATTTTCTTAGCCACCCTTTTTGGTGTTGGACGGTCCAGAGTGTATAGTTTGCATAGACAAACGACATAGATTCAGACTCATTTATATCATCATAATGCATTCTCTTAGGAGTCTACCATGATACAGTGTTTTTATCCTCGGGTGAGCCTTTTGGGACACCTAGCAGTGAACTTACAATCATAATTCATGTAGAATTCTAGCCTGTTTTTATCACAAGTGAGGCCTTAGCTTAATGTTATATTTTTCTATGCATCCCCTCATTAGGATATATTATACTGTGTATTCCCTATATGAATCCAGCCTCACATCCGGGTGCTTCCAGGGGTGGCCTCAGTTTGACCCAAGACAGCTGTTTCAGGATTATTCAGAGCCTTAAAGGGATATCTTTCTCTGTATTTACGCTACCAGCCTTAAGTAATGTCATTTTCAAGAAAAAAACAATTGTGCCGTAGTTTCCCTTGTTAACCCTCCCTAGGCGGCCTTTTTATGTTTGCCAATGTCTACTATGATGTGCCCACTGCTTGGCGTTCACATATTTCTATTTTCTTCTCCTTTTAGAACTTTTGGTAAAGAGAAATTCTTAGGTTACAGCAGTAGTTCCCAGGGAGAAAATTGTATTTAGTCAGTTTCTTGAACTTGTGAAACAAATTGGGGAGAAAAATTTGTTCATAACTTCTGGACTTTCAAATTTTATTCTCACTTGGTCTGCCTTGGTGCGCGATGTAGAGGAACTCGTAGCGCTTCGTACCTTAGGGACATGAGTTATTTATTTTGGTTGGTTAGTAAGGGAGTTTTCCTGGTCTTGTGTCCAAGGCTGCGCGATTAGAGCCAGAATACTGCCCTTGGTTTTAAGAGAGAGAAAAGGAATAGGTTTGGCTTAATTGTTTAATTCTTTATTCTCAAAGAATAGTTTGGAGGACAATATTGTTTGACAGTCCTTGTTACCATTCTCAGTACTCCTTCCGCTGATCCCAGGATAAGCAGTGTAGGGGTGGGGAGTTAGTTTCAATCTTCACATACAGCTGTATGGTTTCACTGCTCTGTAGTTAGACTTTTACTTTCCATACTCTGTTCATTGTTCCTTTTATGGCTACAAGGGTAGGATTGTTCATGGCTTTAACAGCTTCGTAGAGCCAGGGAAAAGGTTATTTTCTTTACCGTTAACAACTCCTTCACGGATGCTTTGAAGGCTCCATAGCCACAGAATGAAGATTTTTCACGGCCACTAACAGCTCCATGGCCACATCAAGTTAGAGGTAACTTGAACATCCTCCAATGGCCATGGCTGTAACGGCTCCATAGCCATATAAAGTTAAAGGTAACTCATATAACTTCATCCTACAGCCGTTAATGACTCTATAGCTGCATATAGTTAAAGGTAACTTGCATATCCCCCAACGGCCATGGCTCCATAGCCGCTCAAAGCTTAAGGTAGCTTGAACTTTTTCTAACAACTATTAATGGCTCCATGGCCACACAAAGTTAAGGGTAACTTGATAAAGCCATCAAGGCACTACTTTTCCATAGGTAACAGACCACGTGGTCACAATACCGTACACAGGGCCATAGAACACAGGGTTGTTCTATACTAGCCCGACTTTTTACAGACTTAGCCTTAAGAAAGTAAAGTTGTTTAACAGTTGTACTAATCATACAATGTAAGGGGACTATGAATAACTCTGATGCCAGACGTTCACACTCACTTAGTTGCCCCCCAAGCACACAACGCTGCACACGGTGTGAGCAGTCTGTGAAACACAGGTCAGAGGATGCACACACTGACTGCTACAGGTGCAGACAGTGTACCCAGACCAAACCATGCACAGTGTGCAGGTCCTGGTCTAAGGAGACTTGGAACGCTTACTGCGTGTTTGCGAAGGATAGTGATGCCTTAACCACCACACGGTGGCTACAGCGTAGGGAGAGATGGCTGTCTATCTCCCCGCCTCTTCCCCCTCCCGCATCCCCCTCCCCCTCCCACAGCCCCTCCCTTTTCCCCAGCACCCCTCCCCCTCCTGCAGCCCCCTCCACCTCCTGCAGCCCCTACCCATTCCGCAGTCCCCCTCCCTCTCTCCAGCATCATGCCAAGCAGGCACCGCCTCTGTGCAGAGTCACATGTGGAAGTAGTCAAATGCTTTGGATACTATACTTGGAAATACGGCATTACCCGAAACTTCACACCATCGGCCTCAGACGCCGTCTCCCCATCTTGATTCAAAACTTCCTCTCACCCAGGCAGTTCCAAGTTCGTATTGGCCACACCCTCTCCAATCCGTACCCCCAAGAAGAGGGCGTCCTCCAAGGCAGCATCCTCTCTCCCACTCTCTTCAACCTGAGCATTAATGACATCGCGGATAATCTTGGCCCCAACATCAAACGTACCTTATACGTGGATGACTTTACCATCTTCTACTCCTCCCCTAGCTTTCCTATTGTTGAAAGTAGGATTTAAATCAGCCTCAACCACTGGCAGCTGCAGGACTGGAGCAACAAAAACGGTTTTAAATTCTCCAGAAACAAGACAGTCTGCATGCACTTTTGTCATTTCAACAACCTCCACCCCAACCCGAACTTTGTACTCAATGGCAATCGCATCCCTAAAGTTGAACACACAAAGCTCCTGAGTCTAACTCTAGACCCCAAGCTTACCTACAAGCAACACATCACCAACCTGAAATTAAAATGCAACAGCTCCCTCAACATCCTCCGACTCCTCTCCAACACCACTTGGGGTGCGAACCGCTATGCTATCCTCAAAATTTTCAGGCTCAGCATTCGTGCCAAGCTTGACTACGGCAATATTGTCTACTGTGTCGCTCACAACTCATACCTCAACCACATCAACACCATCCAAAATGAAGCCCTCAGGCTTTGTCTAGGTGCTTACATGACCTCCCCAATCACCAGCCTTCATGTTGAAGCCAACGAACCTCCCTTTCTACTTAGATGTAGAAAGCTTAGCCTCTCCTATGCTTTTAGAGTCCTCACCGACACCCAGAACCTGTTTACAACCTCATTAGGTACCCCAATTTCTCCAACCTCTTTGATAGGACTAAAACCCTATCCCCTCCCTTCAGCTTACTCAATAAATCAGACCTCTTCCATCTCGGCATCAACCCCACCACTCTCGGCACCTTCTCCTGGCCCACTTTTCCTCCTTGGGCCACCCCCCTCCCTTCTGTCTACCTGGGCCTCTCCACTCACCACAAAACTCAAACCCACCCTAACCTTTTCATCAATCTCCACAACCAAATCAAAGACCAACTCTCAAATTACACCTCCATCTATACTGATGGCTCCAAGGAAAGCAACAAGACAGCTGCTGCTGCCGTCATCCAAGACATCACCCTCAGTAGCAGACTTCCCGACTACTCATCCATCTTTTCAGCCGAGGCTAAGGCTATTCTCTTTGCCCTCAACTTTATTGAGTACTCTCCGCTCAACCACTTTGCCATTTTCTCCGACTCCAAGGCTGTTCTTACTTCATTACTCAATCTTAAATGGGATAACCTCACATGCCACCTCCTCCTCCGGAAACTCCTTTCTCCCACCCTCTGCAGGAGAAGTATTCTTTTCTTCTGGATACCCAGCCATGTTGGCATCCCTGGCAATGACAGGGCTGATGCAGCCGCTAAGCTTGCCCTCATCCTCCTCCCTGCCCCTTTTCCCAAAACCCTCTCTGACATCAAACCGCTTATCGCTTCCCTTGTTCGTGACAGCTGGCAAACCTCATGGAACTCCCAAATTGATAACAAACTCCATGTCATCCAGCCCACAATTCTGATCAAATCCACCATCAACAACCTCTCTCGTATAGACAACATTCATATTACCCGGCTTAGAATTGGTCACACCCAACTCACTCACTCCCGCCTCCATATTGGCTCCCCCCAACCTCTCTGCAACAATTGCCATTGCACTCGCACATTTCATCACGTTCTCCTTGCTTGCCCCCTGTACAACCTTCCCTGAGCTTCCTTGCTCCCCACAACACTCAATTGCTGAGTTTTTCCAGAAAATCCTCCAGATAAAATTATCTCCTTCCTTTATCATGCTTCCCTCTACAACCATATTTAATTCTCCTCTTCCACCTCCTCCCTACTTTGTTTTTGTTTCAACCATGCACCTCCCCTCTCAATCACAGCTTTCTGACCTTTCGTTCTTCAATTTCTCTCATTCTCTCCCTGTTTCCTTTCCTTCCTATCTCTAAAATGATCTGACCTCTCAGGCTCAATTTGACCTTTGTTGTTGTGGTGCCGTTAAGCCCTCATCAAACAAACAAACAAATCACTTCCGTAGCATCGGATTTAGAGCTGTTCCAGCTCCATCCGGGGACAGGAGCTCTAGGCATAGACGCTGCCGGCATTCTTCATCTTCAGTTTCCTCCTTCTTTCCCCTTCCCTAGAGAAGGGGCAAGAAACAGAGGTCAGCCCCCTCGATGAGGAAGCACTCTTGTTGAAGCTTCAAGGCTCCATGCAGTCTTGGCTCTCCCACATTTTGGATGCCCACTTAGCTTTCTTGCAAACCACCGCAGCCCTGGCAATGGTGCTAGGGTCTGGGCCACCCTCTCTCCCACCCCCAGTACTAAAGGCAGAGGAAGACACATGCACAATATACCCCTCGGTAGAGGAGGATATGTATGACGAGGAGGAGTACGAGGACTCAGTGCTCTAGTGGGGTCCGAAGGCATCACAGGAGGCCATGCTTCCACCCACCCTCACTCCTCAGGTAGTGTCACCCCCACGGTCTGAACCGCGGTTCTGGAGGAGGACCCCCAGCAACCACAGGGTGTCAGACAAGGTGCTGTTTCCGTCGCCACCAACAGTGAGCCTCCGCTAGTTCTCCAAAGTGCTGGAATTTCTGCATAAAGAAATTCAGTTAGCAGTGAGCAGCCCCCATCTAAGGCTGCAGGACCTGGTTCGCAGTATAACGCCTGCCTGTCAGCAACTCCACAGCTTCAAACTCCCCCTCCCCCCCAGTACAATAGTTCCCGGCAGATTGTTCCCTTTGGCAGAGAGTAAGGCAATGGGGGCAGAAGCCCATCTGTGACTGGACAGCCTAATACAAAGACCTGTCCAAGTCAATTATGAGTCCAAGACAGTGATTACACGGATGTGGTCCAGGCTTCAGTGATCTTGGAGGAGGTATGGTGCAGGCGGGGACCCATAGTGGTACACACCAGGCGGAAAGCAACCAAGTTCTGTAACCCTGCCACACAGAAGAGGAGAGAAGCTCTACGAGGTGCTGATAGTGCCAATAGGGAGGGGTATAAGTACCAAGCTCTGGTGGTCTGGGTGACTAAGGGTCTAGACAGTGTCTTTGATACTGCCCCCATCTCCTCCCCCGACTTACATCAGAAAGCAGCACCCTTGCTGACTGGTCTCTCAGACCTGCTTGACACCATCCTAGATCAGATGGCGAGAGCGTCAGCAATGGTAATGCAGAAGCGTAGGGAGAATGTCTTCCTCTTGCTGAGCTTGTCAGAGGGTACTTTGACCGACGTGCAGCGTTTGCCACAAGAGGGTCAGGACCTCTTTGCGGGACGATTTCAGGACATCTCATCCCGCCAGGTCAGCCAACAAGACGACCTTCGAAAGAACCGCAAGCTAATAGTAAAGGAGGTACTGGCAAAGGGTTCCCAGCCCAATCCCAGATGGGGCAGGGCACAGGCTTTCAAGGGGCGCAGTTTCTGCAGCTGCCTTTAAACCTCCTAATTCCACTGCCTTTCAAGACAAGTCAGGTTGGTTGGTGAAGGTCTTTGTGACTTCGGGTAAACGCTCTTTTCCTTCCGCAGGAAAGAGAAATAGCGTCAGCAGCACTTTTGATAGCCCCCCGGTGCCCCTGCTATGGAGCAGCCCAATCAGGAGGCGTCTGTGGGATTTCCACAGAGAGTGGGTCAAAATAACCACAGACGGGTGGGAAGAGTACAGATTGAAGTTCACCACCACCCCCCTCCCTACAGGGGAGGGGGTTCTGAGACCAACTCTGTCTCCATTCTCCAATGAACACGTACAACTGCTACGTGGAGAAATCAAAGAACTAACAAGAAAAAGGGCAATTACATCAAACTATCACTACCTAAGACTTTTTTATGTCCACCTGCTTTCTGACCCACAAGAAATGGGGCACATGGCAGCCAGTCTTGAATCTAAAACCACTGAGTGTGTTCATCCCTCCCCCCAAAGTTCAAAATGGAGACACTGCACAGCATTCCCCCGTTCCCCTCCTTTTACACAAAGAGCTGTCAGTGACTTAAGACGCCTACCTGCCTGTAACCCGTCCATACCAGCATAGGAATTTCCTCACCTTCATGTTAGAGGGAACTTGTTACATGTTCAAGACTCTCCCCTTTTTCTATCGACCACCCCCCTGGTGTTTACCAGGGTGAAAAAAGTGTTAGCGACCTACCTGCAGAAGCAGGGGATCACCATTTTTATGTATCTGGATGATTGGCTCATTGTCACAGACGATTTACAGCTAGTGGCTAGACACACGGACACCATGATTTCTGTAGCCCAGAGGCTGGGCTGGTCGATCAACCCCGGGGAAGTCGGACTTGGTTCCCTCTCCGACCCGACCTATTTAGGGGCAATCCATGATTTCTCCAGAGGTCTGGCCACACCAACCCTGGCGAGGGTTGCCGCCATGAAGACAGGGGTGGACCCTCTCCTCTCCAAACCATCCTCACCAGCGAGGGCAGGGCTGGTTTTCCTGGGATACCTAGCCAGCCTGATGGACATGGTCCCCAGGTGCAGATTCCACATGAGGGACCTTCTGTTTCACCTCCTGAAATATTTTGTCCCATTAGAGAGGGACCTGCTTCCTAAGTTCCACTTTCCCTGGATGAAAGAAGTGAACCTTCCTCCCCCTCAAGCCATCAGTGATAATTGTCACCAACGCCTCACTAACAGGCGGGGAGTGCATTTAGACCACTCCCCGGCCACTGGGGTCTGGTCGGGAGTTTGGTGCCACCAGCACATAAACCTGCTGAAGCTGCAGTGTGTTGGGCCCTGATACATTTTCTGCCACAGATCAGAGACAGGACGGTTCTAGTCCAGACAGACAACACCACAGTAGTGGCGTATGTCAACAAGCATGGAGGCACAAAATCCAGAACACTCTAGCTTTACACCAAGTCTCTGCTGAGCTTGTGCGAGGTACACAATGTTCATCTCCAAGTGGTTCACCCATTTCACACCTAAATGGCAGAACAGTATCAAAGGGCTTCCACCTTGGGCATGTATAATTCAAGACTCAGAATCTTCCATACCTGGTGCGATGAGAGAGCGGCTTCTCCGCATTCGGCGACTGTAGAGGTCATAGCCAATTTCCTCATGCACCAGTTTAACCTGGAAAGCAAGTTAATACCATAAAAGGATTCAGATCAGCCATATCAGCCATTCACCAAGGTTTCACAGATGGCTTTACAGTCTTTACGGCACAGCTGCTAGAGAACCTTCTAAAGGGGATGTTCTTACGGTCTGTAACCTCTCCCTGGCTTCAGACATGCAGGTCTTCCTAAACACCTTAGCCAAGTTACCGTTCAAGCCACTCACCACCTGTCCCCTGTACGAACTCAAACTAAAGGCGGTGTTCTTTCTTTCAGCAGCCTCCCCAAGATGGATATGGGTGATTCATGCCCTGTTCCTAGGGGCAGGACATATCAACTTTGAGTTGGGAGGAGTCTGTTTAATCCCATCCACTTTGGCCAAAAATCAGACGTTGGAGTTCTTGCCACAGGCAATTTTTCTCCTGTCACTTTCAGCTTTTTTAGACATGCAAGAGGACAGGGTCTGGCCCAGTTGGCTGTCTGAAATATTATAATAAACATACTCAGTTACAGGCAACTCTAAGGCACTATTTGTATGCTACAAAAAAAACCACCATGACACCTTTTCGCCTTGGATCATGCAGGCAATCACGTTTGACTCCGCGGCTTTGCTACTTAGTGAATGTGAGAAGGTACACCAAGTGCGTGGACTAGCAGCATCCAAAGCTCTCTTTGGAGGGGGGGGGGGGGGCTTACAGCTCTCTTTGGAGGGATGAGGGGGCTCAAAGCTCTCTTTGAGGAGCTCAAAGCGCTGCTGTGTCCATTAATGAGATAGTGAACACAGCAGTGTGGAAGATGCCGGCAACCTTTGTGTCGGCCTACCTAAGACATACCTAGGGATCAGGGGAACGTTGCAAAAGCAGTTCTGTCAAGGCGGAACAAGACCAGCCACTAAGGTGAACTGTCATGCTTCTTCTCTTAACATTTATGTAGTATATATGTTAAGATGTATCTATATATTAAGTCACTATACTGGCTTGGCATCGTGCCATTTCTTGAGCCAGTGCTTGACTGAGCACGTATCGTACGGTTTTTAGGAGCGTTCCATGGGGTTCAGCAGTCGTGGCGACTGAATCCTAAACTTCCCTTCTCTCTTCGGTTCGCTTGCAATCTGATTGCATATGTTTATAGCATAGAAGGTAAAGTATAATTTGAAGTAAATTCACCTTGCTGGTTAGCGGGGATATTGGCGAGAATTATACTTACCTTCTATGCATCCCTCCCGCCTCCCCTGTGGTTCAGTCCTTTGTGGTAATTTAGTGGATATGTGTCACATTATGTGAGCCATAGAGGGGGTGCTATGGCCATTGGGGTAGCCAGGATTTTTGTTTGGGAGGGGGGCAACCATGAGCAGGGGGAGTTTTTTATTTGATGGGGAGTAACCGAAAATATGTCAGCCTAAGGCAACATTGCTTTGCGTGTAGCACAAAGCCCCACGGCGTGGGGTCCAGGGGCTCGCCTAAGGGCCACTGGTGGGGTCCGCGGTGGGGGTTGAGGGGGAAAAGCCCCTGGAATCCCTAAGAAAATACGCATTTTAGAGATATGAAATGTATTAAAATTGAAGCCAAATATATTTTTTTTGGTGGGGGGTAACTGTTTGTGTGATATGTGTCACACAGTCTGAAGGTGTTTATTTTATAAAGAGTTTGTAAAAGCTCTCGGGTTTTATATGCTGAACTGAAACACACATGGCAAATAACTTTTCAGTAAAACTTGCCCACCTGGGCAAAACATACATTTTTGACATGTAAGTGTTTTTTGGGGGTGTGGGATTGGGGGCATGGCCCCCTGCCCCCACCCCCTCCCCCTCTGGCTACACCAATGGCTATGGCGGTAGCTTTATGTTTTGGTTGTATAGTGTGGTGGATCAGGTCTCTGAGACCAGATTGCTAGCTGCCCACAACTCAGTAGCCGAATTCTTCCAAAAAAAACCTTCGGATAAAATTATCTCCTTTCTTCATTATGCTTCCCTCCACAACCATATTTAGTCCTCCTTCCCCACCCCCTTTCTCTCTCTACATTATTTTTCCACCCATACACCTCTCTCGATCCCAGCTTTCTGGCTTTTAGTTCTCGTGTTTCTTTCAAACTCCCCCTGTTTACTCTCCTTCCTACCTCTGGAATGATCTAACCTCTCAGGCACAATTTGACCCTTGCTGTTGTGGTGCAGTTAAACTCTCATCAAACAAACAAACAAACAATATTTATAGCATAGAAGATAAGTAAAATTCTGGTAAATATCCCCACTAACCAGCAGGGTGAATTTAGTTTATTCTACACAATACTATGAAAATGAAGGTGATACTTTTAAAGATATTTTGAACCTCATAAATAATATACATTAATCTGGAAAAAAACTTAGCAGGAAAAACATAACACAAAGGGGTAAATTTATCATATATTATAAGATCTTCAAACTTTATTCAATATGTACTTCAAAATTTGAAACATCTGTTTCAATATCTAAAGTCATTACAACTCAAAATTTGTTTCTAATTGACCTTTTCTATTATGCAAGGTTTAATCACCTGAGCAAGCTGCAATAATTCATTTAAACTCACCTGATGAATACTATTCTTTATTTTGTAAGACTACTGTCATTCTCATTATGCAGGGCAAGCTTAATAAAAAATTGTTCATCATTGGTAATTTTTTAATTTTGATACTTTTTTTGCAGCCAATGAAATGTGGAATGATCTGAATTGTGGGATTGCTATGCCCTTTATCTGCAAGAAACTGTCCTCTCAGCTACAACCTATCACTTATCCACCCACTCAGCCACCAACAGGTTTCTGCAAGGCTGGGTATGACCGTGTGGGACATAGGTGTTTCAAATTCTTTGAGGCAAATGAGGAGCAGCCATGGCAAGAAGCACGCCAGGTTTGTCTTAACAGTGGAGGGGATTTGGCTGTTGTCCATTCTCAACAAGTGCAGTGTGAGTTTTACACCACACACCTTCATACACATCACTTTGCTCACTTTTTTGTTGTTGTATGTGCTAGGTACTTTCGAGTATTTCATAGCTGGGAATCATAGCTGCAAAAAAAATATTCATGCTATGAGATGCTCAACTAATCTATTCAAAGAAGAGAGAATGTAGACATAGGAAGTCATTAATCTTCATCATATTATCTCTGCAATCCACTGTAAGCGTTTACAGATGAATAGCTGAAGAAAGGAGTAGTTTTGTTTCTAATAGTTAGAAGTTTGAGTTGTCTGTTAAGAAAGTATGGTATGATTTGATCAAGTAATACCAACTATCCAAGAATGCAATCCATCATGATCTCATCTCCACTTATCCCACCCAGTGCTTTCTACAAAACATCTAATTCAAAAGCTTATCACCTAGCTAATGACATGTGACCTTTGCTATCACCAAAACACAATATTTCTTTTATGAGTATCAGGAATCACCAGCATCCATGCTGTGCAAAGTCACTTATGTTTTGAAGATATAATGACAATAAGATAAAAGTAGGTCACATATTCCATAAACCATGACCTTTGACCTTCTGGAACTATAACAAATATCAAATAAACCTGTGATACTTTACCCCCAGGTTCATTAGTAACTCAAACTTCCTTTCCATTCAAAAGCTGCAGCGGAAAGGTCAAAATTAGGTTAATTGCCACTTGCTCTACAGGGTCAAAAGTCTGCAGGGCACAACTTCACCTCACAAAGTACCATGCCACTACTTTGGATCTCAATCAGCTGTGTATTTTTTTTATTTAAATTGGCACAATATTCTTCATTTTGAAGAAGTATTTGACCCTTGACTTTTTTGAGCAAAAAAACATGATATATCGCAAGAGACTGTGATGGTAGTTCTTTAGTTCCCATGCACAACTCAAACTTGCTTTTCATCAATAACTGCAGCAGAAAGGTCAAAGTTAGATTTAGTACCACTTGACATTTGACCTATGGGGTCGAAAGTCTGCGCAGCGCAACTCAACCTCACAAGGTACCATGCCACCACTATGGATCTTAATCAGCCTTGTACTTTTTGTGTTTAAATTGGCTCAAAATTCTTCATTTTGAACATGTATTTGACCTTGAAATTTAACATTTTAACCTCTGTTTTAATGTTATTTGATTAAGGCTTATATCCTACACCTACCTATACTTCTCACCTTCATAACAGTTCTTTATCGTACAAGATAGCAAGTTACTATACAAAATGCTTTTTTTGACCTTTGACTTTTGTGCTTGAATATCCAAAACGCACAAGTTTGTTTACCCCATTGAGTGCCCCTCCAGCACTATTGGTTAAAATTGGTGCAGTAGATTTTAAGTTATACTTGACACACATGTTTTGTACAGGAACTCCCGACTTCACCCATACACAGACACCCAGACAGACACACACTGCTCCCCACTCATAGACAAAATCTGCCAATTTGGCCCCATAGCACAATGTTAATGCTCACAGATGCACATTTTTAATTCATTAGTATTTTTCAGCTTTTGTATCTCAATTATAAGACACCGCCTATTACACCCGCATTACCCTCTGGTATCAAGGGGTGGTGCACAGGGTCTGGGCATGAGGGTCATATTTGAATAAGGCACAAAGAGAAAGTTCTATTTAGATTTTCATCCTTTTCAATTGCAGCATTCATTGTAACAAAGGTGAAAGAAAGTGCTGGGGCCAGATATTGGATTGGGTTGAGTGACCGAACTGTGTCAGGACGTATGGTGTGGGTTGATGGCACATATGTAGACTATACCAACTGGGCCCCAGGCGAGCCAAATGAATCTGGAGATGTAAGTAAACAGATAACTGATTGCTATTATGTAGTTGGTGACTTACTTGCATACTTTATGATACTGTTTCAGTAGTTTGCTCCTTCATATCTTATATTTACAAAGGTACAAAACACTTTTGCAACCATCCTTGTTTGTAGTATTTGTCAAAATATAAATTCTCCACCTCAAATCCATTTTGCAAACAAAATTTAGTAATGCCTCTTTGTTTTGTGTAATACACCTTCTTACATATAGAATAATGTTTGAGACTGTTTGTCAGAGATAGTATGCTCACAGATGCACATTTTTAATTCATTAGTATTTACATCTTTTGTATCTCAATTACATGAATTTCAATTTGGCATCATTGTCAAAGGTCATTACAGTTAGGTTATTAACATTTTTTTCTTCCAAATGTTTACATTTTTAAGTTCCAATGGAATTTTGAGAACACTTTGGGGTTTGATTTTTGCAGGAGGATTGTGTTGAAATCTTGACCAAGGAACCCGAGGTGGGGATGTGGAACGATAAAGGGTGTCAAACAAGTAGGAGATTCATTTGTCAAGAAAATATCAGTGAGTATTTACATAATATTACTTAGTACATGTACCATTGGTAGTGTCACACTCTATGATCAATAAAATCACAGCTTCATCACATTTTATTATTTGATTACTTGTTGTCTTCAACGTTGCGAGATATGGTGTGAAAATTCTTTGTTTCAAATAGAATCAAGGTGATTTATTTCTCTGCCTTAAAGAAGCTGCATTATTAATTGGGAATTAAAAACTACAATCAAGATCTTAAAAATAATCCTTCATTTCTGTCTTCTTGCAGTCAATTCCAATTGCCTTTGTCCTGATCACAGATTCCTTTGCAAGTTATTGAGATTAAAGATTAAGATATAGCTATGTTGTTATTATTATAATAGTATAGTAGTAGTAGTGGTGGTAGTGGTAGTAATAGGAGTAGGAGTAATAATAATAGTAGTAGTTGTTGTAGTAGTAGTAGTAGTGGTAGTAGTAGCGGTGGTAATAGTAGTAGTGGTAGTAGTAGTAGTGGTAATAATAATAATAACACTGTTGAACGTTTGTTGTTATCTTGAAATAGTCATGATGGATGGTAACATAAAGCATTTGTTTAATATTCTGCAAGTTGTTTACCTTATTCGGTTTTATGCAGGCCCTTTCAATCCTAAGCCCCCTCCAACAGAGAATAACTGTGCAGAGGGTTACACCCAGTACTACGAGAGCTGTTTCAGGGTGAACCCCATGCCTCTGACCTGGGTAGAGGCAGATATAGCATGTCAAGAGGCTGGCAATGACTTGGCCAGTATTTTTGATTTATATGAAGAAGCATTTGTGGAAACTCTTATGTTTGGCAATGGAGGAGCACCTGTTTGGCTTGGTATGCTGGATGATCAGGTAAGAGTGATCCATTTTGTATTTTGCTTACGTTTTCAGATTATTAAGCATGTAGTGCATCTTTACATCAACAGTGACAGTCAAAATGAGTTCCCATTATTTGAAGTTCATTTAATGATTGATATGTGTCAAAATTGTCCTTTGTATATATATTCTACATATATATATACATATATATATATATATATTTATATATATATATATATATATATATATATATATATATATATATATATATATATATATATATATATATATATATATATATATATATATATATATATATATATATATATATATATATATATATATATATATATATATATATATATATATATATATATATATATATATATATATATATATATATATTTATATATATATATATATATATATATATATATATATATATATATATATATATATATATATTTAAGAAGCAGAAGGGATATGTATTTGTAATGATTACTTCCCTCATTATGTGACACTCTCTTGATTAAGTGTTTAACTTAATAGTTTCCTTTGTAGATTGCAGGTGAATACACATGGGTAGATGGCTTTCCCATCTGGTTCACCAACTGGGGAGCAGATGAACCCAGCAGAGGACCTCAAGAGGGGTGTGTGGCTATGATGGAGGATGGCAAGTGGGATGATACCAAATGCTCCAGCACATACACATCTGTCTGCAAGTCCACTACCAGTATGCAAGAACTTTGTTTATTATCCCCTCGCCAATGAAGTTGGTGAAGAGGGATATAGTATCTTTACCGTCCATCTGTCCGTCTGTTCGTCCATCCAGCTTCATGCATTGTTCAGCTACTATGGAACAAAATATTGCACCCTAAGAAAGGAATTCCAACTATTTTTATGAAAATGAATTTACATTAAGGGGGAAAAAATACATTCCAGACTTCAATGGCAGCAATTAAAGGATTTGTTCTGGGATGAAAAAAAGTTGAATATAGATGTGATGACTGAATGCAATTTATAATAAAGTGTCTTGCAAATGAATAGCAAAAAAACAAAAGTTGTATAATAGATCTGATGACTGAATTGAATTCATAATTAAGAGTCTTGCGAATGAATAGCAAAAACACAAAAGGTCTTCTTCAGATGTGAGATGGCAGAATGATTGGAAGATGTAGGAATTGGGATGAAGGTGGGATGGCATGGAGAGCAAGATGGGATGAAATATGGGACAGGATGAGATGGCATGTGGGACAGGGTGGCATGTGGGACAGGGTGGTATGTAGGACAAAGGGGCCTGTAGAACTGGGTGCCAAGGAATGGGACAGGATACATGGCATTTAGGACAGGGTGGGATGGCATTTGGGACAGGGTAGCATGTGGGACAGGGAGGCATGTGGGACAGGTTGACATGTGGAACTGGGTGCCACGGAATGTGGGACAGGATGTCATGGCATTTATGACAGGCTAGGATGGCATGTGGATTGAGGTGGGATGGTATGGGGACAGGGTGGGATGACATGTGGCACAGGGTGGCATGGCATGTGGGAAAGGATGGCAAGTAATGGAAGTCGTTTGGATTTCAGGTGGGATGGCATGTGGGACAGTGGGATAGCATAGAATGGTCTGTGGGACAGGGTGCAGCATGTGGGACAGGTTGGGATGGCACTTGGTACGGCGAGTGGTACAGGTAGGGATGGCATGTGGGATAGGGTGGCGTGGTATATGGGACATGGTGGCAAATCATGTAGTGGGATGTCATCTTGATTGCAGGTGTGATGACATATGGGTCATGTGGTACAATGATATCTGGATTTTCATGTATGATTTCCTGTAGGCAGTGAAGTAGCATGGTATGGCATGTGGAACAGAGGGTGGGATGGCAGGTGTGACAGAGGCCGGAAAGCATGTTATTAGCAGCGAGGGGATTTGTATCATTTGTGATGTCTTATTTATACATGAATTACAGTAATCGTTTCAAACACTCAAACCCCATTTATGAAATACACTTGAAATTTATTCACGATTGGCAGCTATTTTATGCATTCAACTTATTTGCAACTTTGATTGTTTTAATTGATGCCATGATTTTGAGAATTTTTCTTTATATTTTCCCAAGAGATAACATATATGTATAAGTCTTTTTGGCAAGAGGTTCCTTTGGCAGAAGGATGGGGGAAATTTCTTTATTGCAGGATTTTGTACTCTGAAGTACACATTGAAATATCTTAAGTTAGAAAATTAATCATTTTAACAAAATTGCCAACTTTAAGAAAATTACCCATTCTAGAGAACAAAATAGAAATAGAATATTGTATCCCATGCACCTTTATTGAAGGTTTACTCTACAATGCTGAATTAGCCAGTACTTATGCACACGTGATCTAAGCATGTGGATAGCATGCTAGGAGACTGCCTTCTTTAATTATAAATTTTCCTGCTACCAGAAATCATACTCCTTAATTAATATTACAAGTAAAGAGTACATGACAAGTCAGGAATGATAGTTCTATAACTCTCATGAGCTTTGTTTTCTATCAGGAGTCAAGCCGACATCCCCACCAGACACCCCTGGAACCTGTCCAGGAGAATGGTTGGCATTTGGAAGCTACTGTATACTTGTCAGAGCAGGACCACTGGATCTCTCATCCTGGCCAGAAGCACAGTACAGGTGTAATATTCTTGGGGCTCAAATGGCCAGTGTTCACAGCCGGACAGAAAATGAGATCATTTACTCTGCCACTGGTATATCAACAGGAGATGTATGGCTTGGTATGAGGAGAGATCTTGGAGGTAAGATTTATAAACTCTTGCTTGGGCAACCAAGTATACAAAGGGTGTGGAATGTAAAGTAATAATCCTTGAACAGTGGCAGGGTGTTTATGATGGACAATATTTGGGTTTATTGTTGACATTGTCAACCTTTCAAATGTTTTAATTACTTTTTTACTATTGAGAACTGAAATGGAGAGAGCTTGTATTCCGTTTAAAAAAAGTAAGTTGATGAATTTCACGAAAAGATTATTTTAATGAGAAACTGATGTGTAGAAAATTCTCTCAACTATATTTTCACTGCTTCAGATCAAGAACATGAATAACATATGACCATTGTGTGTCAAGAGTAGAATAATGATGACATCCATGTTATAAATCTTTTAGTTTATTGAGAGATTCACATCATTTGTTTTTCCTTGTTCAGGTGACTATGAATGGGTTGATGGAACACCAGTGAACTATATAAATTGGCATCCCGGTCAGCCATCGTACCTGTCAGGGCAGGATGAGGAGGAACAGTGTGTTGAAATGTACTTAGATTCGGGGCAATGGAACGATAAAGATTGTCTACAGAAACAGGCTTATGCATGTAAAGCATTGAAATGTAAGTGAAATGTGAACAATATGATTTTTGAAACCACAAATTATTTCTAGATGTTGCAGCACCCAGAAAAATTATTTTCTTGATTGTTTAAGAACAACTAGCTCAAATTGTGAATGAGACAAGTCTTTTATAAAGCATTTCTTTGATGATCTTTAAAAAGTTTGTAGAAATCTTCTGTTGCCTCTGCGATATTAAAAAGAAAATGTAATGGCTAGAAGAATAAAGTGATCCATTACTTTGATGTTAAGTCTTTGAAATGTTACTTTTTTTTCTGATTCAGAAATATGCTTATGAGTATTACAAAATAGCAGAAATAAGTTTATAATTGCTCCTGTGGCAAGGCTCATTTGCAATGAGGTTTGAAATTCAAAACAAGGTGCAAAAATACAAGCTATGAACTAATTTATTTGGTATATTTGCATGCTTTAATGTTTCATTCAATGGATAAGGAATCTATCTAATGTGTCATTTCAGTGTACATTCATATTGAAGCTACATTGTAAATTTCAATTTTTTTAATGTAGTGTCATAGAATACTTGTAGTACATACCCCCACTACTCAAACAGGTAAAGTTAACTGTACACCATCAGTTATTTATTTGGTTGGAATCTTTCTTTGATTCTTTCTTGAGTCATGGGATTCACTCTTGTAAATTGTTCAATCCTGTTTCATTACCTCCACCAAGGATTCGTTGGCGGAGCTTATGTTTGTTTGTCTGTCATCAAGCTATATCAAGAACAGATGACAGAATTTGGATCAAATTTGGGGTGTAGTTATGTTACTGCTCAAGAAAGAAGTTATTTAAATTTGGGACATATCGGAATAAGGGAAGGGCACAAATTGAGGGGTGGGGTTGTTTAGGATGAGATCTCTGAAGGCTTATATTGTTGAAACTTTTCATTGTATTTCAATGGAATGTACTGAACAATTGAAATCATGTGCTGAAAAGAATTTAACACAATCAATTTTGTGGACTCTATATGAAAACCAGATAAGTGGTTTTTGTATCCAAAAGAATCAAAACAATTGACTTCTTGCATGAAAGGAAACTGATAGAATGTAAATCTTGGCTGAATGGAGCTCAGACAATGAATGCTTAGCCTGAATAAAACTGAAAACAATGATAAGAGGGTAGATCCTGAAGTGTTTAGAATGCAAGTGGTAATTCAGATCAACAGTAAGAAAGAGATTGCTTGGGGTTATGACTTGGTGGGCCTTGGGTTTCTGAGGTAGATTGTATTCCGGTGGGGAATGAAGAGGGGCAGAGGTATGCGCTCTGCAGAGCACTATAATTCTAGTTATGAATAGAATACACAATTTTTTCATATTTTTTATCCCTAGACAAGCAGTAAAGCTTATTTATTCATTTGAAAGGTATGAAAGTTAGAGGTAAACTTTGATAAATACACTATTATGAAATGAAGATTTTTGTCAATATTTTTTTTTTTAGCTGTCTTGAATCCTGGTGCCACGACAGAAGGACAGCCTTCCACACAAATTGGAAATCCGGGAGAACCTGCAGGTAATGTGACTCAAGTATACCAATCTGATTTTAGACAGTAGTATAAACAATGTAATGAAAAAATTATGATTCAAAAGGGTTGTTTGTTTCCCTTTACCTGTTTCCCTCCAAAAAGTCCAATGATCCAAATTTAGACAACATGATAATCTATATTTAGCTATTTTCTGTAGTGAATGCATTGTGTACTTGAGCAAGACACTTTACTCTACTTGCCTCAGTCCACTCAGCTGTAAAATGAGTACCAGCACTGCTGGGGAGTTAATCTGTGATGGACTGGCATCCCGCCTAGGAAAAGTCAATGTACTCTTATCCGCTTGCACCATTAAAACCCGGGATAAGCACCAGCTCAATGAGCTTAATGGCTTGGATGGATTTAGCTTAGCTAATGTTGGCTAACATACATCATTAATCACCCAGATGTAGATTTACAAACAAAACTTCCTATTTCTGTAATAAAGTAGCAAGTAAATAGATAACAGTTTCCTTTTCTTGTTATTTCAAACCCTATGCAGGACTATCTGGAGGGGCTATTACAGGAATTGTGATTGGATGTCTGTGTGCTGTAATCCTAGCTGTAGTCCTGATACTTCTGATATTGTCAATGAGATCAGGTGGTTCAAGCAAACCCATAGATGGCCTGCCATCATCCTCTGGTTTTGATAATGCTATATATGCATCCAAGTCACCAGAATCAACAGCATGAAGAAAGAGAAATACCTTATCTTTGTGTGTTTGTTTTAGAACTGAAAATATCTTACATTTGCTGTCATCTGAACTGCAAGATTCAGTTACGTTAACAATTACGGAAGAAACACTGAAATGTTATCTATGCAAAAGAATTGAGTTGAAAAGCTGCCAACATTATCTCCTTAGTGCTGAATATTACATTTTACCATATGCTAAGAAGGCCCATGTTTACCATAGATGATAAGGAATCTATTTTAATTATGTGCTTGTTAGATTCTATGCCATGAAAGGATTTTTACCAATAATTATTCCAAAATAATTGATGTAAAGTTCAGTTAACTCCTGATATTTCACTATGATTTATATTGTTTTTGTACTCTTTTAATAAATCCTATTACAATTCTGATTAAAGTTATAGAACAGTGTTTCTGATCAATGTTATCAAGCTCTGAACAACAACATATCCTCTGAGTTGAGAGTCATTCTCATTCATAATTTAGCTTTTAAAATCATATCAGACTGATTGTGCAAAAAAAATATGCCTGCTAGATCAGTGTTAAAGTACAAAAATATGAAAAGATACATATGACCAGCTTTGTTTACAAATGATACAAATTGTTGAAATAATTCTTGTCAATAAGTTTATAGGTTGTAAGCATTTGCATCAAGTTTGTATATCTGACCCTTCTTATGAAATTTGTCATGAAAGTTTCATGACATAAAAATCGTGATGGATAGATGATGATATACACTTTCTGTCTGATATCAGTAATGCTGACTGAAATTTGTTGCCATTTCTTCATTTTAGTCTAATTCCAACAATTATTTACAATTGCCTGAGTTATTATAAGTTGTATTGCAATACATGAAACAATTAAAAAGTAAAATCAAGTTTTGTCATTACTATTATTCCTGTTACAAAGACTTCTTTTAAAGGAGTTTTCTTCTGTTGCATTGTTTGGTCATTTTTCTAATTGAAGAAGAATTTGTGACTATTAAAGGTATACAGACACCTAACATGGTCAGGGGTATAAGTAGACTTCAATCGCAGGGAGGGGGTGTAAGACAAGTTTTCCCAACAGAAATTTGCACTTGCACTTACTCGATTTATCTATAAATGATGTACATGTGTTTTTACATAAATGAACACAATATAGATTTAAAGGCCCATGATGAAGTCCAGGGCTCCTGGACCCCTTAGCAGGGATCCAGGGAGCGTAAGCTCTAGAAATTTCTTGTTTTTGTTGCCCCAGAATGGCTGAAAATCAACACAAACTGACAAATATTAAATAGAAGATAATTTCAAATTCTCATATTGATATCGACTGGTTACCATTTCTAAACAGGCAGAAGAGAAATTCCCCCTGAAAACTTGAGACAAATTGGGAAAAATTGTTGCATTCTTGGATAAACCTTGGCCTAAAGATTTTTTGCTTTCGAAGGCCCAAAAAGCTTGAAATCAACATAAAATTCCAAAATGTAGATTAAAAATCTTGGGGTCTTGGGACAAAGCAAAGGTAGGGATTCAGGAGGGGCTTCTTGGAAGGGGTCCATATGGCAAAGCCCCTAAAAGCTCTAAAGATTTCTTGTCTTTGATGCCTGAAATAGGCTGAAGATCAACACAAATTAGAACAATTTAAATGATGATAAGACTGTAAGAATGCTATTTTAAATTATCATCTTCAAATTTACTGAGATCAGCATTATAGGGTTACGATTTCTAAACAGACAGAAATTACTACTGAAAATTGAGTAAATTGGGGCAAATTATTGTGCGTTCATGGCAAAACCTTGGTCTGAAGATTTCCTGTCTTGTTGTTGATGACCCAAAATGGCTTAAAATCAACAGAAAGTTTCTGGGGGTCCTGGGGCTAAGCAAGGGTAAGAAGTTCCGCTTAAAAGCCCCTAAAGGGTTTTAGGGAGCGAAGCCCCCAAGAGCTCTGAAGATTTCTTATTTTTGATTCCCCAAAATGGCTGAAAATCAACACAAATTTGGGCAAATTTAAGTGATTTCTAAACAGGCACAGAATCAACTTCTCCTGAAAATTGTGCAGGCGTACATGGATGAAGCCTTGGTCTAAAGATTTCTTGACTTTTTTTGCCCCAAAGTGGCTTAAAATCAACACAAAAATTGATGAAAAAAAGAACATTTTAAATTCTAATGTTGAAATCTACTCAGATGAGCATTTTGGGTTACCATTTCCAACAGGCAGAGGAGAAATTTAAAAAATTCAGCCAAAATTGTCCGCAAATTACTTTCTAGCTGCCTCGGGTCTCTTGGCCCTTGTTTTTTTTTCTTCACGATGACGAAACGTTTTTGCCTTGATCTTGACCCCCCCTCCCCTCCCCGTGACCCACCTACTACCACTATTGACCATTATTCAGCCCCAATCCCTAAAATTCGTATAATAACCAGGCCACAAATAAAGAACCTCAACACCAAAATCCTAGCCAATACAGGTATTGATGTTACCGTCACCCCCCACCGTTCCCTTAACCACAGCAAAGGTGTGGTCAGATCCAGGGACCTGGCCTACGCAAATGATGAAGACCTCTTAAATGAATTGACAAGCCAAAACGTCACATAAGCCCGTCCTCTCGTCCTCTAGAGAGATGGTGCCGAAACACCCACAAACACCATTTTCTACACCAACTCTCCCCTTCCACATCACAGCAGGCTGCTTAAGAATTCCAGTCACCCCATATATCCCAAACCCCCTCCGTTGCCATAAGTGCCAGAGGTATGGCCATGGGTAAAACTCCTGTCGCAGCCAAGGGTGCTGTGGCAACTGTGGAGCCCTAAACCATGACAGCACCTCCTGCTCCAGCACCCCACACTGCACGAATTGCATTGGTACCCATCCAGCAAACCATCCCTCCTTCTCTAAAGACTGCCCCACCTGGCTCCAAGAAAAACAAATTACCAAACTAAAAACCCTAAATCCCAACATCACATACCCAGAGGCTAGGAAGCAATTTCTCGCGTCACTGCACACTAAACCATCCTACTCGGGCGTAGTCTCCTTCAACACCAATAATGCCCCCCTCCCCCTAACACAACTAAAACTGACTCGCATACCCAAACAGACCTCACCTGGCTCTTCTTACCCAGTCCTTAGCCCATCACCATTGACAACAAACAAACCACACCTATCACCCAAACGACCTCCACCACTACCACTTCTCCCCTTAACCTTTCTTCCTCTAAGACTCCCGCAATCCCCTACGCCAACACCTCTAATGCCAACAAGCATCAAACTCAAGCCAACCTGGCTAACATTCATCCAATCAACAAGCAACGAACCAAGAAACAACCAATAAAAAAACAGTCCACCATCCAAACCCACACAAATGACACGGAAGAGAACATGGATTGTTCGGTTACAAACATACTTCTCGTCTAACTTTCAAAAACGACCGTTCCCAAAGAAACAGGGATAAAGAAAAAATAAACCAACTCAGACCCAACAGATCCTCCTCAAGATAACCCTATGCCTCCTAATGGCGTGCAACATAAACAATAACATTCACAACATTATACAATGGAACATTGGGAGCCTTTAGGCCAATTCTGAAGAAATTGACCTGGCCACCACCCTCAACCCGGTCGTCTTCTGCCTACAAGAAACTTTTTTTGAAAACCGCCGACCATTACTCTCTCAACAACTTCGCTTGCTATCACTAACATCAAGTGGACGCCGACAGGGCCTGTGGGGGCGTCTCCATTCTCGTAAGACACGATATCCCGTACAGCCCTGTTCATGTGCACACCGACCTTAAGGCCATCTGTATATCTATTTCCTTCCACAAAACTTTCACTCTTTGCAATATTTATCTCCCCCAATGCCAACGTTCAGCCAACTAGCCTTAACAACCTCGTCTTTCAGCCCCCTTCCCCCTTCATCCTTCTTGGTGACTTCAATGCTCACAACCCTCTGTGGGGTTCTATTACCCCCCCCCCCCAGGCAAGCTCATCGAAAATGCTCTTCGTCGGCACAGCCTCTCCTTGCTCAACACTAACTCTCCGACCTACCTTCACCCTGCCACAGGCTCCCTTACCTGTATTGACCTGTTTATCTGTTCCCCCAACTGCCCAACCTCCTCCCTGATTTTAGCTGGAGAGTCACTGCTGACCTCTGTAGTAGTGATCATTACCCTCTTCTTATACACTCCAAGCTTCAAACCCCCACTGACCACACCCCCAATTGGAACCTCGAGAAGGCTGACTGGCCCCTCCTCGAAACCCTCTGTGACTCGCACCTCTCTCCCTATCTCCTCGAGAATGAGAATCCCATGTCAAACTTCAGTAATATCCTTATCAACATCGCCACCTGCTCAAAACCTCCAAACCCCTAAATCATCCCCCCAACCTCTGGTTCTCTGTTGACTGCAAAACCGCCATCAAGAACAGGAAAAGAGCCCTCAGGAACTTCAAAACTAACCCGACCACCCATAACCTCAACCTCTTTCGCATCAGCCGTGCCAAGGCCAGACGCACTATCAAGGACAGTAAAACTAACACTTGGAACAACTTCATCTCTTCTCTCACCACCAAGACCCCCCACTAAGAAGATTTGGAGAATGGGTAACAGCTTCCACGGCAGAGTGGGCAAATCTCCCATCTCTCTCGGAATGGTGACCTTCTCACCGCGAAAAAGGGCATCGTTAACCACCTCGCGGCCACTTTCAGCAATATCTTGTCCTCGACCAACCACTCCAATGCCTTCAAAACCAAAAAAGCTTGCGATGAAGCCCGGAGAATCACTTTTCCTTCCGACAACTACGAAAGCTACAACACCCCGCTCACCCTTTCTGAATTCAACCAAGCCATCCACGACGCTGGCTGCACCTCCACTGGCTGCACCTCCAAGGGCCCAGATAACATCCCCTACCACTTCCTGAAACACCTCTCCATTAAGGCCACCACTATCCTACTCACTATCTTCAACAATATTTGTTCCTCACACTCCTTTCCCCCTATCTGGAGGACAGCTATTGTCATCCCCGTCCTTAAACCGGGGAAGGACGGTACCGACCCCCCACCCCCAGCTACCACCCCATCGCCCTCACCTGCTGTCTCTGCAAAATTATGGAAAGGATTATTAATCAGAGACTAAACTGGTTCCTTGAGACCAACAGAATCCTCTCCTCTCACCAAGCGGCTTCCGAAAACGTCACAATACCCTAGACCAGTTAATTACGCTCGACACCGCTATCCGGAAATCCTTTGCAAAAAAGGAACACCTCATTCCCATATTTTTTAACTTGAGAAAGCTTTCGACACTACTTGGAAATACGGCATTACCCACAAACTTCACACCATCAGCCTCAGAGGCCATCTCCCCATCTTTATTTAAAACTTCCTCTCACCCAGGCACTTCCAAGTTCGTATTGGCCAAAACCCTCTCCAACCCCTACCCCCAAGGAGAGGGAGTCCCTCAAGGCAAAATCCTCTCCCCTACTCTCTTTAGCCTGAGCATTAATGACATCGCGGATAACCTTGGCCCCAATATCAAACGTACCTTATACGTGTATGACTTCACAATCTTCTACTTCTCCCCTAGCTTTCCTAGTGTTGAAGGTAGGCTTCAAATCAGCTTCAATCAGCAGCAAGACTGGAGCATCCAAAACAGTTTTAAATTCTCCAAAGACAAGACAGTCTGCATGCACTTTTGCCATTTCAACAACCTCAACCCCAACCCGAACTTTGTGCTCAATGGCAATCGCATCCCTAAAGTTGAAGACACAAAGTTCCTGGGTCTAACTCTAGACCCCAAGCTTACCTACAAGCAACACATCACCAATCTGAAACTAAAATGCAACAGCTCCCTCAACATCCTCCGACTCCTCTTCAACATCACTTGGGGTGCGAACCGCTTTGCTCTCCTTCAAATTTTCAGGCTTACCATTCGTGCCAAGCTTGACTACGGTTATATTGTCTACTGCTCACAACTCATACCTCAACCACATCAACACCATCCAAAATGAAGCCCTCAGGCTTTGTCTAGGTGCTTACATGACCTCTTCAATCACCAGCCTTCATGTTGAAGCCAACGAACCCCCCTTTCTACTTAGATGTAGAAAGCTTAGCCTCTCCTAGGGCTTTTAGGGTCCTCACCAACACCCACAACCCTGTTTACAACCTCATTAGGTACCCCAATTTCTCCACTCTCTTTGATAGGACTAAAAGCCTATCCCCTCCCTTCAGCTTACGCATTAAATCAGACCTCTTTCATCTCGGCATCAACCCCACCACTCTCGGCACCTTCTCCTGGCCCACTTTTCCTCCTTGGGCCACCCCTTTTGTTCACCTGGGCCTCTCCACTCATCACAAAACTCAAACCTACCCTAGCTTCTTCAGCAATCTCCACAACCAATTCAAAGACCAACTCTCAAATTACACCTTCATTTATACGGATGGCTCCAAAGGCAACAAGACAGCTGCTGCTGCCATCATCCAAGACATCACCCTCAGTGGCAGACTTCCCGACTATTTATCCATCTTTTCAGCCGAGGCTTAGGTCATTCTCTTTGCCCTCAACTTTATTGAGTACTCTCCGCTCAGCCACTTTGCCATTTTCTCCGACTCAAAGGCTGTTCTTACTTCTTTACTCAATCTTAATTGGGATAACCTCACATGCCACCTCCTCCTCCAGAAATTCCTTTCTCCCACCCTCTGCAGAAAAAGTATTTTTTTCTTCTGAATACCCAACCATGTTGGCATACCAGGTAATGATAGAGCTGATGCAGCCGCTAAGCTTGCCCACATCCTCCTCCCTGCCCCTTTTACCAAAACCCTCTCTGACATCAAACCGCTTATCGCTTCTCTTGTTCGGGACCGCTGGCAAACCTCACGGAACTCCCAAATTGATAATAAACTCCATGTCATCCATCCCACAATTCCGATCAAATCCACCATCAACAACCTCTCTCGTATCGACAACGTTCATATTACCCGTCTTAGAATTGGTCACACCCATCTCACTCACTCCCACCTCCTTATAGGCTCCCCCCAACCCTTCTGCAACAATTGCTATTGTACCCTCACAATCCATCACGTTCTCCTTACTTGCCCCCTGTACAACCTTCTCAGAGCTTCCCTCGCTCCCCACAACTCAATTGCTGAGTTCTTCCAGAAAAATCCTCCGGATAAAATTATCTCCTTCCTTCATCATGCCTCCCTCTACAACCATGTTTAATTATCCTCTTCCACCCCCTCTCTACTTTGTTTTTGTTTCAACCATGCACCTCCCCTCTCAATCACAGCTTTCTGACCTTTCGTTCTTGAATTTCTCTCATTCTCCCCCTGTTTCCTTTCCTTCCTACCTCTAGAATGCTCTGACCTCTCAGACACAATTTGACCTTCGTTGTCGTGGTGCCGTTAAGCCCTCATCAAAAAAAAAAAAAAAAGTACATCCGACATTTTACATCTCTGCCCGACTGTAGGTGCCCAAGCATGATGCTGTCAGCATCATAATGCAGAGTCATGGGGACATGATTCTGATATCTAGATGATTCGGGCATGATGGAGATGTACTTCTGGCTTAAACTACAACCGGCATTTTGCATCTCTGTCCGACTAAGTGCCCAATCATGATGCTGTCGACATCATGCCAAGTCGGAGGTCGGGAGGACATGATTATAATGTCTGAGTCAGTCATGACTAAGAAATACTTTGATACAAGTACATCCAACATTCTATGCATCTCTGCCTGACTAAGATCAGTGTCCATTCAAATGGCAGTGGAGGGGGCAGGGGCATACTTGACTTTAAGGCCACGAGGGTGTAAGTCAAATTTGCCCTGTGAAAATTTGCATTTGCTCGACGAAAAAAGATACATTTGTCTACATACAATCACACAATATAGAACAGTTGGGGACAGAACCCCCTCCCTCCACAATCAATGCGGTTGAAGGAAAGTGACAAACGTAGTACTGTGTAACAATGTGTGCCTGCTGACTGACTTCTTGTGAGGCCTGCAGGGAGAAACCTTGGTTCGGGTCCAGGTGGCGAAGATCCCTTGTTTTTGATGGTTGAAAATCAATACAAAGTTCGATAATTTAATTAATAAAAAGAAGACAATTTTTATTCTAATGTGAAAATATGCTCAGATAATCATTTGCATTACCATTTCTAAACGGGCAGAGGGGAAATTGTCCCTGCAAATTGAGTAAATTGTGGGGCTCGTGGGCAAAGCCTTGTAATTAGCTTGGGTCCAGGAGCGAAGCTCTAAAGATTTCTTGATTTTTATGCCCTACAATGGTTTAAAATCAACACAAATTTACAAAATGTAAGTGATGAAAAGAAGACAATATATTTGTTTAAATCTGTTCAGATAAGTATTTGCAGAATTTTCTTGCAAATTTAAAAATTGTGGGGTTCATGGGCGAAGCAGCAACGTAGGAGAGTATTTTAAATTGGGGGCCAGATTTTAACGTTTGCCTCAACAAACCTCAGTACCAAAATGTATGAGTCTCTTATCAAAGTCCCCAAACTATTTGTAAAGAGGAGGGGGCGGGTGGGTGTAAAATTATTGGTACAATTTGGCACCATCTCCACAAAATTGAAGAAGAAAAAAAATGAAGTAAATTTCCAGAAAATTAAGAAAAATGAAGGGAATTTAACCAAAATTGAAGCAGATTTCACGAAATTGAAGGAATATATACTCAAATTGAAGCAAATTTCACAAAAATTAAAAAAATATTAAAAAAATTGAAGCACATTTCACGAAAATGCAGGAAATTGCACCTTTAATTGAAGCAAATTTTACGAAAATGAATGAAATTTTTACGAAAAATTAAGAAAATTGCACCAAAATTGAGCAAATTTCACAAAAATAGTGAAATTTTTACAGAAATGAAGAAAATTGAAGACAATTCTCTAAAATGAAAGATATTCTCCCAAAAACGGAAGAAATTGAAGCAAACTTCACGAAAAAGGAAGGAAATTTTACGAAAAGTAAAATTTCCCAAAAATCGAAAGAAACTTCTTGAAAATTGAAGAAAATTTCCAGAAATTTAAGGAAATTACACAAAAATTTCAGCAGATTTTACAAAAATGAAGGAAAGTTTACAAAAAGTGTGGAATTTTTTTTTTTAAATTGAAGACAACTTCTTTAAAATGAAAGATATTCTTCCCAAAATGAAGGAAATTGCCCAAAAATTGAAGCAAATTTCCCAAACTGCCATGGACTCGTGAAAATCAATTTGTTATAACTTTCATTATGGGGGACCAATATGGTAACATTGTCCCCCCCCCCGCCTCCCTTCAGTAAAACTTTTTGGGGCCTTGGCCTCCGGTACCTACGCCCTTGCTTGGAAGCAGGTCCAGGGGCGAATCCCCGGAAGCTCTGAATATTTCTTAATTATGATACGCACAATGGTTTATAATTAACACAAATTTCCAAAATGTAAGTGAAGAAAAAAAGACAATTTTAGATTCTATTATCAATGTCTACTCGGATAAAAATTACCATTTGAAACAGGCAGAAGAGAAATTTGCCCTGAAAATAGAGAAAATTGTAAACTCATGGGCGAAGCTGTTTTTGATGTTTGAAAAATGATTTAAAATGAACACAAACTGATAACAGTTCCAAAAGGACAATTTCAAATTCAAATGTTAAAATCTACTTAAAACAGTTGCATGTTTAGCTTTTGGTGCCGGGAGGACAGGGAGAAGGGGAAGGGGGGGATGAAAATTATTGGGAAATGGCTGTACCCAGAGACATATAGAAAAAGGGATGGGGGTGATTTCACCTTTCTGGTTGGGAAGTAAAATTATCAACTAAAAATGAAGGAAACTTGTGATAAAAATCATTAAAAAAAATCGTACAATTTTTGTAAAAATTATTAAAAATTGATGTAACTTTAAACAAAAATTGACAAATAATTCCTGAATATGAAGAAGAAAAAAAAAAAAGAAAATTGCCCAAAATGAAAGAAATTACCAACATTTGAAGAAAATTCCCCGAACATTGAAGTAAATTGCCCAAAAACTGAAGAAAATTACCCCAAAACCGAAGGAAAATGCTCGAAAATCAAAGAAAATTGCCAGAAAAGAAAAGTTAGAAAATTGAAGATTTTATTTTGATAGGAATAAAGTCATATAATATATTCATTTTCACAGTTTATCTCCCTAATATGTATAGCATATTGTATAGTAGTATATCCCGCTACTAACATTTTACATATTAAATTTCGCCCCACTGAATACGCCACTAGACTCAAGAGAACTGGATAAGCATTTGGGTTACCATTTCCAAACAGGCATAGGACAGTATGGAGAAATTAAGAAAACTCCAGCCAAATTTAATTGTGGGGTTCATGGACGAAGCCCAAGTCTGAAAATTTCTTTTTTTTTATGCTACCAAACGGCTGAAAATCATCAAAAAGTTTCTAAATGTAAATCGAGGGGTCCCAGGGGCGAAGAAAGAGTAGGGTCCCAGGAGAAGAAAGTCCCGTTTAAGGGCTCCTTGGAAGCGGGGTCCAGGGGTCTAAGATTTCCTGTTTTTGATGGTTGAAAATTAATACAAAGTTCGATGTGATTGATGAAAAGAAGACAAATTTTGTTAGAATGTGAAAATATACTCAGATAATCATTTGGATTACCCGGAATACATATAACATAACATAACAAGATTACATAACATAACATAACATAACAAGATTACGGGCTAAGAAGGGTTTTAGTCACCCCATAAAAAGCCCAAACTAACAACACCAACACCACAACAACACACAAAATAATAAAAGACCCCCCGAATTAGTAAAAAACTGATCAATGTTGACCTTGAAATTGTGATTAGAATTTGAGCTAACTACCCACTCAGGTGAACCATTCCACTCATCAACAGCTCTTTGCGAAAAGCTAAAACGCTAAATATCTATCCGTGAGAGCTTTTGTTCAATTTCAAACTGTTACCACGTGTCACATGAGGATTAGCTGAAACCTGCAAGAAATAACAGGAAGTGAAAGCATCACTACCAGATAGGAACTTAAAAACCTTAATCATATCGCCACGTATACTCTTCTCAACCCAAGCGTGGTCAAACCAAGAATTCGCAACTCAGATTCATAAGAGATATTCCCTACTTCGGGAATAAGTCTAGTGGCTCTTCGCTGAACCTGCTTTGAAATGAAGTTATCCTTCTCATAAAAGGGACTCCAAGCCTGAATAGCATACTCAAGGTGAGGCCTGATTAACTGCATAGTATACAAATTAGAGCAACCTCTCTAACAAGAAAACAAAACATTTTACTAATCAAATCAAGCCTCCTATTTGCTTTTGCAGCTGCTAAAGCACACTGTTTAGAAGGCTTCAGATTGCTAGTAATGACAACACCTATGTCCCTTTCTTGATCAACACAACCAAGATTTGAAACATTCATGCAGTAATCAAAAGCCAAATTGTTCTGACCAAATTGAATATCTGTGCATTTATCAACATTGAATGACATCTGCCATGTTTGGGACCAAGAAACTAACTTATCCAGATCAGTTTACAAAAATGAAGAATTCCTAGCATCATCAACAATTCTGTACAGTTAGGGGTCATCAGCAAATTTACAAATCCTGGAGCCAAGGGAAACATCAATATCATTAATGAAGATTAAGAAAAGAAGCAGACCCAATACAGAACCCTGAGGAACACCATTTGTAAAATTCTTCCATGGAAATACTTCACTTATTTAACAACAACTCTTTGCGACCTGTTAACTAAAAACCAAAAATGTATCCAAGTGGCACACTTTCCCTCCACACCAAGGGCTCTTGTTTTCATCATGAGTTTGCCTAAAGGAACCTTATCAAATGCTTTATGGAAATCTAAATAGATAACTTCCACATAATGACCAGAATCAACTAGTTTAGTCAGATTATCAAGAAACTCCAATAAACTCAAAAACACAAGACCTCTTAGGTTAGAACCCATGCTAGGACAAATTCAACAAACCATTGACCAGTAAATGATCTAGTACTACATCCCTAACAATGGACTCTGCGACCTTGCACACAACACTAGTAAGACTCACTGGCCTATAATTACAAGGCAAACTGTGGTCACCCTTTTCAAAAATAGGAGTGACATTAACAATTCTCCAATCACTAGGAAGAACACCAACATAAAAGCACTTTGAAAATATAATACTCAGGGCAACAGAAAGAACATCAAAACACTCACGTAAGACAGCAGGATGTATACCATCTGGGCCGGGTGCTTTATTTGAATTCAAACCCTTCAACTTCCCAGACACAAATCAACTGAAAAATCAACATTCTTTATGGATACTGGAGAGTGCACACTAAGATAATCCACAACATCATCAGCAGGGGACTCCTTGGTAAAAACAGACACAAAGTAGTCATTCAAAACCTCAGCCATATCCTTACCACTATTGATAGTAACACCATCATTACACTGAAGGGGACCAACAACCTCCTTGGTTTTTTGCTTTGAGCGAACATACGAATGAAACGACTTAGGATTAATCTTAACCTCTTTGGACAAACACTTTTCAAAAAGCACTTTAGTATCTCTTATCAAACCCTTTGTGAACTTTTCATGATCCTTATACATAGCAAGCTCCGCAGAAAACCCACTACATTTATAACAATGCCACAACTTCTTCTTTTTCCGAACAGCCTGCAAAACCTCCTGAGACATCCACACTGGCCGACTATGCCTACAGACTTTCTTTAATAGGACAAACCTATTTACACCCTCAAAACTATAGTTCTGAAAACATCCCATGCTTTAGAAGGATCTAATTCACTTAGCAAAGAAGTCCAATCGAATGACAAATTATTCTGAAGTGCGGCAAATTCAGCATTCTTAAAATCTAAAACCAGTTTATTAGCTAAAGAAACCTTTGTGAAGCAATACAGATCAAAACAAATGAGGTCATGATTACTACACTCTACCTTACCACTACTTAGCACATTTCTAACCATACTTTCTTCACTACTGAAAATCAAATCCAGACAATTTCTACCACGTGTGGGAAACAACACATGGTGGGTGAAAAAGCAGTCAGATACAGCTTTCAGAATATCTTTACCATGTGGACCACT